>QRFJ01001521.1:42429-220677 GCA_006176705.1 Cocos nucifera | reverse complement strand
GATGATAGAGATCATGACATATCCCATTACCATACAGAACTGAACCTAACTGGGTCACACAAACAAGGGTTTGAATCTGGTGATCATCAATTGAACTGATCTAGTTCAATTGATCTGAATGAGATTCAATTAGAGTTCTTCTAAGAACCAACTTTGACTGGTCTTAGGCGCCCTCTAAGGAGGAATCCAGGGGTCTCTATTCCCACCAATCAGATTTAGATCTGATTTCACAAAGGGTTGTGATTGGTTGGGAGGAAGAGGAGTTGGATCACGCTTAGTCTATAAATAAGATCCTGCGCCCAACTCAGATTAGAAGGAGCAATTCAATTAAGAAACCCCACGCCCCAAGGCTGCCTCTCCCCTCCTTCTCCATGCTATAGTCTCTTGTCCCCTTGCTCTCCACGTCTAAAAGGAGTTTTGGACCCTGGTTGGTGCGATTCAGATCAAAGAAAGGCGATCAAAAATAAGAAGGCTGCGCTGCTGCAAAGGACGACTGCTCATCTTCAAAAGAGTTTTGAAGATCCTCCAAATCAGATTCAGATCTAATTTTTGGAGGCATGATAGAGAAGAAGAGGATCTCGAGATCCAACCCGAGTGGATATCGGTAGAGGCCAGGTGCTTGCATGGCTAAGATCCAGAACCTTCCGCTGCAAATAGGATCATCAATAGGATAATAGGATTACCCAGATCAGGTAAATTAAATTTGATTTAATTTATCTTTTAATTTTATTTTATTAAAATAATAAGAATCAGATCTAAAACATATCAAGATCTGATTGGAATCAAGAGAAAAATTTTTGAAATATATCTCTTGATCTGATCAGATCTGAACGAACCTGGACTGGAAAATCAGGATTTCCCTTCATTGATAGGCTAAGAAATTTCTCTCTCTAAGAAGGATTATCCAACAACTCCTGAAGAAAGGGAGTGTATGAGTAGAATTCTATATGCTTTGGTAGTGGGATCTATTATGTATGCAATGACATGTACGAGGCCAGACGTGGCATACTCACTAGGAGTAGTGAGTAGATACCAGTCTGACCCTGGAGAAAATCACTGGAAGATGGTTAAAACCATCTTTAAGTATTTGAAAAATACTAAGGACTAATGGTTGGTTTATGATGAGTTAGATTTGAAGCTTGTGGGGTTTACAGACTCCAGCTTTCAATCTGATCATGATGACAGTAAAAGTATATCGGGATATATCTTTGCTCTAAATGGTGGAGCCATCTACTGAAAAAGTTTCAAGCAGTATACAATGACTAACTTTGTTTGTGAAGTAGAGTACATGACAGCATCAGATACAGCAAAGGAAGTTGTGTGGCTGAGGAATTTCATCATCGAGCTCAGAATAGCACCCTCCATTGATTGTCCAGTCCTGCTCTACTATGACAGCACTGGCGCTATAGCTCAAGCAAAGAAACTGAAGGCACACCAGCGAACAAAGCACATTTTGCGCTGCTTCCATTTGGTCCGTGAGATCGTGGATCGTGGTGACATCGACCTTCAAAAGATCGATGAAAAGGAGAACCTAGCCGACCTCTTCACTAAAGCCCTAGCAATCAAGGAGTTTGACAACCATAAGTCGAAGATGGGTATTAGATACTATGCCGAGTGGCTTTAGGATAAGTGAAAGTTGTTAGAAATTATGTTCCAAAGCCAATCGTCAGCCTATTAATGATTGAGATATTATAATTAATTTATTAATTAATGAAAAATATTTTGGCATCTTTTTTCATCACAAGTTTGCATCTTCTAATGAACTCCATTGTTGTGATGAAGTCCTTAGGACTATTTCATTTCGATAAAGAGAGGATTTATTGATTAGTCCTTAAATTTGTTCATGACCAAATGATAGGCTATTAATTAGGACGATGGCGTCTATTGAGCATAGATCGCTATATGCCATATAGGTTGGTTGTCCTCTTAACCAAGGTGTGTGGAGATACTGGTTTGGCATACAGATGAGATGTATGGGTATATCGTCATTGAACGCGACCAACTTCAGAGCATTCTGCTATTGAGAATATCTCTGATGGGATATAGGTATAAGTATCCCTTAGATTTGAGATCACCTCAGTGCCTTACAAGCAACTCATTATGCTTTGGTACCGATCTAACTAAATTTCTAATTCAATAATGGAAGGCTTCTGGGCACAATCAAGTACTTACGAAGTCAGAGTATGATCAAGATAGAATTGACCACTCCAAGAGTTGGAGAAGAATGTATCACTGTATTTCAATATAGCAAAATCTTGGCTAGGGTAATCCATTAGATGGATTTGGTATTTTGAAATACAATATGGACAACTTGATCAGAGTTGATAGTTGAACTCTAATGTATCTTACGAGCATTGTGGTCAAGGGGATGAATTATATGGAAACTATATCCGCATGGATTCTAAGGATGGTGTTCTACACCTTCGACCTATCTGGCCGTCGGATATCATTGCTAGATGGTCACTTCAATTGGTATAAAAATTTATTTCTATGCTATTGACTTAGGTTCAGACCGATGAGGTTACACACAGTAGAGCTTACGATCTAATCGGATGGTTGATCAATGATTATGAATCATTCTAGGGTTAAATAATTAATACGATTGGTGTTTAACCTAGTGCAAGTATTGTAGGAGGATCGATTAGCAATTGAATTTGGTAATTAGCTTAATTTGATTAAGCTAATAGATTGAGATTAAATCTAATTAAATATAATTTAATTAGATTTGGTTTGGGCTTGATTGGATCAAGTTCAATTGGTTTATTGGATAAGCTTAGTGTAAGGAAGAACTAGTCCTAGTCTAACTAGGACTCGGATTAACCCAATTTTTTAATTTAATTACAAAATAAATTAGAATTAAATTTGATTTAATTAAGTCCTTAAATGGGTTAGGGCCTTATTTAATTGGGTTAGTTTAATCTTTATTTTGTTTGGTTAAAAGATCTTGTTTGACCAAGTCAAAACAGGAGTCCTAGTGTGATTAGGACTCCTTATCTCCTTGCGCCACCTTGGTCCCAACACCCCCCATACCTATTTTTTAGGTATTTTTCATGAAAAATCTCTTTCTTCTTGATTTTCACACCCCCTCTCTCTCCCTTCAAGTCATATTTGAAAGTTAGGTGGAAGACCAAGTCAAAAGAGGAATTGATTTTGCTTAGGATTCTATGAGATAGAATCCTTGTTGACCAAAACATCTTCCCTTGAGTGCCGCCCCCTATTTTAATTAATTATTCTCTTATTCTATAAAATTAATCTTTTTTTTTTTGTGTGCCCTTTCTTGCTGGTCCATGCTAAAAATTGTGGAGGAGGCGCCCAAGAGTTGGGCGCCCCAACAACTTCCCATATTTGGATATTCCTAGTCTAGAAATTTAGCCTAACTTAGACTCTTCTTTTTTTCTATTTATTAGATGAATTTTATCCTATTTTTTTTATAAAATATAGAGCTTTGGGAGAGGTTTGGGGTATGCAAAAATCAGAGGAAGAGGATCCTTGGGCGTGGGGTTCCCATAGGCACCAAACTAGGTGTCTAGGTGAGAGAAAAGAGAAGAAGAAGAGGGTCTTCTTCTAGGACTATTTTATTTTCAATCTCTCCTCCTTTCTTTTGAGTTTTTTTGAGAGAGTCTCAGATCAGCAAACTCTCATCTTTCTTCTTATATTTTAGAGAGTCTAAATTTTGAAGAAGGAGCATCGAATCGATCATCGAAGAAGGATCAGCACAGTATTAGCATGCTGTGCTGATTTCTTGCATCGGACTTCAGATCAGAGATCGTAGGCTCGTGTGGACGACTCCTAGAGGTCGAACATATATGTGGCTCATGACTTCATCTTCGAGTCTGGATCAGCAAGTTAGAACATCTAAACTTGCTCAAGTAATAGATCTGATATATAAACTTCATACCTACATTTGATGTAGTATAGATCTAAGTTGATTTGATCAACCTTTTTCTTTCTTATTTGATTTTAATTTTTGATTTAATATCATACCTTAATAATATAATAGATTTGAGATCTAGGTGCTTACATGATTATTTAAATAAATTTTGAATTTATTTAAGTCTTTCGCTGTAAGATCTTGAAAAAGTTTCAAGATTTACCTGTGAAACCTTAGATCTGGTTCCTTCAGATCTCTCATAGAAGATGTACACAGAGGAGGTGTCGAAGAGGTTCAGCATGAAGAACTCTAAGAGGGGACTTGTGTCCTTCAGATATAGTATTTATCTCTCTAAGAAGATGTGCTCTAATACACCAGAAGAGATTGAATGCATGAGCAAGACCTCTTATACTTCAACAATTGGGAGTATTATGTATGCCATGCTATGTACATGATCTGATATCGTCCATGCTGTAAGTATCACTAGTAGGTATCAGTCGAATTCAGGCAAAGAGTATTAGACTTTAGTGAAATGTATCCTTAAGTACTTAAGAAGGACTAAAGATATATTTCTTGTCTTTGGTAATGGAGAACTCCAGGTTTAGGATTATACAGACTCAGATTTTATGTCTAACATTGATGATAAAAAATTGACATCAGGTAGTCTGTTCTTGTATAATGGTGGTACTATAAGCTGAAAGAGTTTCAAACAAACAGTAATTGTAGACTCCATCATGAAAGTAGAGTACATCGCTACCTTAAAAGCTATGAAGAAAGCATTCTGGTTTAAAAAGTTTGTTGCAGAGCTTGGAGTGATGCCATCCCTTTGTACTATGACAACAATAGCCCCATAGCCCTAGATAAGGAGCCGAGGTCTCATCAAAAGTTCAAGTATATCGAACGGCAGTTCCACCTCATCCACGATTATCTTGAGAAAGGATACGTCAAGGTCAAGAGAGTCAACACCGCGGACAATATGGCTGACCCATTGATGAAGCCTTTGAGCCAACAAAAGATCGAAACCCACTTTGAGAAGATGGGACTTAGATTTATAGCTAATTGGCTTTAGGTCAAGTGAAAGTTTGTTAGATGTATGCCTTGTCTGATTCATAATCAATATGCAGTTAAATAAACCATGAGACTACTTTTAGATCTAATCTAAATATGCTCATGTAATTAAAATAGTTTCAATTCAATCAATCATAAATCAATTTAGAACGAATCTAATATATTTATGCTGATAAAAAAATTAGATTAAAATATTTTTAATTAGATTAAAATATTTTTAATCATATCATAAAATTTTTTAGATCTAATCTAAAATTTTATAATCAAGATTTTGATTTACATGTACTAGGACAATCTTTCCACTGTAAGGAATAAATCTTACAGCAGGATAATCTTATAGTAGTCCATGCAATCTAAAATAATTTTTAATTTTAGATTTAAACATCAAATTATAATTTAGATCAGATCTAAATTATCAATCTAAATATGCATAAAATTATGTAAAAATAACATGGCTCTGATACTAATTGAAGGAACTAGTCTAGGGTTTTAGGGTTAGATTTTAAAATCTTTTTTAAATCTATGCAGCGAAAACATGAATTAATCATATTAATTCATAATTAAATATAAAAAATTCTAAATCTAGGATCTTATTACATGATTAAAGTATAATATTAAATCAAAAATTAAAACATGAGAATGAATCATGTTGATCATATCAATGTAAAAACTGTTCTATGCTAAATCAAATCTAGATAGGAGAAAGATGATCGTATCATCCATACATTTGTAAATTAAGTTCTCTAACTTATTGATCAGGATCTGAGGTTATCATTCCAAGCCGCACACATGTTCGGCCTCCACAAGTTGTCTACACGAGCCATCGATCGCTGATTAGAAGTCTGATGCCAGAAAATCAGCACAGTTTGCTTGAACTACACTGATCCTTCTTTGATGGTTAATCTAGATCTTTCTTTCTTTGGAACTTGGATCCTTCAATTTTTAGAAGATGAGGAAGATAATTTTGGACCTGTGACACCTCTCAAAATCTCAAAAAAAGAATGGAGGAATAGATGGAAGAAAACCCTAGAAGAAGATCCTCTTCTTCTTCTCTTTTCTTTCACCAAAGCACCTTGATTGGTGCCTATACAATTTTCATGCCTAAACCTCTTTGTGCCCAGACTCTCCACACCCAAAGATCTCTCTCTTATATTTGTAATCTTAAAAAATTAGGTTAAACCCTTTTATATTGAGAGATATGGAGGAGTCCTTATCTAGATCAAATACCTAGTCAAGAGACCTCCAAATTAGGCTAGACTTAGGGCACCCAACTCTTAGGCGTCCCCTCCTTCTTTTGGGTGTAGAAAACCTAGTGTTTGACATATTAAAATTCTTTATTTTTCATAAATTTTTAGGAAAAAATCAGGAGTTTAGGCACCATACATGGATAAGAATTCTGGTTGCAACAAACTCTATTAAATAGAGTTTGAAATCAAAACAACTAATTTATTTTGACTTGGTTCTCAATCAAACACCATGTAAAAAGTATATGGAATAAGGGGATGCATGTCCTCTCTCTAAAAAAGGGAGATTCCATGAAAAAATTAAATAAAATTTCATGGAGAGTGCATGGAGATTAAATGGCGCAAGGATTTGAGAGTCCTAGTCTCACTAGGACTCCTAATTTAACTTGGTCCAACTTGATCCTTGGACCAAAGTAAATTAGGATTTATTTAACCCAATTAAATTAGATCTTAGTCTAACTAATAATCTTATTAAATTAGATTTAATTATAATTTAATTTCTAATCAAATTAAAGATTAGATTCAGTCAAGTCTTAATATTGGTTCTTCCTTGCAATTGGCTCATCCAATAAACCAATTAAACTTGATCCAATCAAGCCCAAACTAAATTTAATTAAATTATTTTTAATTATACTTATTCTCAATCCTCTGACTTAATTAAATTAAATCAATTGGCAATAAAATTGCTAATCGATCCTCCTATAATACTTGCACTAGGTTAAATATCAGTCATATTGATTGTTTAACCTTAGAATAATTCTTAATCATTAATCAACCATCTGATCAGGTTGAGATCTCTTATGTGTGTGATCCCATAGGTCTGAACCTTAGCTAGTAGCATAGAAACTAATTTTTATACCAATCAAAGTGACCATCTAGCAATGGTACCCGACGACCGGATAGGTCGAATGTATAGAACAAAATCCTTAGAACCTATATGAATATAGGTTCTGCATAATTCATCCCCTTAACCAAAATTTGATCGTAGGATATGATAATACATATTCTTAAAAGTTGAAAATTTGAGACATGCATTGTCATAGTTAACTCATAAACTACTCATGATTGTAGGATCATCATGAGGATCGTGATCGATCTAGAAGATTGGTGTACGGTCACTTTCTTATGATAGATGAGTTTTGAATCAATGGTATGGAGTTTAGAAAGTTGTAAGAAAGATGAGCATAAATGAGTGTGACCACTTCGAATAGACATAAGAGAGTCTACCTTCTCATCGATGACTAGCTCGATGATGCAGTTGTGTCTGGTTCTTCGACCTGAGGTGCATCGATAATTCACCTTGAGGATATTATAGTTTGACTATACTATAACTTGGTCTCCTAGCCATTTGGAATCTTAAGGTGTATGTTGGCTATTGCATGTTTATTATAGAAATTGGATTGCACCAAGATGGGATCTATCAACTTTGATAAAGGAGTAGTCTTATGATGATCATAAGATTGAGTCCTAAAGCTCATGGCCATTGTTAAGAAATGTATCCCAAAACCAATCATCAGTCTATTGATGGTTATATTATCTTATAATTATAATTAATTTATTATTAAATAAAATATATTTTTAGTATTTTCATCATAAAGTCTATATCTGTTAATAAATTTTATTATTATGATGAAGTTCTTTGGACTATTTAGTTTCAATAAAGAGAGAATTTATCAATTAACCCTTAAGCAATTTACGACCAAATGATACGCTGTTAATTAGGATGACAATATTTATCGAGTATAGGTCGTTGTATGCCATATAGGTTGGTTGTCCTCTTAACCAAAGAGTATGGAGATATTAGTATGACATATAAGTGAGATGTATGGGTAGATCATCACTCGACGTGACCAATTCCAGAGCATTCTACTATCGAGAATTGCTCTGATGGGATATAGATACAAATATCCCTTAGATCTGAGATCACCATAGTAGCTTGCAAGCAACTTACCGTGCTTTGGTACTGGACTAACTAAATTTTTAATTCAGTAATAGAAGGTTTTTGAGCAGAGTCAAGTACTTGCAAAGTCAGTGAATGATTCAGATGGGATTGACCACTTCAAGTGTTGGAGAAGAGTGCATCACTATATTTCAATATAGCAAAAATCTTGGCAAGGATAATCCATAAGATGGATTTGGTATTTTGAAATACAATATGGATGATCTAATCGAGGTTGATGGTTAAACTCTGAGGTATCTTATGAGCATTTTGGTCAAGGGGATGAATTATACAGAAACTATATTCATATGGATTCTAAGGATTTTGTTCTATACATTCGACCTATCCGACCGTCGGGTACCATTGCTAGACGATCACTTTGATTGGTATAAAAATTAATTTCTATACTACCAACTTAGGTTCAGACCTATGGGATCATACACATAAGAGACCTCAATCTAATTAGATGGTTGATTAATGATTAAGAATCATTCTAAGGTTAAACAATCAATATGATTGATATTTAACCTAATATAAGTATTATAGGAGGATCGATTAGCAATTTTATTGCTAATTGACTTAATTTGATTAAGTCAGAGGACTGAGAATAAGTATAATTAAAAATAATTTAATTAAATTTATTTTGGACTTGATTGGATCAAGTTCAATTGATTTATTGGATGAGCCAATTGCAAGGAAGAACCAGTCCTAGTTCAATTAAGACTTGACTGAATCTAATCTTTAATTTGATTAGAAATTAAATTAGAATTAAATTTAATTAAATCTAATTTAATAAGATTATTAGTTAGACTAAGATCTAATTTAATTGGGTTAAATAAATCCTAATTTACTTTGGTCCAAGGATCAAGTTGGACCAAGTTAAATTAGGAGTCCTAGTGAGACTAGGACTCCCAAATCCTTGCGCCATTTAATCTCCATGCACTCTTCATGAAATTTTATTTAATTTTTTCATGGAATCTCCCTTTTTTAGAGAGAGGACATGCATCCCCTTGTTCCATATACTTTTTACATGGTGTTTGATTGAGAACCAAGTCAAAATAAATTAGTTGTTTTGATTTCAAATTTTATTTAATAGAGTTTGTTGCAACCAGAATTCTTATCCATGTATGGTGCCTAAACTTCTGATTTTTCTCTAAAAATTTATGAAAAATAAAGAATTTTAATATGTCAAACATTAGGTTTTCCACACTCAAAAAGAAGGAAGGGATGCCTAAGAGTTGGGCGCCCCAAGTCTAGCCTAATTTGGAGGTCTCTTAACTAGGTATTTGATCTAGACAAGGACTCCTCCATATCTCTCAATATAAAAGGGTTTAACCTAATTTTTTAAGATTACAAATATAAGAGAGAGATCTTTGGGTGTGGAGAGGCTGGGCACAAAGAGGTTTAGGCATGAAAATTGTATAGGCACCAATCAAGGTGCTTTGGTGAAAGAAAAGAGAAGAAGAAGAGGATCTTCTTCTAGGGTTTTCTTCCATCTATTCCTCCATTCTTTTTTTGAGATTTTGAGAGGTGTCACAGGTCCAAAATTATCTTCCTCATCTTCTAAAAATTAAAGGATCCAAGTTCCAAAGAAAGAAAGATCTAGATTAACCATCAAAGAAGGATCAGTGCAGTTCTAGCAAACTGTGCTGATTTTCGAGCATCCAACTTCTAATCAGCGATCGATGGCTCATATGGACAACTTGTAGAGGCCGAATATGTGTGCGGCTTGGAACAATAACCTCAGGTTCTGATCAATGAGTTAGAGAACTTGATTTGGAAAGGTATAGATGATACGATCATCTTTTTCCTATCTAGATTTAATTTAGCATAGAACAGTTTTTACATTGATATGATCAACATGATTTATTCTCATGTTTTAATTTTTGATTTAATATTATGCTTTAATCATGTAATAGGATCCTAGATTTAGAATTTTTTATATTTAATTATGAATTAATATGATTAATTCATGTTTTCATTGCATAGATTTAAAAAAGATTTTAAAATCTAATCCTGAAACCCTAGACTAGTTCCTTCAATTGGTATCAGAGCCATGTTATTTTTACATAATTTTATGCATATTTAGATTGATAATTTAGATTTGATCTAAATTATAATTTGATATTTAAATCTAAAATTAAAAATTATTTTAGATTGCATGGACTACTATAAGGTTATCCTGCTGTAAGATTTATCTCTTATAGTGGAAAGATTGTCCTAGTATATGTAAATCAAAATTTTGATCATAAAATTTTAGATTAGATCTAAAAAATTTTATGATATGATTAAAAATATTTTAATCTAATTAAAAATATTTTAATCTAATTTTTTTATCAGCAAAAATATATTAGATTCATTCTAAATTGATTTATGATTGATTGAATTGAAACTATTTTAATTACATGAGCATATTTAGATTAGATCTAAAAGTAGTCTCATGGTTTATTTAACTGCATTTTGATTATGAATCAGACATGCAATTGATTGATAGAACCATATTATAAAAATATTTTATAAATATAAAAATTATTTTCAAAATGCCGAACCCCAACCCTCAGCCAAAAACTTAATTAAGAATTAAGTATAATGAATTAGGCTCTAGAATTATGAATTAAAGATTCTAAGTCATTAATCATAAAATTGGATTATTGGGTTAGATGAATTAGGTCCATTAATTAGGTTAGACCTAATGTTAATTAAAGAATGGACTAAATTAAAGTAATTGATCAAATCTAATCAAATGTTGAATTAGATTAGATCAAGAACTGTTTAAACTCTATTACAATAGTTATAGTTAGTCAAGTCCATGCCTTTAACGAGGATCAAATGGACTTGATTCATGGCTACGTGGTCATACCCAAAATTGCTAGGTTGATCCAATTAAAACTAATAAACCAAATGGTGTTTAAGGTAAGTTTGGCAGTCCAAACCAATAGTTTTTAATTAGGAGCTACTCGCACTGATTTCGACCTTTGATAAATTAATGGCATATCCCTTTCACTGATCTCACTTACCTGACTATCCTGGTGAATTAGATTTTGATTAGATCACTTGGTGATTTGGGCTCATCCATGTCAATTAGGTAAATTAGTGTGACTAATTTAGGTGCTCCTAATGTCAGCTTTAATTAGATCCTTTGTGATCTCACTTGATGAAGTCAGTGAAAGGATCAAAATTGGCTAGTTCTCTTCTCTCTTTCTTAAAATTAATTAATTAACTCTTTTAAAATTATTAGATTCTTAAAAATAAAATAGTTATGATGATAACTAGATCATAGCCTCCCATTAAGTAGATAATAATGGGTTCATTAGTTAGATAGTCATTAGAGGCCCAAAGGTCTGGTGCTTATCGGCTAATGAAATTATCATTCATAATATGATTTCTTGACCGCATCTCTCTAAATGGTGGTTAGGTTGGCCAACCAAAGTTGGGCTTAATCATTCATTGGTTAGATGGACCAAGTATGGTCATGTTAATGGTTTTACCTAATTGAATCTTTTCAGTAGAGCCCAAAGCCTACTGATTAGGGATTGAGGCAAAATTAAATTACTAAAAATTATTTAGAGAAATAATTGATTATGAACCTATCCTTAGATGTATATGGGTTAACCAACCAAAGTTGGGCTTGTGTGCAGTCTATGTGAATTTTAGTACCTACTAAAAAATTAGGATAATTTCTCGAATTGAAGGTAGAGACTACCAATTCGAATAAAATAGTGAAAGAACCTTTTGATTAAAGTCTAAATTTTTAGATTTAATGAATCAATTACTAATTAAATTTTGGTTTTTCTTTGTGCAGACATGGCCACTTTTCTTTCGCTTTGATCATTATTAGATAATGATAAGCTAGTGGGATCCAACTTCGGTAACTGGTACCAAAAATTAAAGATTGTCCTAAAACATGAATGGATCTTGTAAATGCTGACAGATTCGACACCTGAGGAGCCAGCATCCAATGCATGTGGGACAGTTAAAGACCCTTATTAGAAGTGGCTTAATGATCGAATCATGGTGCATTGTATCATGTTGGCAGTCATGAGCGATGAGTTTCATCATAGATTCGAGTCTACTTAGCCAAAAGAGATGATTCAAATGTTGAACAAGTCTTTTGACACATCCAATGATGTTGAGAGGCACAAGATTAGTTGTGCCATCTTTAATGCCATGATGAGAGATGGAGCATCAGTCACTGATCATGTACTGTACATGATCGAGCTGATAGCGTTTGAGCAAGCTCGGATTTTTCTTGCATGAGTAGCTAGAAAAAGATACAATTTTAAACTCGTTGTCCAAATCTTATCCCCCATTTTCATCATAGAATGATAAAGCCTGAAGTAAACTATTACGAGTTATTGGGGTTACTTTAGAACTTTGAGAAGGATCACCAACTGGGATGAAGATCTATTAGTAGGAGGGTCTTCTTCTAATTCTGGATCCTTTAAGAAAGAAAAGAAGAACAAGAAGAAGAAGAGTAAGAAGGTGCATGTTCAGGCTGGGAAATCTGTGTAGGGCTAGACCAAGAAAGTAAAGCCCGATAAGAGTTAAGCTAAGTGCTTCTTCTATAAAAAATGGGGGCACTAAAAGAGGAACCATCCTCAATACATTACATCTCTAGATTCAAACAGATCAAAAAAGAAGTAAATTGTTGCTGGGCAAAGTATTTATATGATAACTTCTTGCAATTTCTCTATTTATGATATTACTAACTAGGTATTGGATACCGGTAGCCCTTACCATATTTATATTTTATTGCAGGGGTTGCAGATCTATAATAGATTCAAGCAAGGTGAGAGATTTTTGAACATTGGAGATGGAAGACTAATTTCAATTTTAGCATTAGGAATCTTGCAACTTGTATTTAGATCTCATATCATTATTCTTAGTGATTGCCACTTTTATCCTAATTTCTTTTTGAATGTCATTTCTATAAGCCTTTTGGCCAAAAATAATTATAAAATTTTAATAAAAAAAGAGTTTGATAATGTCATTATGAATGGTGTTACTATATTCTCTAAACACTTGAATAATGGTGTATATATGTTATCATAAGCTGTTAAAGTAGTCTATTCCATTGGCAAGCATCCTAGATTAGATAGTGTGTCTGATATGTACTTATGGCACCGTAGGCTAGGTCACATAAACAAGAATAGGATAAACATGTTGACTTAAGAAAAAATTTTTGAAGTCAGTGATTGTGAATCACTTTCAATCTATGAGTCTTGTCTTCTTGAAAAAATGACCAAGTCATCTTTTACTGGAAAAGGTGAGAGAGCCACTGAACTCTTAGATTTAGTACATACTGATATATGTAGACCTATGAGCACTAATGCTAGAGGTGGATATCTCTACTTCATTACTTTCACAGATGATCTATCTAGGTATGGATATATCTAGCTGATGAAACATAAGTCAGAATCATTTGAAATATTTAAATGATTTGGAAGTGAAGTAGAAAAGCAAACTGAAAAGAGTATTAAAGCTCTTCAATCTGACCGAGGAGAGGAATACTTTTTTGGTGAGTTTTTTACATATCTAGAATGAAATTCTCTCCTAATAGACTCCTCCAGAAACACCAAAGAATAATGGTGTATCTGAAAGAAGGAATTCGACTCTATTAGATATGGTCTGATCCATGATGGATTTTGCTAGTTTATCGATATTCTTCTAGGGATATGCACTTGAATCGGCTTGCTATCTTCTAAATAGGATTTCAAGTAAGTCTATAATTAAAACTCCATATGAGATATGGATAGGATGTAAACCAATACTTTCACACCTCAGGATCTGGGGGTGTCCGGCTTATGTAAAATGATTAATCACAAATAAACTTGGACCTAGGTCTGATAAGTGCACATTCATAGGGTACCCTAAAGAATCAAAAGGATATATTTTCTATCATGCTGATGAATAAAAAATATTTGTCAGTCTTAAGGCAATCTTTTTGAAAAAGAAGTTTCTTAGTGAAGAAATTATTGCCTCTAAGATCGAACTTGATAAAATTGAATAGGTAGAAACATCGATACTTGTAGCTGAAATAGAATCGAATTTGATTAGATCAAATTTGAAGTCTAGTGTACCTGTACCATTAAGGTGATCTGGTAGAGTACTACGTTAGCTGGATAGATACTATGATTTCTTGATCCGAGATGATGATTTCATTGAACTCGATGAGAATGATGAAGATCCAATTACTTATATGGATGTAATGCAGAGACCTGATTCCAAAAAAATGGCTTAAGACCACGAAATCCAAAATAGAGTCCATGAAGGTCAACGATGTGTGGATATTAGTTGACCCATCCGAAGGGGTTAAATCCATTGGCTATAAATGGGTCTTCAAAAGAAAGAGAGGCATAGACAGGAAGGTGAAAACCTATAAAGCCCATTTGGTTGTCAAGGGATATTGTCAACATTATGGTATTGATTATGATGAGATATTCTTTTATGTGGCAATGCTCAAATCCATTCGGATAATACTTGCTATAGCTGTCCATCTAGATTATGAGATTTGGCAAATAGATGTGAAGACAGCTTTTCTAAATGGAGAGCTGATTGAAGAAGTGTATATGATACAACCTGAGAAGTTCACATCTATAGATGAGTCCAAGGTATGCAAGCTTCAGAGATCCATTTATGGATTGAAGCAAGCATCTCGGAGTTGGAACATGCATTTTGATAAGATGATCAAAACATGTGGCTTTATTAAGAATGGAGAAGAGCCCTACATTTACAAGTAGGCGAATGGTCCGACAGTGCTATTCCTTGTCTTGTATGTAGGTGACATTCTCTTAATCGAGAATGACATCCCCATATTGCAAGAAATAAATGTTTGGTTGTCATCTCAATTCTTCATGAAAGATTTGGGTGAAGCATCCTACATCCTAGGGATGAAGATCTATAGGGATAGATCTAAGAAGATGCTTGGATTATCTCAGTTCACGTACATAGAAACTGTACTGAAGAGGTTCAGCATGGAGAATTCCAAGAAAGGCTATCTTTTGATATGCCATGTAATTTTTTTCTCTAAGAAGGATTGTCCGAGAACTTTTGAAGAGAGAGAGCGTATGAGTAGAGTCCCATATGCTTCAGCAGTAAGATCTATCATGTACACCATGACATGTACAAGACTAGATGTGACATACTCACTTGGAGTAGTAAGTAGATACCAATCTGATCTAAGAGAAAATCACTGAAAAGTGATTAAAGCCATCCTTAAGTATTTAAGAAATACTAAGGACCAATGGTTGATTTATGGTGAGTTAGATCTGAAACTTGAGGGGTTTGCAGACTCCAGCTTTCAATCTGACTATGATGACAGCAGAAGCATGTCGGGTTATATCTTTATCCTAAATAATGAAGCCGTCTGCTGGAAGAATTCTAAGTAGCATACTATGACAGACTCTGTTTGTGAAGCAGAGTACATCGCAGCATCAAATTGTTGAAAATAGTGTAGGGTTTAGGGCATGCTTTTCAAAAATATTTTCAAAATTTATTATAGTAAAAGTAGAAAAATTAATTTAATATTAATTTAGGCATACGTTGATCTAATCAAAAATCTTACATTAGGATCTAGACATGCTAATATGTTATTGAAAATTTAAATGTGATCGATCAACAAATCATATTTACTGATTGACTTGTGTTCAGAATACAGTACCTGTGTACGAGTAGATGATCTCTCTAATTTGAATCTATAGAAAAAAGTACATGACATCGTGCTACAACTACACACTCATCCAGCCTCTATGGTGAGTCCACATGGAGCTCTTGGTCCCGATCAGCTTCACCGGAGTGTTAGCTTCTCGTCGGGGTCTTAGACGATTGATCTTCATTAATTTGATCGACGATCTTTCTTCTAATTTCTCAGATGCTCTAGAAGGCCAAAAAAAAATCTATGGAGGTTGATGAGGTGGTGTAGAAAATCTGATGGCTATCCGATGCTCACAGCACTCGATCTCTCCATCCGAACCTTGAGTCCCAACTCTAGGGTTTTACACAGCCAAAAAACCCTGATGCTCGAAAAACCTTCTCATGCCTACTCTCTTTAGAGTTTTCTTGTGAAATAAATTTTCATGGGTAAAGGGACTCTCCCTCTACCATACACCCACTTTCAGAAACTTTTAAGATGGGCGATAAAAGAGAAACATTAGCAGAAGTGGCATGTGAGGAATGTTGGCGTAGGAAAGACACTGCCTCTTTCCCTGGACTTTTTTAGGCCCAGACTTGCACCCCTCCCTGATTTTTTCTCTTTCTCAAAAACCTCTCCACGCACTCCTCAGATTACCCATGTATCCCCATGCATGCCATAAAAAATCCTATTTAAAAATGGGTGATGCATTGGCAAAAACTCATGGAGTGGATTAGATAAAGTGGTTAAGAGGTTTCCACTTGAATTCAAAATTCAAGTGGAAGCCTTATCCACTTGTAGCATCGACTCTAGGCTATTTGATGCACAGAAGGATTCTCCTTCTATGCACCCACATTTGAGAATGCACAAAAATGTGCGAGAGAACTTGGGAGGCATGGAGAATAGATAAGGGAGAGAGGTGGTTCCAACAAAACTAGTTGAATTCAAAATTCATCTAGGTTTGAACTGGTCTAATGCTTGGACCAAGTCAAATGCAGGCAAGATAGGAGGCACAAAAACCATCATGGCATGAGAAACTCTCATGCAAAATTTGAAATTGCGTGAAAGACTGAGCATGGACAAAGTAAGGTGGCGTAGGGAGAAGTAATTCAAATTTTAAAACTCATTTGACTCGGTCCAAATTAATTTCAACCAAACCAATTTATTTGGATCCAATTAGATTAGATTAAACCCAACCAATTAAGCTTAACCCAATCCAATAAACTCTTAATTAAATTAAAAATTAATTAGATCCAGCTCTTGATTAAATTAGGGTTGAATCTTCCATAGTGATTAGGTCATCACATAACCTAATCGGATCAAATCCAATAGAATCCAATTCGATCAGATTTGATCGAATTCTCATTGCTCAATCAGATTGAGCTAATCAATAATCAAATTACTAATTAATCCTTCAATAAATATATAGTTCTAGTCAGATGGGTGACTGAGAAATAGAGTCCTATCTATATGAAATTCTTGAAGAGTCCCAAACCAGTGGGACTCTTGAATCCAGTATCCCAAATGAATGAAACTCATGATTATAAAGATCTAGACTAGTGAAACTCTTGATCAAAGAGTTTCAAACAAGTAGAACTCAAAATCCTAATCTAGTGGGATCCATAAAGATAGAGTTTCAGTCTAGTGGGACTCCTGACTATAGAGTTTCAATCCAGTGGGACTCTTGACCATAAAGTTCTAGACTATTGAGACTCTTCATCAACCACCAGATCAGATAGAAACTTCTATTGTGTGTGATCCCATAGGTTCGAATCCTAAGCCAATAGCATAGAAATTAATTTTCTATACCAATCGATGTGACCATCTAGTAATGGTACCTAACGTCTGGATTGGTTGAATAGTCGCAATACAACATCGATGAATCTATGGCATATGGTTACCGTGTAATTTATCCTCTTAACTTTAATGCTCAAAAGATGACCTAGGGTCAAATTGTCAACCCTAAAAAATCATCTACAATATATTTCAAAATTCAGTGTCCATCGAATGGACCATCCTGACCAAGGGTTTGCTAAATTAAAATATAGTAATGCACTTGATCCAACACTTGGAGGGATCAATCCCATCTTGACTTACACACCGACTTCACAAGTATTTGATTGCACCTAGTAGCTTTTCGTTACTAAATTAGAAATTTAGATAGTCCGGTACCTAAGTATAGTGAGTTGCTTGCAAGCCATCGTGGTGATCTTAGGTCTAACGGACACTTATACCCATATCTTTTGTGAGCAACTCTTGACAACAGAGAGTTACATAGTTGGATCACGTTTAGTGAAATGTACCATACACTTTATCTGCATGCCATACCAGTACATCATACTCTTTGGCTAAGAGGACAACCAACATATATGGTGCATAATGACCTACACTCGATACGTTGTCGTCCTAAGTAATAATGTATCATTTGGTCGCGAACAGGTTTAAGGACTAAATGACAAATACTTCTTTGTCGAGTCTAAATAGTCCTAAGAACTTTATCATAAAAGAGTTCATTACAGGAAGATGCACAAAAGTGATGAAAAACCAGAATAATTATTTTATTCATTGAAAATTTAAGTACATTTTTATAATTAGTTCAATCATTTATAACCTAAATGATTGGCTTTAGATATATTTTTCAATAACTCTCACTTAGACTAAAGCCATTCAAAACACTATCGTATACCCATCTTCCATTTATGATTATCGAACTCTTTGATTTTAAGGGCTTTAGTAAAGGAGTCGGCCACGTTCTTCTTTCCATTGATCTTCTAAAGGTCGATGTCACCTCGCTTCATGATCTCTCAAATAAGGTGGCAGCGACGCAGAATATGCTTGGTGCATTGATGTGCTTTCGGCTCCTTCGCTTGAGCTATGGCTCCAGTACTATCATAGTAAAGTAAACTAGACCATCCAAGGAGGGTGTCACTCGTAGCTCACTAATGAACTTTTGCAGCCATATAGCTTCCTTCACAACATCGAATGCTGCGATATACTCCGCCTCACACATAGAATTGGCCACAGTATGTTGCTTGAAACTTTTCTAGCAGACCACTCCTTCGTTCAGGATAAACATAACCTGACACACTCTTACTATCATCATGATCTGATTGAAAACTAAAATCAGTATATCCTATATGTTTCAAGTCAGCATCTGCATAAATGAGCCACTGGTCTTTGGTATTTCGCAAATACTTCAGGATTATTTTTACAACCTTTCAGTGATTCTCATTCGGATCAGACTCGTATCTACTCACTACCTCTAATAAGTATACCACATTTGGTCTTGTACACATCATGGTGTACATAATAGAATCTACTACCAAAGCATATGAAATTCTACTCATATGCTCTCTCTTTTAAGGAGTTGTCAGACAATTTTTTTTCAAGAGAGTAATTCTATGACCTATCGGGAGATAGCTCTTTTTGGAATTTGCCATGCTGAACCACTTTAGCATGGTATCGATGTTCATGGATTGGAACAATCTAAGTAACTTTTTAGATCTATCTCTATAGATCTTCATTTCCAGGATGTAGGAAGCTTCTCCTAAGTCCTTCATGGAGAATTATGATAACAACCAAATCTTTATTCCTTATAGTGCAGGAATGTCATTCCCGATTAAGAAAATATCATCCACATACAAAATAAAACATATGACTATAGAGCCGTTAGCCCATTTATACATGTAGGGTTCCTCTCCATTCTTAATGAAACCATACGTTTTGATCACCTTATCAAAATGCATGTTTCAACTTTGTGATGCCTGCTTCAATCCAGAAATGGATCTCTGAAGCTTGCATACCTTAGACTCGTCTGTGGATGTGAAATCCTTAGGCTCTATTATATACACTTCTTCATCCAGCTCTCCATTTAGAAAAGTTATTTTCACATCCATTTGCTAGATCTCATAGTCTAGATGTACTGCTATTGCAAGCATAATCCAAATAGACTTGAGCATTGTCATTGAAGAAAATATCTCGTTATAGTCAATATCATAATGCTGACGATATTCCTTAGCAACCATACGAGCTTTATAGGTCTCCATCTTTCTGTCTGTGCTTTTTTTTTTAAAAAAATTTACTTACACCCAATGAATTTTATTCTTTTAGGTGGATCAACTAGTGTCCATACACTACTGACCTTCATGAACTCCATTTTAGATTTCATGGCTTCCAGCCATTTATCAGAGTCGGACCTCTACATGGCATCTATGTAGATGATCGAATCATCATCCTTCTCATCGAGTTTGATAGGATCACCATCCTAAACCAAGAAACTGTAGTATCTGTTCGATTGATGTGGTACTCTACCAAATCTCCTTAAAGGTACCTCTTCAACGGGCTTTAGTTTTAATCTTATCAAATCTATCTCTGTAGGTTCACTAGAATGTATCAATTCTTTTACTTGTCGAACTTTACTAAGTTCAACATTAGAGGTAGTAGTTTCTTCCATAAGAAACTTTTTTTCCAAAAAGACCATCCTATTGCTGATGAACATCTTTTATTCTTCAGCAAGGTAGAAGTAATAACTCCTAGTTTTCTTGGGGTATCCTATGAACAAGCATTTATTGGACCTAGGTCCAAGCTTTTCTGGCTGCAAACATTTAACATAAGTCGGACATCCTCAAACCCTAAGATGAGAGAGTATCGGCCTATGCCCAGTCCATATCTCATATGGAGTCTTTGCAATAGACTTGCTCGAAATATTGTTCAAAATAAAATAAGCAGTCTTTAGTGCATACCCGTAGAATGAAATTGGCAGACTCATAAACCCCATCATAGATTGAACCATGTCCAACAAGGTTTGATTCCTCCTCTTAGATACACCATAATACTGTGGTATTCCATGAAGGGTCCATTGTGAGAAAATTTCATTCTCTCCTAGATATGTCAAAAACTCATTGGAAAGGTATTCACCTTCTCGATCTGATTGAAGAGTTTTAATACTCTTTTCAAGTTATTTTTCTATCTCATTTCGATATTATTTGAATATTTTAAATGAATTGAATTTACTCTTTATAAGATAAACATATCCATACCTCGATAGATCGTCAGTAAATATAATGAAGTAGTAATATCTATCTCTAACACATGTGTTCATAGATCCATATACATTAGTATGTACTAGACCTAGAAGCTCAGTGGCCTGTTTATCTTTTTCGGTAAAAGATGATTTGGTCATCTTACTAAGAAAGTAGAACTCACAAGTATTCAATGATTCACAATCTTCAATGTTACGCTCCTTAACTAACTTGTTAATCCTATTCTTATTTATATGACCAAGTCTATTGTGCCAAAGATAGGAATCGATGGCATTATCTAGTTTTGGATATTTATTTGATGTGTACATTATATTAATGGGCTATAATAAAATATAAATTTTATTTCTTAATTATCCTTGCATTACTGTAACATCATTTATAATGATGTTATAATATATATATTTTTTATTAACAAATAATAATCATCTTGGGCTAAAAGTCCAGCAGATATTATGTTCATCATAAAAGATAAACAATAGTGACAGTCACTTAAAATGATATTATTATTTTTAAAAATAAGCTTAAGAGTTTTCAATGCTAGGATTGGAACTTTACTTCCATCCTCAACATTAAGAAATCTATCACCATTCTCAAACTTTCTATCAATTTGAAGTCCATGCAATAAATTGCATATGTGAATTAGACTTTCGGTACCTAATACCCAGGTAAATATATCAGAAATGAAGAAATTGCAAGGTGTTATCATATAATAGTCTTGACCAGCAATCACTTGCTGATTTCTCCTATTCAGTCTATTCGGGTCAAGAGGACAATTCCTCTTTGGATCTGCCTAATTAGGATCAACACTAGACTCCTCGTAATTAGGTCCTAAAAGCTTATCACTGTCCAATAGTGAACGGAGCGAACTTACACTAGCCATTCTATTTATCTAAAGAAAAACATAAGACCGTATTAGTACTTAAATTATTTAATCTTAAAGACTTGGACTTTAGTCTAAAGGTTCTTCTACTATTTTAACGAATTGGTAGCCTCTACTTTTAATTCAAGAAATTACAATAACTTCTTAGTGGGTACTAGAATCCACATAGACTATAAATGAGCCCAAGAAAAGCTCTAGCTAATCCATGTACATCTATAGGTAGGTTCACAATCAATTATTTCTTCAAATAATTTTTAATAATTAGGTTTTGCCTTAGAAGCCAATTCAATAAGCTAAGGTCTCCACTAAAAAGATCTGGTTAGGTCCAACCATTAACATGATTGAGTTTGGTACATCAAACCAACGATGACCAGGCTCGAGAAAAGCTCTGGCTAACTTGACCATCGTTAAAAGAGTGTGACCTAATCATCATATGATGAATAGTAATTTCAATATCCAGATGAACATAAGGTGTAAGGAACCTTCAATATTCACCTAGAAAATTGGACTATTACTATTTACCTTAACAGGAGGTTATGACTCGATTATTCCCATAACTTAGTCATTTTAAGGACTTAATAATTTAAAGGATTTAGGTTACATGTGATTTAAGGATTAAAAGGACATGGACTAATTTTCTCCCACTGACTTCACCAAGTCAAATCCTCCCACTAACTTCACCAAGTCAATAGGTTAGGATTATGATCAATTTAGGTCCTTGGGCACCTAATTTAGTCTTACTGATTGAAATTAGTCAAACTGATTTCTAGTGACATGGGGAGCTTGAATCACCAAGTGATCCAATCAAATCCTAATCGATCATGTTAGTCAGGTAAGTAAGATCAGTGCAAGGGATGTGTCATTAACTCGTCAAAGATCGAATCAGTGTGAGTAGCTCCTAATTAAAAATACTGATCTTGACTGCCAAACTTACCTTAGACACCAACTGATTAATTAGGTTTAATCTAATCAACCTAGTAATTTTAGGCTTAACCATCTAGCTATGAATCAAGTCCATCTTGGTCTTTGTTAAAGACATGGACTCATCCAACTACAACTATTGAACTTGATTCTAAAGTGTCCCTGATCTAATCTAATTTAACACTTGGTTAGATTTGATCAATTACTTTAGTTAAATCCATTCTTTAACTAACCTTAGGTCTAACTCATTTAATGGACCTAATTCATCTATAACCCTTTAACCCACAGTTTTATGCATTTGCCTTAGAATCTTTAATTCATAATTCTAGATCTTATGAGACAACACTTAATCTTTTATTAAGTTTTTGGGCTGATGGGTCAAGATTCAGCATTTTAAAAATATTTTTTAAATTTTAAAAGATTTTTAATTTTCTATTAAATAAATAAGTTGACTCATTTAAAAAATGGATCAACTCATTTCATAAACAATAACCTATTGCTGTTTTCATAACAAAAAAATAAACCATAATAAAATCAAAGCATGAATCACATATTAGATCTAACCAAATATATTCATGTCTAATTTTTAATTTTTAATTTTTATTAATTAAAATAATTTTAATTAACATATAAACATATCATATATGCTAGCATTTAATTTTTTTTAATTAACATATAAGTAGGTCAAGCAACCTTTGCTCCGATAGCATTATTGGAAATGGTGCAGGGTTTAGGGCATGCTTTTTGAAAACTTTTTCAAAATTTATTACAGTGAAAGTAAAAAAATTAATCTAGTATTAAGTTAGACATGCATTGATCTAATCAATAATCCTACACTAGAATCTAGACATGCTGATATGTTATTGAAAATTTAAATGTGATCGATCAGTAAATCATATTTGCTGATCGATTTATGTTCAGAACACAATACCTATGTGAGGATAGATGATCTTCACAATCTGAATCCATAGAAGAAAGTACATAATATCATACTATAGCCACACACTCGTCCAACCTCTACGGTGAGTCCACACGGAGCTTCTGATCTCGATCAACTCCATCGGAGTGCTAGTTTCTTGCCGGAGCATTCAATGGCTGATCTTCATTGATTTGATCGATGACCTTTCTCCTGATCTCTTAGATGCTCCAGAAGGCTAGAAAATAATCTATGAAGGTTTATGAGGTGGTGTAGAAAATTTGGTGGTGATCCGATGCTCATAGTACTCGACTCATCACCCGAATCCTGACTCCCAACTCTAGGGTTTTACACACCCAAAAAACCCTGATGCCCGGAAAACCTTCTCATGCCTTCTCTCTTTAGAGTTTTCCCATGAAACAAATTTTCACGGGTAAAGCAACTCTCCATCTACGGTACACCCACTTTCAAAAATTTTTAAGATGGGTGACAAAAGAGAAAAATTAGCAGAAGCAGCATGTGAGGAATGTTGGCGCAGGAAAGACACTGCCTCTTTCCCTGGACTTTTCCATACCCAGACTTGCACCCCTCCCTAATTTTTATCTCTTAGAAACCTCTTCACGTACTCCTTAGATCACCCACATATCCCCATGCATGCCATAAAAAATCCCATTTAAAAATGGGTGATGCATTGGCCAAAACACGTGGAGTGGATTTGATAAAGTGGTTAATAGGCTTCCACTTGAATTTTGAATTCAAGTGGAAACCTTATCCACTTCTAGCACCCACTCTAGGGTTTTTGATGTGTAGAAGGACTCTCCTTCTACGTTCCCACATCTGAGAATGCACAAAAATGTGTGAGAGAACTTGGGGGGCATGGAGAATAGATAAGGGAGAGAGGTGGTTCTGACAAAACTAGTTGAATTCAAAATTTAACTAGGTTTGAATTGGTCCAATGCTTGGATCAGGTCAAATGCAGATAAGATAGGAGGTGCAAAAACCATCATGGCATGAGAAACTCTCACACAAAATCTGAAATTGCATGAGAGAGTGGGCATGGACAAAGTAGGGTGGCACAGGGAGAAGTAATTCAAATTTTAAAACTCATTTGACTTGGTCCATATTGATTTCAACCAAACCAATTTATCTAGACTCAATTAGATCAGATTAAATCCAACCAAATTAGGCTTAATCTAATCTAATAAATTTTTAATCAAATTAAAAATTAATTAGATCCAGTCCCTGATCAAATCAGGGTTGAATCTCCTATAGCGATTAGATCATCACATAATCGGGTCAAACCCAGTTGAATCTAATTCGATCAAATCCTTATCGCTCAATCAAATTGAACTAATCAATAATGAAATTACTAATTAATTCTCTAATAAATATAAAGTTCTAATCGGATGGGTGACTGAGCAACAGAGTTCCATCTATATGAAACTCTTGAGGAGTCCCAAACCAGTGGGACTCTTGAACCCAGTGTCCCAAATGAATGAAACTCACAATCATAAAGTCTCAGACTAGTGAAACTCTTAATTAGAGAGTTTTAAATAAGTAGAACTTAAAGTCCCATCTAGTAGGACCCATAAAGTTAGAGTCCCAGTCTAGTGGGACTTCTAGCCATAGAGTTTCAGTCCAATAGGACTCTTGACCATAGAGTCGTAGACCATTGAGACTCTTGATCAGCCACCAGATCAGATAGAAACTTCTATTTTATGTGACCCCATAGGTTCAAATCCTAAGTCGGTAGTATAGAAATTAATTTTCTATACTAATCGATGTGACCATCTAGTAATGGTACCCGACGTCCGGATTGGTCGAATAGTCACAACGCAACATCAACGAACCTATGGCATATGGTTATCGCATAATTCATCCCCTTTACCTCAATGCTCAAAAGATGATCTAGGATTTAGTTGTCAACCCTAAAAATCATCTATAGTATATTTCAAAATTCAGTGTCCATCGAATGGACCATCTCGATCGAGAGTTTGTTAAATTGAAATACAGTGATGCACTTACTCCAACACTTGGAGGGATCAATCCCATCTTGAATCACACACTGACTTCATAAGTACTTGACTGCACATAGTAGCTTTTCATCACTAAATTAAAAATTCAGATAGTCCGGTACCTAAGTACAGTGAGTTGCTTGCAAGTCACCATGATGATCTTAGGTCTAAGGGACACTTATATCCATATCCTTCGCGAGCAACTCTTGACTGTAGAGAGCTATGCAGTTGGATTACGTTCAATGAAATGTACCCCTATACTTTATCTGCATGCCATACAGGTACATTATACTCCTTGGTTAAGAGGACAACCAACACATATGGCACACAATGATCTATACTCAATACATTGTCATCCTAGGTAATAATGTATCATTTGATCATGAATAAGTTTAAAGATTAAATGATAAATCCTTCTTTGTCGAGTCTAAATCATCCTAAGAATTTCATCACAAAAGAGTTCATTATAGAAAGATGCACAAAAGTGATGAAAAACTAGAATAATTATTTTATTCATTGAAAAATCAAGTACATTTTTACCATTAGCAGAAGTGTGTCGAGTTATGTCTTTATTTTAAATGATTAAGCCATCAGCTGGAAGAGTTCCAAGCAGCATACTGTGGCAGATGTTATTTGTGAAGTAGAGTATATTGTAGCATCAGATGCTATGAAAAAAACTATGGCTAAGAAAATTCATCACCGAGCTCGAAGTAGCACCCTTCCTTAATGGACCAGTCCTACTCTACTGCGACAGCACTGGTGTCATTGCTCAGGTGAAAGAACTAAAAGCATATCAGTGAACAAAGTACATACTGCACCGCTAACACTTGATCTGAGAGATCGTGGATCGAGGTGACGTCGATCTTCAGAAGATCGATGAAAAGAAAAACCTAGCCGACCTCATCACTAAAGCTTTGGTGATAAAAGAGTTTGACGACCACAAGTCGAAGATGGGTATTAGATATTATGCCAAGTGGCTTTAGGATAAGTGGGAGTTATTGAAAAATATATTCCAAAGCCAATCATCAGCCTATCGATGGTTGTGCTATCTTGTAATTATAATTAATTTATTATTAAATAAAATATATTTTTAGCATTTTCATCATAAAGTCTACATCTTTTAATGAACTTCATTATTGTGATGAAGTCCTTAGAACATTTAGTTTCAATAAAGAGAGGATTTATCAATTAATTCTTAAATAATTTATGATCAAATGATACGCTGTTAATTAGGATGACAACGTTTAACAAGCATAGATCTTTGTATGCTATATAAGTTGATTGTTCTCTTAACCAAAAAGTATGGAGACACTGGTATGGCATACAAGTGAGATGTATGGGTACATCATCATTGGATGTGACCAATTTCAGAGCATTCTGCTATTGAGAATTGCTTTGATGGGATATAGATATAAATATTCCTTAGACCTGAGATTACCATAGTGGCTTGCTAGCAACTTATCGTGCTTTGGTACCGAACTAACTGAATTTTTAATTCAATAATGAAAGATTTTTAGGCACAGTCAAGTACTTGCAAAGTTGGTGAGTGATCAAGATAGAATTGACCACTCCAAGAGTTGGAGAAGAATGCATCATTGTATTTCAATATAGCAAAAATCTTGGCCAGGATAATCCATAAGATGGATTTGGTATTTTGAAATAAATGTGGATGATCTAATCAGGATTGATAGTTAAACTCTGATGTCTCCTATGAGCATTTTAGTTAAGGAGATGAATTATATAGAAACTATATCCACATGGGTTCTAAGGATGTTGTTTTACACATTCGACCTATCCGATCGTCGGATACTATTGTTAGATGGTCACTTTGATTGATATAAAAATTAATTTTTATGTTATTAATTTAGATTTAGATCTATAGAATCACACACATAAGAGGTCTTGATCTGATCAGATGGTTGATCAACGATTAAGAATTGTTCTAGGGTTAAATAATCAATACGATTGATATTTAACCTAGTGCAAGTATTATAGGAGGATCGATTAGCAATTTAATTACTAATTAGCTTAATTTAATTAAACCAGATGATTGAGATTAAGTTTAATTAAATATAATTTAATTAAATTTGGTTTGGACTTGATTGGATCAAATTCAATTGATTTATTGGATGAGCTAATTACAAGAAAGAACTAGTCCTAGTTCAATTAGGACTTGACTAAATCTAATCTCTAATTTAATTAAAATATAAAGTAAAATTAAATCTAATTTAATCTAACTTAATAATATTATTAGTTAGATTAAGACTTAATTTAATTAGGTTAAATAAATTTTAATTTAATTTGGTCCAAGGATCAAGTTGGACCAAGTCAAATTAGGAGTCCTAGTGAGACTAGGACTCCCAAATTCTTGCGCCATTCAATCTCCATGCACTCTCCATGAAATTTTATTTATTTATTTTTATGGAATCTCACTTTTTTAAAGAGAGGACATGCATCCCCACATTTCATATACTTCTTACATGGTATTTGGTTGAGGACCAAGTCAAAATAAATTAGTTGTTTTGATTTCGAACTCTATTTAATAGAGTTTATTGCAACCTGAATTCTTATCCATGTATGGCACCTAAACTTCTGATTTTTCTTTAAAATTTTTATAAAAAATAAAATATTTTAATGCACCAAACACTAGGTGGTCCATGCCCAAAAAGAAGGAGGGGATGCCCAAGCGTTGGGGGCCCCAAGTCTAGCCCAATTTGGAGGTCTCTTGACTAGGTATTTGACCTAGACAAGGACTCCTCCATATCTCTCAATATAAAAGAGTTTTTAACCTATTTTTTTAGAGATTATAGATCTAAGAGAGAGGTCTTTGGGCATGGAGAGGTTGGGCGTAGAGAGGTTTAGGCATGAGAATTGTAAAGGCACTAATCAATGTGCTTTGGTAAAAGAAACGAAAAGAAGAAGAGGATCTTCTTCTAGGGTTTTCTTCCATCTATTTCTCTATTCTTTTTTTAGATTTTGAGAGGTGTCTCAAGTCCAAAATCAACTTTCTCATTTTCTAAAAATTGGAGGGTCCAAGTTTTAAAGAAAGAAAGATCTAGATCAATCGTCGAAGAAGAATCAGTGTAGTTCTAGCAAACTATGCTAATTTTGGGACATCGAACTTCTGATCAGTGATCAAGGGCTCATGTGGATAACTTGTAGAGGTCAGATATATGTGCGGCTTGGAACAACAACTTCAGATCCTGATCAATGAATTGGAGAACTCGATTTGCAAAGATATGGATGATAGATCATCTTTCTTCTATCTAGATTTGATCTAGCGTAGAATAGTTTTTATGTTGATATAATCAATATGATTTATTCTCATGTTTTAATTTTTAATTTAATATCATACTTTAATCATGTAATAGGATCCTAGATCTAAAATTTTTTATGTTTAATTATGAATTAATATGATTAATTTATGTTTCCATTGCATAGATTTAAAAAAGATTTTAAAATCTAACCCTAAAATTCTAGACTAGTTTCTTCAGCCATGATAGTGTGAAATAATAGAACGAAGTTTCTATTAGGATGATTGCTTGTCGTCATAGCAATAAATAAAAATTAAACCTAATTTTACTATTTAGTAGGATAGTGGTGAGTCAGGTATTGATTTCATCGAAGATTAAAGACTAAGTTATATTTAATTTTAATTAAAAATAAAAATTTTAAATTAATTTTTAAAGTAGAAATTTAAAGTAGTAAATTAAAGAAAATTAATTTAAATTTAGTAAATTAAAATAAAAGAAGATAAATAATTAATGAATTAGGGTTTAAGAATTAATTAAGAAGAAGAAAAGAAGTTGTCTAGGGTTTCAGTTCCATCTTTCAATATTCAAGTTTATAATTGATTCATGTAATCTTTCTATTATCAACATGCAATTTTATGAGAGTATGTTCTCTTGATCTGATTCTAATATAACATATTCTACCAAGCATGGACCATATCTAATACGATCATGGCCCATCTCACAGACATAGATTATTTAGATCATGTAATCAAAGAATATAAATATAAATCTAATTATTTTTTATAATTCATCCTAATCTGAGCACAGACCGTATCTAACTGTAATCATGATCTATCTTCTTAGATATAAATTATAAAAAATTAAATATTAAAATATAAATATTATAATTTATCCTAATTTGAGCACAGACTGTATCTTTCCACGATCATGATTTGTCTCTTTAGTTATAAATTATAAGAAATTCAATATTAAAGCATAAATAGAAAAGGTATGTAAAAGATGAAGAAATTTTATTGCCCAATAAAAAGAAAGACATGGTTCAAATTACAAACTCTCATGCTTGGAAGACTTTCCTTATTCTCCTGGACACGAGATCTCTAGCCATACATAGATTTGATCTTGCTAGCTTTCAGTATATTGGAATCTCTCAGATAAATTAAAAAAAAAAGAAGAAAAAGAGGAGAGGAGAAGAGAAGGGAGAGAGAGAAGGAGAGAGAGGGCTAATTTCCCCCATAAGGGGCTCTCTATTGATTTGCCCCATAGGGGAGCTCTATTTTTGGTTGGTGGCATAGCAGAGCCTTAAATAGAGAAAGAAATGGGGCTTTTTTAGTCCTTTTTAGAGTCAAAATTAGAGTTTGGCTCAAATTACTTAGACTGCAGAGGTCTTGACCATTAGATCGGAATCAGACAGTTCAAAATCAACTCAAAAACCACTGAAATTAGCTTGATCAATGCCTGCTTTGAATCTGGGCCATCGAATCATCTCATGGAGTGCGCTGCACCGTCGGATCATGCTTAAAGGCTTGTGGAGTCCTATATCAAATCGAAATAAATATTTGCCATTGGATTTGAATCTAGTAAGCTAAGAGTCATCTGTCAGCACTTGATGAAGCCTATAGATCCTGTGAACCAAGTGTAATAAAAATCGCAACGAACCTCCACATGCTATGATAGCCAAAATTACCAAACTAACCCCATGAGCCGTGATAAAAATTTCATAGACCCTTTAGGGGTCTATGCGCACTAAGTCAGCATGCGGTCCACCATGGATCGCGTGTTTTCCTGATGTCAGGGTGACGTCAGGCCTAGTTGGAGCTGGGCCTGGGCTATTTTTGCTATGAGCTTTCGTTGCATGTGAGCTTTAGTAGATCGGGTTGCGGTCGGTGGTTTCGTGTTGGTCCATTTTGCGCTGGACCAGCCAACCGATCATTTTTATTTTTATTTTATTTTTTATTTAAACTTCCAGGCTTCATTAAAAATCCAATTTAACTCTGATTTATGTGGAATTTGATTCATTTGAACTAGAAAATTAAGCTCCTATATTGGTAGACTTTTTTTCTATAAAATATTAATAAAAATATTAATTTTTTTAAATAAATATTAATTAATATATGATGTAATGCTATTATTTAGCAATTTATGATAATTATCACATCCTCCAACTTGAGTTTTGCTCATCCTCGAGTAAAAAGTGAAAAATTGAAAGTATGTACCAACTCAATGGAATATAAAAGTTTCTTTAGATCATCCTAAAGTTAGTTGATATCTGATTAAAGATTTAAGAAATACATCATTTGATTATAATTACATCCCAAATAGTGATTAAATGAAGAACATAAAATTTAGAACTTTTCTTTGACCAATTCTCCATCTTTATTCTTTAAATCCTCTATTTTTAGTATGGACTAGAGTTTTTTTTTTTTTTTTATAGCCAGTGCAATGTTTTAACCTCTTAAGCTTTTTATTTGATTCTTGTAGCAAGCTTTGGACCAATGACTCTCAAACCAGTTGGCTTTAGAGCACTAGGTGTAGAACATCCCTTAAATTTTTTGACTCGAGTCAAATAGGCTACAGGTTAAAACTAACTATATAGCTCTTCTTCACATTGCTCATTTTTTTATGTGAATAACATTGCTCACTTAGGCAACAGGGCCTAGTTACTCGGTAGGAGACCAATGTTTAGACCTTATTTTTTTTAATATATATATTTTTAATTTTTTTACTTATCCTCATATAAAGTAGATTCTTTATTGAATATAGGCTGGAAGAAGGTTTTAGAATCACTTAAAAATTTATTCTGTTCAAGACTTAACCATTTATTAAATTTTCTTAATAATTTGGTTCTTAGTATTTCAAAAATTCTTTAAATCGTTAATCAATCATTGATTAAAATGCCTAAAAAACTTTAAATCAACATAAAATCAAGTATATAAGACTAATTACTACCATACTCAAGAACTTAATTAATTAATTTATCCTTCTTTCCTAATTTAATTTTCATTGTCTTCAATGGAGGAAAAAAAATTATAGTGTGATATATGATAAAAAAATAATAAGAAAAGAGTTCATCTGACTTAATATATTCTTGGTCTCGGCCTGGGCTTTATTTATTCTTCGTCTAGTATGGGTTTGTAGTTCTCTCCCAACTTAGTCTTGAAAGAAAGGTAAACTAAAAACAAAAAGAAGATGCAAAAATAAAAGCAAAAGCTAGGTTGCCTCCCAGTAAGCACTAGGTTTAACATCTTCAGTCAAACCTTATGGAGTTTTTGGTATAATTAATTTTAGTACATCCTTCAGAGTTTCAAAAAGATAAGACCAATTAGGAGGCCTTGTTATTATAGCAAAAAATCATTCATGGAATACTTTCAATGATTAAGCATAGTCCTTACCAATAGTGTATTCAAAGCAAGCATGCTATACCAGAATCTAAAATTATCTTGATAATCAGGAAGAAATTATGTTTGACGGGTTGAAATTGAGAGTGCTGGTTTAGAAATTTCTTCAGTTATAACCTGATCTACTCCAATCCCTTTCTCAGTCTGATATATTTAGGCATCAACTCTTCCTGATCCAAGGTATGACACTTTTTTTAAATTAATTTTAAATTTACCTCCATACATCATTTTAATATTATAGATAAATTTTGGAGGCAATCCTCAAAAGTAGTGTGAAATACAGAAAAATCATTCATAAAATCGTTATCTCTTATTTCAGTAATATTCCATCCAACAGCTTCTTTATGTGCTTTTAGAACATCCATAAGTTGATCTTCCTAGGTAGGTGTAGGTATCACTGGTAGAGTGTGAGTAGGTTCGTCAGAAAGTGGCTTTAATTCTAGATCCATTGGTGGTTCTAACAAAGGAGCTATTGGTGGGCTAGGTAGTGGCTTAAGTTTTTCAATCCATGGTGGGATGGTTTTAGGAAAGAGTATATCTACTTAGTCATTGACTTCTATATTATACCTATCGTCATTAAAATCATCCACCTTATAATGAGCCAAAAAGAGTTTTAATGAATTTTTGAAAAAAATTATGGGTGAAGCTTCCTCTAGTGTGTTATTCACTTGTGATTCTTGGGTAGTCTCTATTAGATCCATCATCTCATCAGTTTGTCCTTCCTTCCTGTTAAAAGGAATAGGTGATCCTAGGGTACTTAGGGATGGGTCCATATATAAGTAGGGTGATGGATTTGGTTCATCCCACCATTTTTGGTCTTTTTTATATTTTGCTACCTCAGTTATATGGTCTAAGAGGGTCTTTTTAGTTTTGCAAGGTTGTTCTATGATCATAGGTAAAGGAGATGATGATGGAAATGGTTCTCTATATATTTTTGCCTTAGTTATACAATCTAATTGGATCTTTTTGGTTGGGCAAGGTTGTTCCATGACCGCTTCTTTCTCGAGAGTTATATGTGATTGTTTAGGAAAAATTTTTAGGACATTAAACTTTCTAGTCAGGTATGGTCTCTCAGATTCACTCTCGGATTGACTGGATAACTCTCTTTCCTCCTACTATTTAAATGTAAGCCCTCGCTTCTCTAGTTTTTTAAAGATTTGTATAAGATCGTTTTGTGACTTTATTATAACTTCTAAGCATTTTTCTAAAGAATTAAGCCTTTGGTCCTCAGGATTATTCAATGGTTGATTGGTAAATTTTAACTCGTCTACTACTTGTTGAATCCTCTTTTCACAAGTTAATTCATTATTATTTAGAGAAGATGTTAGATATATGTGCCCTAGAAGCCAGAATTGGCTGACACTTGTAATACACTTCTAGGGGCAAAATTATAATTTTGACTATTATCAATAAAATGGATTATTTTCTATCACATATGTGTACTTAGTGTCTGTGATACATCCTTTGAGTTAAGGTAATAATAATTCATATTTTCAAGAGTTGAAAATTTAAGATATGAATAATCATTATTAACTCATAAGATGCTTCCGACCATAGGATCATCATGAGGATGGTGATTGATCCAAAAGATTGGCCTACAATCGCTTCTCTTTATTAGATGAGTCTTGAGTCTACGGTATGGAGACACCAGAGCGAGAGTATAGGTACTCGTTAGAGAATGAGGGCACTGAGCGTGACCACCTCGAGTAGTCATTAGGAAGTCTACCTTCTCGTCAATGACTGACTCGATGCTGCAGTGGTGTGTCTGGTTCTTTGACCTGAGATGCATCGACAGTTCACCTTGAGGGTGTTATAGTTTGACTACACCATTACTCGATCTCCTAGCCATACGGAATCCTGAGGTGTATGTTGGCTATAGCATGTTCATTGTAGGAACTTGGATTGCATCAAGATGGAATCTATCTACCTCGGTGGTAGAGGAGCAGCCCTATGATGATCATGAGAATCAAGTCCAGAAGCCCATGGCCATGGCAGAGTGAAATAATAGAAAGAGTTTCTATTTAGATTTTCACATCGGACTTGAATCGAATGATTACATCATATGACAGAAACTAGGGTTTGACGAGTTCACCTTAACCCTAATCTGATCGGGGCTCAAGATAGAAGAACTTAATCACACAGGTAGCTGCACCAAGAGGTTCGCATTTAGCTCTGATGGATTGCCACCATATACTGCTAGGTGTCACTGGTGGATTTTGGGAGCAATTAGAATGATTTAGATGATCGATCATTCTAGCTGTTCGAATCAGAAGAGTTCTGATCCATCGAAAGGAGTTTCGATGATGTCGATGATAGAGATCATGACATATCCCATTACCATACAGAACTGAACCTAACTGGGTCACACAAACAAGGGTTTGAATTTGGTGATCATCAATTGAACTAATCCAGTTCAATTGATCTGAATGAGATTCAATTAGGTTCAAAAAAATCATGCTAGCACTCGGTTGAACCTAACATTCTTCTTTTACTATCATAAATAGTTGTCCTGACTGAGCCAAAGGAGTTTGTACTCATTTAGAGGCCTTTATCTGGCCCGACTGGAGCTTGTCCAGGTCAGAAAAAAGTTGTCTTATTTTGTAAGATAATACCTACCATTTTTGTTCACCTGCCATTTCTCGTCCTTTGACTTTAGTCAAAAGTTGATCTTTTACTAGTCAAATGTTGACCATTGACACTTTGACTTCTATCCATGTGTCATGCACCTATTGGAGAGCTAGTGGGGGCTTATCCTCTTGCCAGAACCTGGCAAGGAGAAGGGTGCACGCCACCCTTGGCGTGTGTCTAAGTTTAAGGCACCCAGGAGTTCCTGTTAGACAGGGACTCCATCTCCTTTTTGGATTTCGATTAGACTTCTCCTAAGAACCAAGTTTAACTGATCTTAGGCACCATCTAAGGAGAAATCCAAGGGACTCTAATTCCCACCAATCAGATTTAGATCTAATTTCATAAAGGGTTGTGATTGGTTGGGAAGAAGAGGAGTTGGATCACGCATAGTCTATAAATAAGATCCTGCGCCCAACTCAAAGAGCATTGAAAAATCCCATGCCCCAAGGCTGCCTCCCTCCTCCACCTCCATGCCAAGTCTATCTTCTCCCTCTCCTCTCCATGCCCAAAGCTGTTTGGGATCCAAGTTGGTGCAATCCAGATGAGAGAAAGGCGACAGAAAGCTAGAAGGCTGTGCTGCTATAAAGGATAACTGCTGATCTTCGAAAGGTATTTTAAAGATCCTCCAGATCAGATTCAGATCTAATTTTTGGAGACATGATAGAGAAGAAGAGGATCTCTAGATCCAGTCTGAGTGGATACCGATAGAGGCCAGGCACTTGCATGGCTAGATCCAGAACCTTCCGCTGCTTACAGGATCATCAACGGGTAATAGGATTACCCTACATCAAGATAAATTAAATTAAATTTAATTTATCTAAATTTTATTTTTATTATTAGAATAATAAAGATTAGATCTAAAATATTTTAGATCTAATTTGGATCAAAAAAAAAGTTTTTTGAAATATATCTCTGGATCCAATCAGATCTGAACGAACTTGATCCGGGAAATCAGGATTTTTCTTCAACTGGTATTAGAGACAGGGTTTTAAAGTATTTAGATCTGATTTTAAATTTATTCTAATAAAAAAAATGAGATTTCAGATGTCACATGAGATGTGATCATATCTGAAATTAGAAAAATTTAAAATTAAATGATTTGGATCTAAGATTAGAAAATATGCATAACTAGTTCTAAAATAGAATAGTTCTATAGAATAGTCTTGCATGCTTATGATTTAATCTAATTAAATCATATTTTAGACCTATTTATTTACTATTGTTTGATATTATAACTATTATAATAACATATAAAAAATAGTAAATAAAAATTATTTAATTTTAAACATCATATGAGATATGATTGATGCATGTCTAGACTAGTTGTAGAATAGTTCTACATAGTTATCTAGATTAGAGTTTATTTGGATAAGATCAATTTAAATCTAATTTTTTAGATTATTATGAGATAATTTAGATCTGAAAATATGCATGATTCAATACATGAGATGTATGCAAAATATGCCATGATTAGATCTAATTTGTATATGAGATATATGATATAGATCTAAAACTGTTTTGTAGTATTACATGTTTCCTGATTAAGGCATTCCTCTTGGCCGTCCGGTCATAAGAATGAAGAAGGGTTTAAAGGCCTCTCTCCTCCTATCTGATGGGGTGTTCTTATGATGTGTAGGGGTGCTGCACGTTCGTCCTTAATCAGAAATCCAAAACTTACTTTCTGCAAAATCCTAGATCCTGAAATCCTAGGATTTATTATGCATATTTTATTTATGAACCCTACTTAATTAAGAATTAAGATTATGAAATATTAATTAGGTCTAAAATTGAGAATTTTAGATCTAAGACATATTCATAATACTGGGTTCGGGCTTGGGTAGCTCAATTAGGTCTAAGCGGTTGATCAAACCGAATCAAGAGTTGGTTAGATGGGATCAACAATGCTTAAATTGATCAGCCTAATAGGATTAAGTCTGGGTCAAGATCGAGTCACGATCAAGCAAGACCTAATTAGGCTCAGAGGTTAGAGTCTGGATTGTAGGCTAATCCAATTGGTTCTGGCTCAATAATTTGGTGTCTAAGGTAAGTTTGGCACATACGACCGACTGATTTTTAATTGGAAGCTACTCGATCTGAATGCGTTCTTGTACGAGTTAATGGCATATCTCTTCCACCGGTCTCACTTACCTGGCCATATCTGTTGACCCAGTTCTAATTTGAGGTGGTCAATAATCTGAGCTAACCCATGCCACTAGGTTAGTCATAATTGTTATGACTATGATAAGTCTAGTTTAATGAGACCTGAATCAATTCTTCCTAAGAAAAGATTAAGTCTGAGGTCTTCCACCATTGTAGATGTGCGGGCCCTTCCCTAAGGTTGATTGTTCTCGACTGGATACAGTGGCTCAGTTGCACCGAGAAGATGCAACCATGTCTATTAGGCATTGGATGCTATGGGCTGGAGGATGAGTTGGGCTCAATATTTTGGATACGGTGAGAGACTCAATTAGGAATCCAGTCTGTGCAAATGGTGGGTCTGACTTAACTAAGGAGTGGATCAATATTCTGGATACGGTGAGATTCATGAATTAGAGACCAAGTTTGGGTGCACCATGATTAGAGAATCATTGAACAAGAGTTGTTCACTCATTGGCTAACCCATCACCAATAACTGTTAGGTGAGGTGATGAGTCAGTTGGTGAGACCGCACCACCCACTAGAAATCATTAATCATGGAGATTTTCGCATCTCTACACAGGGAGTGTAGGGATCCGAAAAAATAGTGGAGAGCTAATTTGTTTAAAAATAAAATCTCTAAATAAATTGGTCAAGTCATAATTACAATATCTAACTAGAATCTTTGACTTTCTACAGAAAAATATCTGCGTCCAACCCATTAGCACGTATCCTGGACACACATAGACTGACCAGACCCAATTATAAAGATTGGCTCAGGAAACTACAAAATTATTTTGGATTTCGAGAAGTTAACCCATGTATTGGACCAGGACCCTCCCACCTTACCAGCCATCCATTCACTGAACAGAGAGCGTCTCTGGAAAAATGGATAGACGAAGATAATAAGATATTACATGTTGGGCTCGATGTCTGATGAGCTCCAGCGCCAACATGAAGATATCGGGACTGCTCGCCAAATGTTGGCTCACCTGCAAGAGATGTTTGGTGAACAGAGTCGCGCAGCCAAGTATCAAGTCAAAAACAACTTTTTAAGGCTAAGATGCATGATGGGTAGTCAGTCCAAGATCACTGTTTGATGATGATCAAGGACATGAAAGAGCTTGAGAAGCTCGATGTGAAGTTAGACTTGGATCTGCAGAATGATATTATTCTGCAATCCTTGACTGATGCATATGGGCAATTCATCATGAATTACCACATGCATAAACTTCAAAATTTCTTGGCCGAATTAATGAACATGCTGGTCACCGCTGAGCTTTCTATGAAAGGTTCTAAAGGCTCAGTTCTTACTATGGAACGGACTTCTTCCAAAAGAAAGTCTTATGGAAAGAAAAAGAAGTCTGCGAAAAAGCAAAAGATGGAAGGAGGAAAGAAGAAGAAGGTAGAGTTGAAGAAGAAGGCCGATGTCAAAGAAAAGTATTTCCATTGCAACAGCGACGGCCACTGAAAGTGGAACTGCCCTACTTACCTGGCCACCCTAAAGAATAAGAAGGAAGGTCCTTCTAGAGGTATTCTCGTTATTAAGTCTTACCTTATGGTTTCTTCTGCATCCACTTGGGTGCTTGACTCTGATTCTAGTGCTCATCTGTGCACTTCCATGAAAGACCTAGGTGAAGCATCCTTTATTCTAGGAATTAAGATCTATAGGGACAGACCAAATAGGATGCTAGGACTTTCACAGAAAATGTACATAGAAAAAGTACTAAAGAGGTTTAGTATGGAAAACTCTAAGAGGTGATTAATATCCTTCAGACATGGTATTCATCTTTCCAAGAAGATGTGCCTTAGCACACCTGAGGAAATAGAATGCATGAGCAAGATCCCTTATGCTTCTATAATAGGGAGCCTCATGTATGCCATGCTATGTACACGACCTGATATAACCCATGCTGTGAGTGTCACAAACAGATATCAGTCAAATCTAGGTGAAGAACACTGGACTTCTGTAAAATGTATCCTTAAGTACTTGAGAAGAACTAAGGATATGATGTTGGTCTTTGATAACAGAGAACTCCATGTCCAGGGATACACAGACTCGGATTTCATGTCTGATGTAGATGATCGAAAGTCGACATCTGGGAGTGTATTTCTGTGCAATGGTGGTGCTGTCAGCTGAAAGAGTTTCAAGCAAATCATGATAGCAGATTCCATCATGGAAGCAGAATATATCACTGCATCAGAGGCTGCGAAGGAAGCATTCTGGTACAAGAAGTTTGCTACAGAAATTAGAGTAATGCCATCAGATGCCATTCCTCCGTACTGCGACAACAATGGTGCCATAGCCCTTGCTAAGAAGCCAAGGTCTCATCAGAAGTCCAAGCACATTGAGCGGCGATACCACCTCATCCACGATTACCTCGAGAAGGGTTATGTCGAGGTCAAGAGAGTCAACTCCGTAGATAATGCGGCAGACCCACTTACAAAGCCGTTGGAACAACAAAAATTTGAAGCCCACCTTGAGAAGATGGGACTTAGACTTGTAGCCAATTGGTTTTAGGACAAGTGGGAGATTGTTAGATATATATGCCTAGAAGCCAGAATTGGTTGACACTTGTAATACACTTCTAGGAGCAAAATAAATTTTGACTATTATCAATAAAATGAATTATTTTCTATCACATATGTGTACTTAGTGTCTGTGATACATCCTTTGAATTAATGGTAATGATAATTCATATTTTCAAGAGTTAAAAATTTAAGACATGAATAATCATTATTAACTCATAAGATGCTTCTGACCATAGGATCATCACGAGGATGGTGATTGATCCGGAAGGTTAGTGTACAATCGCTTCTCTTAGTAGATGAGTCTTGACTCTACGGTGAGGTGTATGTTGGCTATAGCATGTTCATTGTAGGAACTGGATTGCATCAAGATGGAATCTATCTATCTTGGTGGTAGAGGAGCAGCCCTATGATGATCATGAGAATCAAGTCCAGAAGCCTATGGCCATGGCAGAGTGAAATAATAGAAAGAATTTCTATTTAGGTTTTTCACTGGACTTGAATCGAATGATTACATCATATGACAGAAATTAGGGTTTGACACCCTTAATCCAAATCTAAATCAGGGCTCAAGATAGAAGAACTTAAATCACACAAAAGCTGCACCAAGAGTTTGCATTCAGCTCTGAGGGTTGCCACCATATAACTGCTAGGTTGTCACTGTGGATTTTGGGAGCAATAGAATGATTTAGATGATCGAATTCTGTATTTGAATCGAAGAGTTCTGATCCATCGAAAGGAGTTCGATGATGTCGATGATAGAGATCATGACATATCCCATTACCATACAAAAATAAACCTAACTAAGGTCACAAAACAAGGGTTTGATTGGTGATCATCAATTGAAACTAAATCTAGTTTAATTGATCTGAATGAGATTCAATTAGGTTCAAGAAAATCGGCTAACACTCGATTGAAACCTAACATTCTTCTTTTACTATCACAAATAGTTATCCTGACTAAGCCAAAGAAGTTTGTTCATTCAGGGGCCTTCCTGGTCTGACTAGAGCCTGTCCAAGTTAGAAAAGGATTGTCTTATTTTGTAAGATAATATCTATCATTTTTGGTCACCTGCCATTTCTCGGTCTTTGACTTTGGTCAAAAGTTGATCTTTGATTGGTCAAATGATTGGACGATGATACTTTGACTTTTGTTCACATGTCCACGCACCTATTGGGAGAGGTGGGGGTTGTCCCCTTGCCAGGACCTAGCAAAGGGAAGGCACGCACCTTGGCGTGTGCCAGTTTGAGGCGCCGAGTCTATTGGAGGGACTCCATTCCTTTTTGGATTTCGATTAGACTTCTCCTAAGAACCAAGTTTGACTGGTCTTAGGTGCCATCTAAGGAGGAATCCAAAGGACTCTAATTCCCACCAATCAGATTTAGATCTGATTTCATAAAGGATTATGATTGGTTGGGAAGAAGAGGAGTTGGATCAACATAGTCTATAAGTAAGACCCTGCGTCCAACACAAAGAGCATTGAAAATCCCACGCCCCAAGGCTGCCTCCCTCCTCCTCCTCCATGCCAAGTCTATCTTCTCCCTCTCCTCTCCATGCCCAAAGGTGTTTGGGATCCAAGTTGATGCAATCCAGACGAAAGAAAGACGACAGAAAGCTAGAAGGCTGCACTGCTACAAAGGATAACTGCTGATCTTCGAAAGGTTTTTTGAAGATCCTCCAGATCAGATCCAAATCTAATTTTTGGAGATGTGATAGAGAAGAAGAGGATCTCTAGATCTAGTTCAAGTGGATATTAGAAGAGGTCAGGCACTTGTGTGGCTAGATCCAGAACCTTCCGCTGCTTACAGGATCATCAATGGGTAATAGGATTACTCTACATCAAGGTAAATTAAATTTAATTTAATTTATCTAGATTTTATTTTTATTATTAGAATAATAAAGATCAGATCTAAAATATTCTAGATCTGATTTGGATCAAAGAAAAATTTTTTTGAAATATATCTCTTGATCCAATCAGATCTGAATGAACCTGATCCGAAAAATCAGAATTTTCCTTCAAAAGATTGATATTGTGGGTAGGACATATTATAATGTGCATCCATAAAAATAGGTCTTTGTGGCACCAGGGTAATTACTAGTTGTGATTGCTATGAATAATTTGGTTAAGCCTCCTAGCCTGGATTTTAAGTGTTAAAGTATGGATTATTTTCTGTTCTATAGGCTATTTGGATTTATGTTGATAAACTTGCTCATATATATGCTCAGAAAATTAGTGTGGGCATTCACTTGCATAATGAGTGGGACTCAGACAAATTGCACAAACTTATTATGCAGGAAGAAAAGATGGATATGAAGAGTTTCTATTGGCTATTAGACTATCTAATCTACGGGACAGCTCATCCACTCTACTCTTAAGATCCATCTTAGATATTTTTTATTATTTAATTTTGTGCAATCAAGGATTCTAGATTAAAGCAATCCTCTTTTAATTATTATTTATTTTATTTTATTTTATTAAAAAAATAAAAAAAGAGATGAGGAGAAAGAATTCGAAAGATGTGAACTTAGAGAATGCTAAATCTAGAGATGATAGAGGTGAGTGTCTTAATTAGGATTTGGATTATAATAGCAAATAAGTTAAGCAAGCATGGATTCTCTATCCTAGACTTAACCTAGATCTAGACAGCTTCTAATTGCCAAGATTATCTTTAAGCCCTCCAAATAAAGAATTAGCCACTCAACTGACTAGGTAAGTATAAGATTGGTGGGAGTCCCCCTGTTGCTTTTCTTAGACACCAATTATCTTGGCCAGGTAAGCTAACAAAATTAATTAACCACTTTCCTTCGAAATGTAATCTCTGAACCACTTGTCTTAGACATCAGTTAAATTGACTAATCCTAGCCCGATCCAATTTTTAGGATTTCTTATCCTAATGAACTCGAATATCCTTAAGGGCCAATGTCTAATTGATTTTAAATTAAGATCTTAGGTCAATGCAATGGTAGTTTGTGGACTAAGGAAGGATGATCAAATTCCTATCTTATCTTGTTTAATAGATTGTACTCTTAGAGTATATTACGAATATGCAATGCAACCAAAATAAGGTGTCCAAACATGTTAATTTCTTTTAAGGTTTAATTAGTTTCTCTATATTAATTAATTGTTATGAGGTGTATTTGTTTTCTTATTATATTGGCTTATTTAAATCTAGAGAAATAAAAAGTAGGTTTTTATTAAATTAATTAGATTAATTATGTTAGATTTTATCTTAACTAATTTAAATAAACTAACTAATTAAAAAATAAATTACACTAGTCTTAAAAGATAACTAGGTAACCTAAGAAATTAAATCAACTTTTAAGACAATAATTTATTCTAAATTATAATAAGTAGTAAATTAATTATGCAAAATAAGATAATTATTTAACTTATACAATTAAGGTATTCTACCTAGAAAGCAATTAATAAACCATATATCAAAAGCAATATAGAGCAGAAATTTCAAGAAAGCATAAATAATAGGTAATTAAGTAATTAAATTAAATTAATGGATAATAAAAGATAAATTATTAATTAGTAGAATAAAGTATAAAAAGTAAAGATAAAAAAGTAGTAAATAATAAACTAGAAATATAAAGCAGTAAAATAAAATAGTAAAATAAATAAGGCAACAAAATAAAGTGTGCAATAAAATAATGCAATAAAATAAATAAAGCAATAAAGCATATAATGCAATAAATAAAAATTAATTATTTTTTTTTACTTTTTTAGTTTTATTTTTTTAAAGCAATCATGCTATAATTTTCGATAATGATGCCAAAAATTTGATTGCTTATCGTCATAACAATAAATAAAAATTAAATCCAATTTTACTATTTAGTAGGACAGTGATGAGTCAGGTGTCGATTTTCTTGAAGATTGAAGGTTGAGTTGCATTCAATTTTAATTAAAAAATTAAAATTTTAAATTAATTTTTTTAATAATAAATTTAAAAAATTAATTAAATTTAGTAAATTAAAATAAAAAAGATAAAAATTAATGAATTAGGATTTAAGAATTAATTAAGAATAAGAAAAGAAGTTGTCTAGGATTTTAGTTTCATCTTTCAATATTCAAGTTTATAATTGATTCATGTAATCTTTCGATTATCAACATGCAATCTTATGAGATGTATGTTTTTTTAATCTAATTCTAATATAACCTATTTTATCGAGTATGGATCATATCTAATACGATCATGACCTATCTCACAGATATAGACTATTTAGATCATATAATCAAAGAACATAAATATAAATCTAATTATTTCTTAAAATTCATCTTAATCTAAGCATAGACAATATCTATCTATGATCATGATCTATTTTCTTAGGTATAAATTATAAGAAATTAAATATTAAAATATAAATCTTATAATTTATCCTAACTTAAGCATAGACCGTATCTTTCCACAATCATAATCTATCTCTTTGGTTATAAATTATAAGAAATTTAACATTAAAACATCAATAAGAAAGGCATGTAAAAGATGAAAAAATTTTATTGTCCAATAAAAAAAAAGATAGGGTTCAAATTATAGACTTTCATGCTTAAAAGACTTTTCTTACTCTCCTGGATACGAGATCTCTAGCTGTACGTAGATTTGATCTTGCTAGCTTCCAGCATATTGAAATCTCTTAGATAAAGAAAAAGAAAAGAAAAAGAAAAGAAAAAAAAGAAGAAGAAAAGATGAGAGGAGAAGAGAAGGGAGAGAAAGAAGGAGAGAGGGGGCTAATTTCCCCCATAGGGGGCTCTATGTTGATTTGCCCCACAAGGGAGCTTTGTTTTTGGTTTGTGGCATAGCAATGCCTTAAATAGAGGAAGAAACGAGGCTTTTTGTATCCTTTCCAGAGTCAAAATTAGAGTTTGGCTTGAATTACTTAAACTGCAGAAGTCCTGACCATTAGATCAGAATCAGACGGTTCAAAACCAACTCAAAAACCAGCGAAATCAGCCTGATCAATGCCCACTTTGAATCTAGGCTGTCGAATTGTCTCATGGAGTGCATTGCACTGTCGGATCATGCTTAAAGGCCTGGCAGAGTCTTGGATCAAGTCAAAATAAATATTTATTGTTGGATTTGAATAAGGTGTGCTGAGAGCCGTCCATCAATGCTTGATGAAGCCTATAGATCTTGTGAATCAGGTGTAATAAAAACCGCAACGAACTGCCAGGTGCCATGATAGCCAAAATTACCAAACTAACCCCATCAGCCACGATAAAAATTTCATAGACCCTTTAAGGGTCTACGCGCACTAAGTTAACGTGCGGTCCGTCGTGGAACACATGCTTTCCTGACGTTAGGGTGACGTCGGGCCTGGAGGGAGCTGGGCTTGGGCCATTTTCACTATGGGCTTTCATTGCGCATGGGCTTTGATAGATTGGGCCATAGTTGGTGGTCTGATATTAGGTCGTTTTGCACTGGACCGACCGGTTTAGCCAGCTGGTCTTTTTTATTTTTATTTTATTTTTTTATTTAAACTTTTGGGCTTTATTAAAAATCCAATTTAACTCTGATTTGTGTAAAATTTAATTCATTTGAATCAAAAAATTAAGCCTTTTACATTGGTTGGCTTCTTTTCTATAAAATACTAACAAAAATATTATTTTTTTTAAATAAATATTAATTAATATATGGTTTAATGCTATTATGTAGTAATTTATGATAATTATCATAGGGTTTCACATTGCACTCGAATCGAGTGATTCAATCATATGATAAGTGTTGGGTCTGATGAGTTCATCTTGACTTAGATTTTGTTGGAGCTTATGATAGAAGAACCCAATCTCATAGTTGGCTACACTAAGAGGTTCGTATTCAGTTCTGATGGATTTTCACTACATACTACTAGGTAGCACTGGTAGATTTTGGGATCAATTAGAATTTTCTCGATGATCAATGATTCTAATTGGATGAATCAGAAAGAGTTATAGTCCATCGAAAGGTGTTTTGATGATGTCGATAATGGAGATCATGACATGTCTTATTATCATATAGAATTAAACTTAACTAGATCACACAAATAAAGGTTTGAATCTGGATATCATTAATTGGACTCATATGGTCCGATTGATTTGGATTAGATCTAAGTAGGTTTAAGAAAATCATACTAGCACATGATTGGACCTAATTTTTTTCTTCTATGGATTTTCTGATTGGTCTAAATTTAGTCAAATTAGATTTGGCTCATCCAAAAATTCTATATGGGTTTGTCCTGATCTGACTGGACCTTGTTCTGATCAGATTAGGTCTTGTCCTAGTCTCAGATGGATAGGATCAGGACAACCCAACTTTGACTTGGTCTTTGCAAGAAAGAAGGGATAAGGGGTGTGCGCCCCTTGGAGTTTCTCTTGGGGTGCACATCCTAGGTGGTTTTTGAGAAAGAGAAGGGTGCATGCCCATCCATGATGTGCGCCCCTTGTGGATAAGCTTGGAGGTTTCGAGTTTGATTTAATTTGATTACCATTTGAATGGGTCAAATGTATTCAAATAAATTCAACCCCCTTGGAAATAGTTTCCTGTGCCAACCCTCCTTTATCCAGATAATGTGGGGCCCCTTTTTCCTCTCATTTTGTGCGATAAAATGAGGAGAATTTTGAAGTGAGGCATGGTGCTTTATGGAGAGTCCTTCTACTTTAAGTAAGTTGACCCAGTCAATTGCTTAAAGCCCAAGAACTCTAGGTCTCCAATTTTTCTATCAATAGGGACCAAGCCAAAGGGTTTGGCCATTCAATTAGCCACAGCAAAGCCTTGTCCCTCCACTTCCATGCAATCTCTCCCTCCTCTTCTCCATGCCCAAGAGTTGGGCCCATTTAGTTCCCAAGCATCGAGGTGCTGACTGCGAAAGTTCGTGTCAATGAGTCTCCAATCGTGTGTCGATTGAATTGCTATCGGAGATCAAATCGAGGACATACCAAGAAAATTCAAGTTTTGATTTTTTGAGATTAGATCAAGAAGGAGAAGACCTCTAGATCTGACTTAAGTGGATGCTGGTAGAGGCTGGGCACGTGCATAGCTCAAGTCGGATCTTGGACAGCATTTAGATCATCACTACGAGTGAATTATTCACTCAAAATAGGTGGTATTTGATATCCTAATTTTATTTTTAATTTCAAATCTATGTAATCAGATCTAAGAACTCTTAGATCTGATTAGATCAGTAAGAAAAATTTTTAAATCTGCTGCTTAACCTGATCCGATTAGGTCGATCTTGCAGTTACTTCAAAAGTTATATCTTGATAGGTAATATATAGATTCATTGCATAGTAGGAGGGTATTAACTGCTTGCCAGGTAATCAAGCGAACTTCTAAAATACCTCTTTAGTTCTTGATCTACTTTTCTATTAGCATTCGATTTACTTTGCTTTTGTTAGCATTATTTTAGTTGATCAATCAATTTTAATTCTTCTTTAATTCTAATACTCGAATATAACTTAGCCCATAATTCTCATAGATATGAACCTATCTCACACTATCTGTATAGTTAAAGTTAGTAATTAAATTTGATTGCTCACAACCATGATCAAATTTTGGCACTGATGCTGGAGATCAATGGTACTGTTGCTTCAAATTTAAAATAAATAAATAAATAAATAAAATCTTAATATATATATTTGCTTTATTTGCTTTCTATTTTTTTAGTCTATTTTTAATTTTTAGTGCTTTCTAACTTGCCTAGTTTACTTAGTCAAATTTACATTTCTACAAAAAATTAAAAAAAAAAAACTCTATATTGACACCTCATAAGCCATTTAGAAAATTAGAGATCTAATCATAAAATTTAAAAAGAGAAATAAATTAATTTAATTCAGCCTTGACTGTTTGCTAATCACAAAAATTGGACATCTTGGTTTGTTGTATCTCATCTCTATAATTAATCTTAAGAGCAATAACCCATTAATCAGATAAGATGGAAATTTGATTACCTTTTTTTGGTCCAAAAATCATATCCTTCATTCTGCATTAAACCAAGCCTTAATTTTAAAATCAATTAGACATCAGCCCTAGAAATTTTGAGTTCAATAGGATAAAAAAGTCCAAGAGTTGAATCAAGGGCAGATTGGTTAATTGCTCGGTATCTAACGCAAGTGGTTTAAGAAAGTGATTTTCAATTGATTCTGTTGACTGAATTGGCCAACTCAATTAATATCTAAGAAAAGCAATGAGCGAGAAACCTTCCACATCTTATACTTACCTGGTTGAGTCAGTTAGTCAGTCTTGGGCTTGGAGTGCTCAAAGGCAGCTTTGGAAGTTAGGACCTATCTAGATCTAGTTTAACCCTAAGATAGAGAGTCCGTGCTTGTTTAATTTGATTGCAATTAGCACCTACACATTAACTAATTTTCTCCTTCTCATAGATTTAGGCTCTTATTTTATATATAAAAAAATCTATAAAAACTAAAATATTTTTTTTATGCTTGCTCTAAGGTATAATTGTAAGATGTATGCTTGGTCGTAGATCATTACGACTAGAAATCCAACCTTTTGATCTAGAAATAGAAAGAACCTTTAGAGGCAATAGACATAAAAACATGGACCAAAATCAAGAGCATGATCCGCCTAGGTAGTTGAAGGAGTACTTTACTCCTACATATACCAACTCTCCTTGTATTCAAGTGCCCCCTATAGAGGCTACTTAATATGAAATTAAATCCAGTATAATCCAGATGTTACCCTCATTTTATGGACTTAGTAATGAGGATCCTTATAAACATCTTGTTGGGGGTAAACCTATTGGAAATTATGTCCCAAAGCCAATCATTAACCTATTGACGATTGAGATATTATAATTAATTTATTAATTAATAAAAAATATTTTGGCATCCTTTTTTATTACAAGTTTACATCTTCTAATGAATTCCATTGTTGTGATGAAGTCCTTAGGACTATTTAGTTTTGATAAAGATAGGATTTATCGATTAGTCCTTAAATTTGTTCATGACCAAATGATAGGCTGTTAATTAAGATGACAACGTCTATCGAGTATAGATCGGTATATGCCATATAGATAGATTGTCCTCTTAACCAAGGTGTGTAGAGATATTGGTATGGCATACAGGTGAGATGTATGAGTATATCGTCATTGAAAGACTGTTATTATGTGCCTGCAGCTAGCAGAAATTTGATTTCTGTTTCATGCTTAGCACAAGAAGGCTATGTGATTACCTTCTTTAAGGACCATTGTAACATTCTTTATGAAAAAAATAAAATTACAAATGGTTTCCTTATTAATAATCTTTATCAGCTATATATTGATGTACCTGTTCTAACTATCAAGTCAAAGTGTCAATGGTCAACATTTTACCAGTCAAAGGTAGACTTTTGACCAAAGTCAAAGAATGAGAAATGGTAGGTGATCAAAAATGGTAGGTAATATTCTACAAAATAAGATAATCTTTTCTGACTTGGACAACCTTCAGTCAGACCATATGAAGACCTCCGATTGAGCACAAATTCCTTTAGCTCAGTCTGGACAATCTATTTGTGATAGTAAAAGAAGAAGGTTAGGTTCAATCGAGTGCTAGCACGATTTTCTTGAACCTAATTGAATCTCATTCAGATCAATTGAACTAGATCAGTTCAATTGATGATCACCAGATTTAAATCCTTGTTTGTGTGACCTAATTAGGTTCAGTTCTATATGGTAATGGGATATGTCATGATCTCTATCATCGACATCATCAAAACTCCTTTCGATGGATCAGAACTCTTCTGATTCAAACAGCTAGAATGATCGATCATCTAAATCATTCTAATTGATCCCAAAATCCACCAGTGACACCTAGCAGTATATGGTGGCAACCCATCAGAGCTGAATATGAATCTCTTGGTGTAGCTACTTGTGTGATTAAGTTCTTCTATCTTGAGCCTCGATCAGATTAGGGTTAAGGTGAGCTCGTCAAACCCTAGTCTCTATCATATGATGTAATCATTCGATTCAAGTCCAATGTGAAAACCTAAATAGGAACTCTTTCTATTATTTCACTCTACCATGGCTATGAACTTTTGGACTTGATTCTCATGATCATCATAGGGCTGCTCCTCTACCACCGAGGTAGATAGATTCCATCTTGATGCTATCCAGTTCCTACAATGAACATGCTATAGCCAACATACACCTCAGAGTTCCATATGGCTAGGAGACCGAGTAATGGTGTAGTCAAACTATAACACCCTCAAGGTGAACTGTCGATGCACCTTAGATCAAAGAACCAGACATACCACTGCAGCATTGAGTCAGTCATCGACGAGAAGGTAGACTTCCTAATGACTACTCGAGGTGGTCACGCTCAGTGCCTCCGTTCTCTAACGAGTACCTGTACTCTTGCTCCGGTGTCTCCACACCATAGACTCAAGACTCAACTACTAAAGAGAAGCGATTGTACACCAATCTTTCGGATCAATCACCATCCTCGTGATGTTCCTATGGTCAGAAGCATTTTATGAGTTAATAATGATTATTCATGTCTTAAATTTTCAACTCTTGAAAATATGAATTATCATTATCATTAACTCAAAGGATGTATCACAGACACTAAATACACATATGTGATAGAAAATAACCCATTTTATTGATATTAATCAAAATTATAATTTTGCCCGTAGAAGTGTATTACAAGTGTCAGCTAATTCTGGCTTCTAGGGCACATATATCTAACAATCTTCCACTTGTCCTAAAGCCAATTGGCTATAAGTCTAAGTCCCATCTTCTCAAGGTGGGCTTCGATCTTCTACTGGTCCAACGGCTTTGTAAGTGGATCTGCCACATTATCTGTGGAGTTGACTCTCTTGACCTCGACATAATCCTTCTCGAGGTAATCGTGGATGAGGTGGTATCGCCATTCAATGTGCTTAGATTTCTGATGAGACCTTGGCTCCTTAGCAAGGGCTATGGTGCCATTGTTGTCGCAGTATAGAGGAATGGCATCTGATGGCATTACTCCAATTTTTGTAGCAAACTTCTTATACTAGAATGCTTCCTTCGCAGCCTCTGATGCAACGATATATTCTACTTCCATGGTGGAATCTACTATCACCATTTGCTTGGAACTCTTCCAGCTGATAGCACCATCATTGCACACAAATAGACTTCCAGATGTCGACTTTCGATCATCATATATCGGACATGAAATCGAGTCTGTGTATCCCTGGACTTAGAGTTCTCCATTACTAAAGACCAACATCATAATCCTAGTTCTTCTCAAGTACTTAAGGAATACATTTCATAGAAGTCCAGTGTTCTTCACCTAGAGATTTGACTGATATCTGCTTGTGACACTCTAGCATGGGCTATATCAGTCGTGGTACATAGCATGGCATACATGAGGCTCCCTATTACAGAAGCATGAGGATCTTGCTCATGTGTTCTATTTTCTCAAGTGTGCTAGGCACATATTCTTGGAAAGATGAATACCATGTCTGAGGTAATTAATCCCCTCTTAGAGTTTTCCATACTTAAATCTCTTAGTACTTCCTCTATGTACATCTTCTGTGAAAGTCCTAGCATCCTATTCGGTCTATCCCTATAGACCTTAATTTCTAGAATAAAGGATGCTTCACCTAGGTCTTTCATGGAGAATTTCTTGGACAACCATAATTTGACTGTTGTCATCATGAAAATATCATTCCTAATAAGGAGGATGTCATCCACGTACAATACGAGGAAGACAACAGTGCTCCCACTAATCTTTTTGAAACACACGGTTTCTCTTCATTTTTGATGAAACCAAATATTTTGATCACATCATTGAAACGAGTGTTCCAGCTCCGAGATGTTTGCTTAAGTCCATATATGGACCTTTGCAGCTTGCAAACCTTGTGATCAATATCACTGAATGTGAAATCTAGCGGCTGTTCTATATAAATATCTTTCTCAAGATATCCATTCAAGAATATCGTTTTCACATCCATTTGCTATATTTCATAATTGAAATAGGCTGCAATAGTAAGCAATGTGCGGATGGACTTTGGCATAGCCACTGGAGAAAAGGTATCCTGATAGTCAATGCCTTCGCATTGACTATAACCTTTTGCCACTAGTCTAGCCTTGAATGTCTCCATATTCCCATCTGCACCAATCTTTCTCTTGAAGATCCATTTACAACCAATAGGTACTATACCTTCTGGTGGATTTACCAAGGTCCAGACTTGGTTTGAGTGCATCGAGTTAATTTTTGACTGCATTGCCTCTAGCCATTTCTTGGAGTCGATATCTGATATTGCCTCGTTGTAGGTTTTGGGATCATTACCATGAGCACCATTACCTACGAGAAATATTTTCTCTAGTTTTTTTAAAATAATACCTAAGTATCTTTCAAGAGGATAAGAAACTCTTTCTGATCTACGAGGTGGAGGAGGTAGTGTTCTTATTGGCTCAACCTGATTTGATTCTAATTGGTCCTTAGCTCATTATACTTGTGAGACTTTCTCATCAAGCTTGATCTGCTTTTCAATGCCGCTATCTTGAATAAACTATTTTTCAAGAAAGATGGCATGTCGACTCACAATCATATTGTGGTCTTCTGGAATGTAGAAATAGTATCCTAATGACTCTTTAGGATATCCTATGAATCGAGCTCTGAAGGACCTAAATTCTAACTTGTCCGCTTGTTGTCTTTTGACATGAGCCGAACAACCCCAAATTTTGAGATGACTCAGACTTGATTTTTTACCGTGCCATATATCATAAGGGTGGTAGGAACGGTCTTAGAGAAAATCCTATTCAGTAGATAAATTGAAGTTAACAATGAATGTTCCCAAAAAAAATCAGGGAGGTCTGTGAAGCTTATCATGGATCGAACCATATCCAATAGGGTCCGATTTGTCCATTCTAAAATTTTGTTGAGTTGAGGTGTTCCTGGTGGAGTCCATTGAGAGACTATGCCATTTTTTTTGAGATAGTCTAGAAATTTTTGGCTAAGGTATTCACCTCCTCAATCTGATCGAAGAACCTTAATGGGTTTTCCAGTTTATTTTTCTACTTCATGTCTGAATTTTGAACTTTTCAAAAAGCTTCAGACTTGTGTCTCATAAGATACACATACCCATACCTAGACAGATCATCGGTAAAGATAATGAAGTAGACAAAATTACCTCTAGTCGGCACATCAAATGGACCGCACACATCAGTATGTACTAGGATAAGGAGATCTGTGGCCCTTTCCCCATGTCCAATAAAAGGGAGTTTGGTCATTTTGCCTTGGAGACAAGATTTATAAGTTGAATATGACTCGAAAGTCAATGGACTCAATAGCCCATTTTTCTTCAATTTGTTGATCCTATCTTCTGCTATATGACCTAATCTTAGGTGCCATAGATATCTGTCATTTGGACTATCCCTAGGTCATTTGGCATTCACGTTTTGCTCGAATAACGAGCATACCTCCAGAAGGACCTTCCTTCTTATTCTTCAGGGTGGCCAGGTGAGTAGGGCAGTTCCACTTCCAATAGCCATCGCTGTTACAATGGAAATACTTTCCTTTGACATTGGCCTTTTTCTTCGGCTCTGCCTTCTTCTTCTTTGTTCCTTCCACCTTCTGCTTTTTCGCAGACTTTTTTTTCTTTCCATAAGACTTTCTTTTGGAAGAAGTCTGTTCCATAGTAAGAATTAAGCCTTTAGAACCTTTCATAGAAAGCTCAGCGGTAACCAGGATATTCATTAATTCGGCCAAAGAATTTTGAAGTTTATGCATGTGGTAGTTCATGATGAATTGCCCATATGCATCAGTCAAGGATTGTAGAATAATATCATTCTGCAGGTCCAAGTCTAACTTCATACCGAGCTTCTCAAGCTCTTCCATATCCTTGATCATTGTCAGACAGTGATCTTAGACTGACTGTCCATCACGCATCTTAGCCTTAAAAAGTTATTTCGTGACTTGATATTTCGCTGCGCGACTCTGTTCACCAAACATCTCCTGTAGGTGAGCCAGCATTTGGCGAGCAGTCCTGATATCTTCATGTTGGCGCTGGGGCTCATCAGACATCGAGCCCAACATGTAATATCTGGTCTTATTATCTTCGTCTATCCATTTTTCTAGAGATGCTCTCTATTCAATAGATGGACGCGCTGGTAAGGTGGGAGGATCCTGGTCTAAAATATGGGTTAACTTCTTGAAACCTAAAATAATTTTATAGTTCCTGAGCCAATCTTTATAATTGGATTCGGTCAGTCTGTGTGTGTCCAGGATACGTGCTAATGGATTGGACGCTGACATTTTTCTGTAGAGAGTCAAAGATTCTAGTTAGATACTATAATTATGACTTGACCAATTTATTTAGAAATTTTATTTTTAAACAAATTAGCTCCCACTATTTTCTCGAATCCTTACACTTTCTTTGTAGAGATGTGAAAATCTTCATGATTAATGATTTCTAGTGGGTGGTGCGGTCTCACCAACTGACTCATCACCTCACCTAACAGTTATTGGTGATGGGTTAGCCAATGAGTGAACAACTCTTGTTCAATGATTCTCTAATCATGGTGCATCCAAACTTGGTCTCTAATTCATGAATCTCACCGTATTCGAAATATTGATCCACTCCTTAGTTAAGTCAGACCCACCATTTGCATAGACCAGGTTCCTAATTGAGTCTCTCATCGTATCTAGAATATTGAGCCCAACTCATCCTCCAGCCCCTAGCATCCAATGCCTAATAGACATGGTTGCATCTTTCCGGTGCAACTAAGACACTGTATCCGGCCGAGAACAATCAACCTCAGAAAGGTTCCGCACATCTACAATGGTGGAAGACCTCAGACTTAATCTTTTCTTAGGGAGAATTGATTCAGGTCTCATTAAACTAGACTTATCATAGTCATAATAATTATGACCAACCTAGTGGCATGGGTTAGCTCGGATTATTGACCACCTCAGATCAGAACTGTGTCAACAGATATGGTCGGATAAGTGAGACTGGTGGAAGGAATATGCCATTAACTCATAAAAGAATGCATTCAGATCGAGTAGCTTTCAATTAAAAACCAGTCGATCGTATGTGCCAAACTTACCTTAGACACCAAATTGTTGAGTCAGAACCAATTGTGTTAGCCTACAATCCAGACTCTAACCTCTGGAGCTAATTAGGTCTTGCTTGATCGTGACTCGATCTTGACCCAGACTTAATCCTATTAGGCTGGTCAATTTAAGCATTGTTGATATCCTCTAACCAATCTTTGATTCGGTTTGATCACCGCTTAGACCTAATTGAGCTACCTAAGCCCGAACCCAGTATTATGAATATGTCTTAGATCTAAAATTCTCAATTTTAGATTTAATTAATATTCCATAATCTTAATTTTTAACTAAGTAGGGTTCATAAACAAAATATGCATAATAAATCCTAGGATTTTAGGATCTAGGATTTTGCAGAAAGTAAATTTTGGATTTCTGATTAAGGACGAACGCGCAGCACCCATACACGTCATAAGAACATTCCATCAGATGGGAAGAGAGGGCCTTTAAATCCTTCTTCGTTCTTATGATCGGACGGCCAGGAGGAATGCCTTAATCAAGAACATGCAATACTACAAAATGTTTTAGATCTATATCATATATCTCATATAAATTATGATCTAATCATGCTATTTTGCATACATCTCATGTATCGAATCATGCATATTTTCAGATCTAAATTATCTCATAATAATTGAAAAAATTAAATTTAAATTAATCTAATCAAAATAAATTCTAATCTAGATAATTATGTAGAACTATTCTACAACTAGTCTAGACATTTCATCAATATCTCATATATATTTAAAATTAAATATTTTATTTACTATTTTTAGATATTATTTATTATCATTTATATATCAAAAATAAATAATAAAATTAATCTAAAATATGATTTAATTAAATTAAATTGAAAACATACAAGACTATTCTATAGAACTATTCTATTTTAGAACTAGTCGTGCATATTTTCTAATCTTAGATCCAAATCATTTAATTTTAATTTTTTTTGATTTCATATCTGATCACATCTCATGTGACATCTAAAATCACTTATTTTCTAATTAAAATAAATTTAAAATCAGATCTAAACGCTTTTAGAACCTTGGCTCTGATATCAGTTGAAGGAAAATCCTGATTTCCCGGACTAGGTTCGTTCAGATCTGATCAGATCAAGAGATATATTTCAAAATTTTTTTTATTTGATCCAGATTAGATCTAAGATATTTCAAATCTAATTATTATTATTTTTAAATTTAAAATAAAATTAGATAAATTAAATCAGATTTAATTTATCTTGAAGTGGGTAATCCTATTACCCATTGATGATCCTATAAGCAGCGGAAGGTTCTGGATCAAGCCACGCAAGTGCCTGGCCTCTATCGGTATCCACTCAGGCTAGATCTGGAGATCCTCTTCTTCTCTATCACATCTCCAAAAATTAGATCTGGATCTGATCTGGAGGATCTTCAAAACTCCTTTTGAAGATCAGCAGTCATCCTTTGCAGTAGTGCAGGCTTCTAGCTTTCACTCACCTTTCTCTTGTCTAGATTGCACCAACCAAGGTCCAAAACCCTTTTGGACATGGAGAAGAGAGGGAGAAGATGCTTTGGCATGGAGGAGGAGAGGAGAAAAGGCCTTGGGCATGGAGATCTCAATTAATTCGTTTTTCTTGAGTTGGGCGTAGGGTCTTATTTATAGACTAACTGTGATCCAACTCCTCTTCTTCCCAACCAATCACAACTCTTTGTGAAATCAGATCTAAATCTGATTGGTGGGAATAGAGTCTCCAAGATTCCTCCTTAGAGGGCACCTAAGACCAGTCAAAGTTGGTTCTTAGGAGAACTCTAATTGAAATCCAAAAAGGAGATGGAGTCCCTGTCCAACAGGAACTCCTGGGCGCCTCCAGTTTGGGCACACGCCAAGGGTGGCGTGCACCCTCTTTCTTGCCAGGTTCTGGCAGGAGAACAGGCCCCCACTAGCTCTCCAATAGGTGTGTGACACGTGGACAAAAGTTAAAGTATCAATGGTCAACATTTTACCAGTCAAAGGTAGACTTTTGACCAAAGTCAAAGAACGAGAAATGGTAGGTGACCAAAAATGGCAGGTAATATCCTACAAAATAAGACAACCTTTTTTGACTTAGATAACCTCTAGTCAGACCATATGAAGGCCTCTGATTGAGCATAAACTCCTTTGGCTCAGTCAGGACAACTTATTTGTGATAGTAAAAGAAGAACGTTAGGTTCAATCGAGTGCTAGCATGATTTTCTTGAACCTAATTGAATCTCATTCAGATCAATTGAACTAGATCAGTTCAATTGATGATCATCAAATTCAAACTCTTGTTTGTGTGATCCAGTTAGGTTCAGTTCTGTATGGTAATGAGATATGTCATGATCTCTATCATCGACATCATCGAAACTTCTTTCGATGGATTAGAACTCTTCTGATTCGAACAGCTAGAATGATCGATCATCTAAATCATTCTAATTACTCCCAAAATCCATCAGTGACACCTAGTAGTATATGGTGGCAACCCATTAGAGCTGAATACAAACCTCTTGGTGCAGCTACTTGTGTGATTAAGTTCTTCTATCTTGAGCCCGATCAGATTAGGGTTAAGGTGAACTCGTCAAACCCTAGTCTCTGTCATATGATGTAATCATTTGATTTCAAGTCCAATGTGAAAATCTAAATAGAAACTCTTTCTATTATTTCACTCTGCCATGGCCATGGACTTCTGGACTTGATTCTCATGATCATCATAGGGTTGCTCCTCTACCACCGAGGTAGATAGATTCCATCTTGATGCTATCCAGTTTCTACAATGAACATGCTATAGCCAACATACACCTCAGGATTCCATATGGCTAGGAGATCGAGTAATGGTGTAGTCAAACTATAACACCCTCAAGGTGAACTGCCGATGCATCTCAGGTCAAAGAACCAGACACACCACTGCAGCATCGAGTCTGTCATCGACGAGAAGGTAGACTTCCTAATGACTACTCGAGGTGGTCACATTCAGTGCCCTCATTCTCTAACGAGTACCTATACTCTCACTTTAGTGTCTCCACACCATAGACTTAAGACTCATCTACTAAAAAGAAGCGATTGTACACCAACCTTTTGGATCAATCACCATCCTTATGATGATCCTATGGTAAGAAGCATTTTATGAGTTAATAATGATTATTCATCTCTTAATTTTTCAACTCTTGAAAATATGAATTATCATTACCATTAACTCAAAAGATGTATCACAGACACTAAATACATATATATGATAGAAAATAATCCATTTTATTGATATTAGTCAAAATTATAATTTTGCCCCTAGAAGTGTATTACAAGTGTCAGCCAATTCTGACTTCTAGGGCACATATATTTTATATTTATGATCTGATCAAATGATTGATCAATGATTAAGAATTATTCTAGGGTTAAACAATCAATACGGTTGGTGTTTAACCTAGTGCAAGTGTTATAGGATGATCAATTAGCAATTGGATTGCTAATTGACTTAATTTGATTAAGCCAATAGGCTAAGATTAAGTTTAGTTAAATATAATTTAATTAGATTTAGTTTGGACTTGATTGGATCAAATTTAATTGGTTTATTGGATAAGCCAAGTGCAAGGAAGAACTAGTCCTAGTCTAACTAGGACTCGGATTAACCCAATTTTTTAATTTGATTAGAAAATAAATCAAAATTAAATCTAGTTTAATCTAATTTAATTAAGTTCTTAAATATGTTAGGGTCTTATTTAATTGGGTTAGTTTAATATTAATTTTATTTAGTTAAAGGATCTTGTCTGACCAAGTCAAAACAGGAGTCCTAGTGTGACTAGGACTTCCTATCTCCTTACGCCACCTTGGTCCCAATGCCCCCGATACCTCTTTTATAGGTATTTTTCATGGAAAATACCTTTTCTCCTAATTTTGCACACCCCCTCTCTCCCTCCAAGTCATATTTGGAAAATAGGTGGAAGACCAAGTCAAAGGAGGAATTGATTTTGCTTAGGATTCTATGAGATAGAATCCTTATTGACCAAAACATCTTCCCTTGAGTGCCACCCTCTCTTTTAATTAATTCTTCTCTTATTCTATGAAAATAATCTTCTTTTTTTGTGTGCCCTCCCTTGCTGGTCCATGCCAAAAATTGAGGAGGAGGCACCCAAGAGTTGGGCACCCTAATAACTTTTCATGTTTGAATATTCATAGTCTAAAAATTTGACCTAACTTGGACTCTTTTTTTCTCTATTTATTGGATGAATTTATTCTAATTTTTTTTATAAAATACAGAGCTTTGGGAGAGGTTTGGGGTGTACAAAAGTTAGAGGAAGAGGGTCCTTAGGCATGGGGGTTCCATAGGCACCAAACTAGGTGTCTAGGTGAGAGAAAAGAGAAGAAGAAGAGGGTCTTCTTCTAAGGCTATTTTATTTTCAATCTCTCCTCTTTTTTTTGGAGTTTTTTTAAGAGAGTCTTATATTAGCAAACTCTCATCTTTCTTCTCATATTTTTGAGAGTCCAAATTTCAAAGAAGGGAGCATTGGACCAACCATACAAGAAGGATCAACATAGTACTAGCATGCTGTGCTGATTTCTTGCATCGAACTTCAGATCAGAGATCGTTGGCTCGTATGGATGACTCCTAGAGGCCAGATGCATGTGTGGCTCGTGTTTTCATCCTCAAGCCTAGATCAGCAAGTTAGAATATCTAAACTTGCTCAGGTAATAGATCTGATCTATAAACTTCATACCTGCATTTGATGTAGTATAGATCTAGATTGATTTGATCAACCTTTTTTCTTTCTTATTTAATTTTAATTTTTGATTTAATATCATACCTTGATCATGTAATAGATCTAAGATCTAGGTGTTAACATAGTTATTTAAATAAATTTTAGATTTATTTAAGTCTTTCACTGCAAGATTTTGAAAAAGTTTTAAGATCTACTTGTGAAATTCTAGATCTGATTCCTTCAATTGGTATCAAAGCTTAGGTTCTTATTATATAATTTTTATGCATATCTAGATTATTTCTTAGATTAGATCTAATTTATAATTTAATTATTAAATCTAAAAAAAATAAAATATTTTAGATTGCACGGACTGCCATAAGGTTGTCCTGCTATAAGGTTTACTCCTTATAATGAATAGGTTGTCCTAGTACGTGCTGATCTAATAGATCATAAAATTTTAGATTAGATCTAAAAAATATAATCTAATTAAAAATATTTTAATCTAATTTTAATCATCATAAATATGTTATATTTGATCTAAGAAAATTTATGATTAATTATTATTAAAATTATTTCAATTACATGAATCTGTTTAGATTAGATCTAAAGTAGTTTTATGTTTATTTTACTTACATATTGATTATGAATCAAACATGCAACTTGGTTGATAGAACCATGTTGTAAAAATATTTTATAAATATGAAAATTATTTTCGAAAAGTCGAACCCCAATCCTCAGTCCAAAACTTAATTGAGAATTAAAAAGTTGATTGATTAGGATCTAGGATTGTGAATTGAAGATTTTAAGACACAAATCATAACACATTGGGTTAAATGGGTTAGTGGGGATTAGATCCATTAATTGGATTAGACCTAGGATTAGATTAAAGAATGGACTTAATTAGAGAATTGACTAAATCTAATCAATTATTATCTTAGATTAGATTAAGGATTCTCTAGATCAATTACAATAGTTGTAGTTGGTCAAGTCCATGTCTTAAACAAGACCCAAGATGGACTTAATTCTTGACTACGCGGTCTAGCATGAACTGTTAGGTTGATCTAATTGAAACTAATTAAATTAGTTGGTGTCTAAGGTAAACCAGACCAGTGGTTTTTAATTGGCAGCCTACTTACCTAGCCATTTCTGATGGTGTCTAAGGCAAGCCTGGCAGATCCTTCCACTAATCGAACTTACCTAGCCTCTTGGTAAGATTATGTTTTGATCGGATTGCTTGACTATTCGAGCTAACCCATGTCAGCTAGGTAAATTAGTTTGATTGATTTAGGTGCTCCTAGACTAGCTTATTAATGGTCTTCCTTAAGTTGACTTGGTAAAGTTAGTGGAAGGATCATGATAAGCTGGTTAATTTGACCTACTCACTTTTATAAATAAATTCTCTAAAATTATTAGATCTCTAAAATAAAATAGTTATATAATAACTGGATCATAGCCTTCCATTAAAGTGGATGATAATGGATCCATTAATTGGATAATCATTGGAGGCCCAAAGGCCTGGTGCTTATCAGTTGATGGAATTATCATTCATTATATGATCTCTTGGTTACATCTTTCTAAATGGTGGTCAGATGGGCCAACCAAAGTTAGGTTTGATCATTCATTGGTTGGATGGGCCAAGTATGGTCATGTTAATGGTTGGATCTAACTGAACCCTTTTCTGAGAAGACCAAAGCCAACTGATCAGGGGTTGGGGCAAAATTTAATTATTGAAAATTATTTAGAGAAATAATTGGTTATGAACCTACCCTTAGATGTACATGGGTGGGCCAACCAAAATTAGGCTTGTATACAGTCTATGTGGATTCTAGTACCCACTAAGGAATTAGAATAATTCCTCGAATTGGAGGTAGAGGCTACCAATTCGAATAAAATAGTTGAAAAAAATCTTTTGATTAAAGTCCAAATCTTTAGATTTAATGAAATAATTACTAATTAGATTTTGGTTTTTCTTTATGCAAACATGGCCACTTCTCTATCACTTCGATCATTATTGGACAATGATAAGTTGGTGGGATCCAACTTCGATAGCTGGTATCGAAAGTTGAAGATTATCCTGGAGCATGAATGGATCCTATATGTGTTGACGAATCCTGCACCTGAGGAGCCAACTATCAATGCACGTGAAACAGTCAGAGATACTTATCAGAGTGGCTCAATGATCGAACCATGGTGCGCTGCATTATGCTGGCTACGATGAGCGATGAGTTTAGTCATAAGTTTGAGATGGCTTAGCCAAATGAAATGCTCCAAGTGTTGGAGGATTCTTTTGGCACACTCGATGATGTTAAGAGGCATAAGACTAGTTGTGCCATTTTCAATGCTAGAATGTGAGATGGTGCTTTTGTCACTGATCATGTATTGTACATGATCGAGCTGATAGAGCGCTTGAGCAAGCTCGATTTTCTCTTGCAAAAATAACTTGAAAAAGATGTAATACTAAACTCACTGCCCAAGTCTTATCTCCTATTCCTTACACATTATAGAATGTCAAAGCCTAAAGTGGACTACCACGGGTTACTGGGGTTACTTCAAAACTTTGAGAAGGATCACCAACTCCATAAGGAGTTGGTAAACTTAGTGGGAGGTTCTTCTTCTCATTCTCGATCCTTTGGGAAAGGAAAGAAGAACAAGAAGAAGAAAGCCAAGAAGGTGCATGTTCATGCTAGGACACCTATGCAGGCTCAGACCCCAAAGACCAAGGCCAATAAGAGTCAAGCTGAATGCTTCTTTTGCAAGAAGCGGAGGCACTGGAAGAGGAACTATCCCGAGTACATTGCCTCCCTGGATTCAAATAGGTAGAGAAAGAAGCAAGTTGTTGTAGGGCAAGGTATTTATATGATAACTCCTTGTAATTTTTTTATTTGTGATATTACTGACTGGGTATTGGATATCGGTAGCCCTTACCATATTTGCAATTTGTTGCAGGGGTTGCAGGTTAGTAAAACATTCGAGTAAGATGAGAGATTCCTAAATGTTGGAGATGGAAGATTAGTTCCAATTCTAGCTTTAGAAATTTTGAAACTTGTATTTGAATCTCATACTGTTGTTCTTAGTGATTGTCATTTTTGTCCTAGTTTCTTTTTAAATATCATTTCTGTAGGCCTTTTGACCATGAACAATTATGAAATTTCAATAAAGAAATGAGTTTATAATGTCACTATGAATGATGTTACTGCTTTCTATAGATAATTGAATAATGGTGTATATATGTTATCACAATCTGTTAATGTAGTCTATTCTATTGACAAGCATCCTAAATTAGATAGTGTATCGGATATCTACTTATGGAACTGTATGTTAGGCCATATAAACAAAAACAAGATAAACAGGTTGACTCAGGAGGGAATCCTCAAAGTTAATGATTGTGAATCACTTCCAACCTGTGAGTCCTGTCTTCTTGGTAAAATGATAAAATCATCTTTTACTGAAAAAGGTGAGAGAGCTAATGAGCTCTTAGATCTAGTACATACTGATGTATGTGGACCAATGAGCACAAGTGCCAAAGGTGGATATGTCTACTTCATTACTTTCACAGATGATCTATCCAGATATGGATATATCTATCTGATGAAATATAAATCGGATTCTTTTGAAATGTTCAAACGATTCCGAAGTGAAGTAGAAAAACAAACTAGGAAGAGTATTAAAACTCTTCGATCTGATCAAGGAGGAGAATACCTTTCTGGTAAGTTTCTCACATATCTAGGAGAGAATGAAATTCTCTTTCAATGGACTCCTCCTAGAATACCACAGCATAATGGTGTATCTAAAAGGAGGAATTAGACTTTGTTAGATATGGTTCGATCCATGATGGAATTTGCCAGCTTGCTGATATCCTTCTGAGGATATGCACTCGAATCGACTTGTTATCTATTAAATAAGATTTCAAGTAAGTCTGTAGTTAAAACCCCATATGAGATATGGATAGGGTGTAAGCCAGCACTTTCACATCTTAGGATTTAGGGGTGCCTAGCTTATGTCAGACGGTTAGTTACAGACAAACTTGAACCTAGATCTGACAAGCGTACATTCATAGGATACCCAAAAGAGATCAAATGATACTATTTCTACCATGCTGATGAACAAAAGGTGTTCGTCAGCCTTAGGATAACCTTTTTAGAAAAAGAGTTCCTTGATGAAGGAACTGTTGCCTCTAAGTTTGAACTTGATGAAGTTCAATAGGTAGAAAGTTCGACACAGAATGTTGAACCTAAGTCGAATTTGATCAGATTAGATCCAAAGGCTAGTGAACCTACATCATTAAGGTGATCCAACAGAGTACACCACCATTCGGATAGATACTATGAATTCTTAGTCCAGGATGGTGATCCCATCGAACTCAATGAGAATGATGAAGATCCGATCATTTATATGGATACGATGCAGAGATTCGACTCTAAGAAATGACTAGAAGCCATGAGATTCGAAATAGATTCCATGAAGGTCAATGATGTATGGACATTAGTTGACTCACCTGGAGAGATTAAATCCATTGGATGTAAATGGGTCTTCAAAAGGAAGAGGGGCGCAGACGAAAAGATGGAGACCTATAAATCTCGTCTGATTGTCAAGGAGTATCGTCAACGTTATGGTATTGACTATGATGAGATGTTCTCCCCTGTGACAATGCTCAAGTCCATTCGTATCATGCTTGCTATTGCTGCCCATCTGGACTATGAGATCTGGCAGATGGATGTGAAGATAACTTTCCTAAATAGAGAGCTGACCAAAGAGGTATATATGATACAACCTGAAGGATTCACATCCACAGATGAGTCCAAGGTGTGTAAGCTTCAGAGATCCATTTATGGATTGAAATAGGTATCTCGAAGTTGGAACATGCATTTTGATAAAGTGATCAAAATGTATGGCTTTGTTAAGAATGGAGAAGAACCCTACATTTACAAATGAACAAATGGTCCAATAGTGGTATTGCTTATTTTGTACGTGGATGATATTCTCTTAATCAAAAATGACATCCCCGCACTATAAGGAATAAAAGTCTGATTGTCATCACAGTTCTCCATGAAGGACTTAGGTGAAGCATCCTACATCCTAGGGATGAAGATCTATAGGGATAGATCTAAAAGGATGCTTGGTATGTCTCAATCCACGTACATAGAAACTGTGCTGAAGAGGTTCAGCATGGAGAATTCCAAAAAGGGCTATCTTCCAATAGGACAAGAAATTTCTCTCTCTTAGAAGGATTATCCAACAACTTCTGAAGAGAGAGAGCGTATGAGTAGAATTTTATATGCTTTGGCAGTGGAGTCTATTATGTATACAATGATATGTACAAGACCAGACATGGCATATTCACTAGGAGTAGTGAGTAGATACAAGTCTGACCCTAGAGAAAATCACTGAAAGGTGGTTAAAATCATCCTTAAATATTTGAGAAATACTAAGGACCAATGGTTGGTTTATGGTGAGTCAGATCTGAAGCTTGTGGGATTTACAGACTCCAGCTTTCAATCTGATCATGATGACAGTAAAAGTATATCGAGGTATATCTTTGCTCTAAATGGTGGAGCCATCTGCTGAAAAAATTTTAAGCCGCATATAGTGGCTGACTCTATTTGTAAAGCAAAGTACATGACAGCATCAGATATAGTAAAGAAAGCTATATGGCTGAGGAAGTTCATCACTGAGCTCAGAGTAGCATCCTCCATTGATGGTCTAGTCCTGCTCTACTACGACAGCACTAACGCCATAGCTCAAGCAAAGGAATTGAAGACACACCAACGAACAAAGCACATTCTACGCTGCTTCCATTTGGTCCATGAGATCGTAGATCGTGATGATGTCGACCTTCAAAAGATCGATGAAAAGAAGAACCTAGCCGACCCCTTCACTAAAGCCCTAGCAATCTAGGAGTTCGATAATCATAAGTCGAAGATGGATATTAGATACTATGCTGAGTGGCTTTAGGATAAGTGAAAGTTGTTGAAAATTATGTCCCAAAGTCAATCGTCAGCCTGTTGATGGTTGAGATATTATAATTATTTATTAATTAATAAAAAATATTTTGGCACCTTTTTTCATCATAAGTTTACATCTTCTAACAAACTTCATTATTGTGATGAAGTCCTTAAGACTATTTAGTTTCGATAAAGAGATGATTTATTGATTAGTTCTTAAATTTATTTATGACCAAATGATAGGCTGTTAATTAGGACAACAACGTCTATTGAGCATAGGTCGCTATACGCCATATAAGTTGGTTGTCCTCTTAACCAAGATGTGTGGAGATACTGGTATGGCATACAGGTGAGATGTATGGGTACATCATCATTGAACGTGACCAACTCTAGAGCATTCTGCTATCGAGAATGTCTCTAATGGGATATAGGTATAAGTATCCCTTAGACTTGAGATAACCTCAGTGACTTACAAGCAACTCACTATACTTTGGTATCGGACTTACTAAATTTCTAATTCAATAATGGAAGACTTCTGGGCATAGTCAAGTACTTGCAAAGTCAGAGTGTGATCAAGATGGAATTGACCACTCCAAGAGTTAGAGAAGAATGTATCACTGTATTTCAATATAGCAAAATCTTGGCCAGGATAATCCATCAGATGGATTTGGTATTTTGAAATATAATGTGGACAACCTGATCAGAGTTGATAGTTGAACTCTGATTTGTCCTACGAGCATTGTGGTCAAGGGGATGAATTATATGGAAACTATATCCTTTTAGGTTCTAAGGATGGTGTTTTACACCTTTCGACCTATCCGACCGTCAGATATCATTGCTAGATGGTCACTTCGATTGGTACAGAAATTTATTTCTATACTATCGGCTTGGTTCGGACCTATGAGATCTAAAGTTAGAGAAACTAACTTATGTTTTACTGCTTGTAGCCCGTAGACTCCGACCTTATTTTTAGGGGCACACTATAACTCTCCTTACTGATCAACCAATCAAGATAGTTTTTCATCGAACATATGCTTTCAGAAGAATTACAAAATGGGCAATTGAGCTTATTTAATTTAATATCAACTTTTAGTCTCGACCATCAATTAAAGCTTAAATATTGGCAGACTTCATAGTAGAATGCACTATCCCAGATGAGGCCGAACATGAGCAGAATGAAATCAGTATTCCATGGCTACAACCGAGGTCCTATGAAGAAAGAGAAGACCTTCTTGAAGGCTTTTGGGCCTTATATGTGGATGGCTCCTCTAATGTTTCTGGCGTTGGCGCTGGATTGATCTTAGTAAACTCGGAGGGAGTTATTGTTGAATACGCATTGCGCTTTGAATTTCCTACAACAAACAATAGAACCAAATATGAAGCTCTGATTATGGGGTTAAGGATAGCCAAAGAGTTGAAAGCAAGTTTATAATGATTTTCAACTGGTGGTTGGACAAGTTAGTAGTAATTATGAAGCTTGGGAGAAAAATATGATAAAATATCTCAAGCAAGTGAAGAGCTTGACCCCGGCCTTCAACCATTTTGACATCAAGCAGATTTCGAGAGAAGAAAATACTAGGGCTGATCTTCTCTTTAAATTGGCAACATTGACTGCAACTGAACTGCTCAAGGAGGTCTTCTTTGAAGTTCTGAAACATCCAAGTTTGGAAGAGCAATAATCCATGATGCAGGTCGACCATAAGCCTTGTTGGATCGATCCACTAGTTGCTTATCTCAAAGATGGAATTCTCCTCCATGATCCAAAAGAAGCTCGGAGATTAAGAAATCAGGCCTTCCGATATATTCTATATGAAAGCAAATTATATAAAAGATCGTATTCTCTACCACTCTTAAAATATCTCCAACCTTCCAAGGCCAATTTTGCACTATGGAAAGTGCATGAACGAATCTATGAAAGTCATTTGGAGGCCAGATCTTTATCTTATAAGCTACTTCAGCAAGGCTACTATTAGCCAACAATGTACCATGATTCTGTGAAATATGTCAGGATGTGTGATCGGTGTCAAAGAAATGCAAATATTCAAAGACAACCGACCTTCGAGCTTATACCCCTTAGCGCCCCATGGCCATTTGCATAATGGGGAGTGGACATACTTGGATCTTTTTTCATGGCATCTGGATAGCGAAAGTTTCTACTGGTAGTAATTGATTACTTTATAAAATGGGTTGAGGCCGAACCCCTGGCAAAAATTATCAAAGCTAAAGTGCAGGACTTCGTCTGAAAGTCAATTGTTTGCATGTTTGGCCTACCTCAGACCTTTATAATGGATAATGGGCGATAGTTTACTGGAACAAAATTTATCGAGTTCTGTAAAGATAAAAATATCTTCCACCAGTTCATATCAGTAGCTCATCCATAGACAAACGGTGAGGCCGGGGTAACCAACAGAATCCTGTTATAAGATATCAAAGCAAGACTTGAGAAAGCAAACGAGACTTAGGTAGACAAACTTTATCATGTACTCTAGGCATACCAAACTATCCAAAGATTGCTAATTGGGAAGACTCCATTTACTCTGGCCTTCGAAATAGAAGCGGTCATTCCAGTAGAACTCAAACTTTCATTGACACGAGTCATGACTTTCAATGAGTAGTAGAACTCGCAGGACCTTAGGGCTAACCTCGACTTGTTGGAGGAAAAATGAAAAAAAAGCTCAAGTTCGGATGGTGGCCTATAGGCAGAAAGTAGCTTGCTACTACAACTCCAAAGTTAAAGGCAAAGTATTCGAAGCAGGGGATTTGGTACTTCGAAGAGTGGTTGTTTCACAACCTCAGAACCAAAGAAAGCTCGCTCCAAAGTGAGAAGACCCAGATGAAATTAAGGAGGTCGTCCGGTTCGAAACTTATTACTTGAAGAAGCTCAGAGGAGCAGCACTCTCGCGATCCTGGAATTCAAAAAACTTGCAAATGTATTACCAGTGATCTAGTCTTAATAAAATCTTCTCATTTCCATATCTCTGTGCTTTGGTACAAAATTGTATAATGATAGGGAATGACCTAACTAAACTTCATCCTTAAACGATGTAGAAGACCTTCAGTTATCTAAGACCAGAGAGGGGGAGAGGCCTTTTTAACGACCTTTTTGTACCCCCACAATCTTGTTAGGAATAGAAGGAGAACCTCGTCCTAACATGAGCAAAGTGAAGACCTCCAGTCATCTAAGACTAGAGGGAGGGAGAGGCTCTTTCAATGATCCTTTTGTGTCCCCACCATCCTGTTAGGAATAGAAGGAGAACCTCATCCTAACATGAGCAAAGCGAAGATCTCCAGTCATCTAAGACCAGAGGGGGGAGAGGCCCTTTCAATAGCCCTTTTGTCCCCCCACTGCCCTATTAGGAATAGAAGGAGAACCTTATCCTAACATGAGCAAAGCGAAGGCCTTTGATTATGTAAGACAGGAGGAAGGAAGTGGCCCCTTTCAATGGCCTCTACTATCCTATTGGGAAGAGGAGGAGAAACTCATCCCAACATGAGTAAAGTGTAGACCTCCGATTACCTAAGATACGAGAAAGACCTCACACTGACAAAAGTAAAAAACAACCTCATCAGAAATAGGAGGAGGATCTCATTCTAACCAGGGATAGAGTAAAGCCTAACCACATCAAGAACAGGGGGAGGACCTCGTCTTGATGGGGGAACAAAAAAAAATCAACCGGGTTGGAAATAGAACGATAACCTCATCCTAACATGAGCAAAATCTAATCATGTCGAGAGCAGAAGAAAGATCTCGTCCTAACGAGAATAGAGACTGATTGTATCAAGAGCAGAATGAGAACCTCATCTGGGCATAGGAGAAGATCTTCGATTAAATATCCCTGACAACCACATTCTTAAAAAAAAAAAAAAGAAAGAAAAGAAGAAAAGGAAGGAAAGCAGAGCTATCGATAGATATTCAACCCATATAGAGCAAAAATGGAAAAAATGTATCATTTCATTAGAATCAATGTTGGTTACAAAATGAGGATCTGCAAGACTGGTTAGAACAGGAAGAAAGAAAAAGCCAAAGTTCTAAGAGGGGTCTGATTCCTCGGACTTTGGACTGCTGGCCATCACCAAGGATTCTTTCAAGATGACGATCTCTTTCTCGAGCTTCTTTCTTCTTATCAAATTATCATGGAACATCCTGTCAGCTCTTTAGAAGTTTTCTTTTGATGCCTGCAGTCTTTTTCTCAGAATCTCCGACTCCACTTCAGCATACTTGATGGTTTGCTATTCACAAACCAATTGAAGCTTTAGTCTCTGAACTTCGACTTTCTCCATCCTGATTGATTCTAAAAGCTCGCCCGTGATCCTCTTCGAGGAGACAATCTCCTCTGACTCCCTACTAGTGCTGGATCGATAATTGTCGATGAGCTACTATTAAAGCTGAGCCACCTCGTTGTTAGTAGCATGGAGCTTTTGCTCCAGCATGGAAATTCTCCCGCACCAGCCCAATTGGTAGATCTCATAAGCGAGCTTAGCATCGTGCAGCTGCTTCTGGAGCGCAAAAAATTTCTGAGACTAATCCCATTCATACCTAAGTTTGTCGGAAGACCATGGTGAACTTCCCTCCAATAGCTGAATTTCCTCTTTCGCTACCCTGAGCTTAACTTCGAGGGAGCTGAGTTTTATGGTTAACGCCCAGGACTTATCGTCGGTGCTTTTCTTAAGCTCAGCCAACTCCCTCTCAAAGTTACCTTTCTTGATGTTGAAGCTTATAAAATCTTTCATGTGTAACTTACGGAGGTGAGTGACCTCAATTATCGCCTCCAAAGCATTTTTTCTGGATTTCTGAAGTTCGTCTTCCATCTTCTTCAACTTTTTCTTTAGGTGATGGATTTTTTTCTTTAAACTTTTAACTATAGGTCTTAAAGGGATACCTTGAGATAGTGGCTGGACATCGGTTGGGGATAACTGGCCTTGACTTGGGTCACTAAAAGGATTCTGAACAACACTCACCACAACATGAGTACGAAGAAAGGAAGGTTACTTTCATTGCATTAGCAAAATGATTAAATACATTAGAGAAAAAGAAAAGAAAATTACAATCATCAAAAATTTTGAACCTTGGGTGGCATAGCGACAGACGAGGTCGGCACATCATTCGTGGCACCAAGTTCAGGAGCAGGTTCGAATACCATAGTCACAAGTTTGGGAGCTTCGGGGTAGGTTTGGCGGTGGGAGAGGCAGCACCGACATCAGAAGGACCAACCTCTTCATTGGGTTCATCCATCAGAAAGTCAAGATCTACTTCTGGGAAGTTCTTTGCGACCCTCCTCATGTAGATCTCGAAGCCCTCCAGAAAGACCTCTTTAGTGAAGGCAATCTTGATGTCCTCCATAGCTGTGGAAGACTTGAAGGCTTCGATGGCATGCTCCTTCTTGGCATCGATCTCCTTCTCGACCTTCTTTCTCTTGTCTTTTGAAAGATCCAAGGCTGCCTTCAAACTTGCGAAAGCTTCTTCTTCTCTTAGCAATGCCTTTCGAAGGCGCTCAACTTCTGTAGCTTGTATCTTTGAGGCTGCCTTCAAATAGTCGACCTCAGTCTGGATCCTTTCGGCTTCTGCTTAAGCCTTCCGAAAGGCTTTAGAAATCTCAGCCTGATGGAGGTTAGCTACCCTCGAATGAGCAAACAACTAATGTCCCAGCTGTAGAATAGAAAGAAATTAAGTCAGAACTTAGAAAGTATATAGTTAATTCCAGCAAACTCGAAAAAGTCGATTACCTCAAGATAGGCAGCAAAGGATTCATTGAACCTCTTCGCATCCACCTTCTGGACCATTCTATCAATGATGTGTGGGAGAAGGCTATCCCGCATCAATGAGTGGACGACCTCCTAATCATTTAAGGAATCTTGCTCTTGGCCAGAGCTCTCGCCGCTAGAGCACCCGATCTTCCTCCTGACCTTCTTGACAATGACATTTTTCTCCTTCTTTTTTCTCTTCTCTATGACTGTCCCCCACTTAGGAGATGCGGAGGGAGCAACTTCATCAAGTATGGTCGGACTTAGCACTGCCGCATCAGATTTTGAGGTGGATGCTACCTAGATCGGCATGATCGGGACTGGCTCTTCAGCATGAGCCCTCTTCGAAGGTTTTCAGATAGAGCTACCCTTCCTCTTGAGGGATTTGATTTTCTTCACTAAGCAGTTTTGCTCTTCAGAAGTTATCTCTACGATAGAGAAAGTTAAAAGTCAAAAGAGAAAAAATAATGCACGATCGACTAGTTGTGAGCGACTACCTACTGGGTCAAGGGGACTAAGACAAAGGTTAAATAAGATCTGATCGTCTAAGAATCTGGAACTCAAGAGAGCTTGGTAGTTCTTTAGTCTGTCGGCTGAATCCTGATCTTCTTTCTCAAGCTCGGGAGTTCGTTGGATCGAATCCCTCATATTCCTCCAGGAAGGAAGTCCTAAATCTAAAAAAGGACATAAAATAAAAAAGAGTTTCTCCTTCTAGTTGTGAATGGGAGAAGGGGTGCCCTTAAGCACTTGCCGAACTGAGGAGATACATACCATCAATCTTTGATAGTGGGATGATGTTTAAAGATGAAGAAATTATAGAATAGAGAAATAGTAGGTTGGACTTTTGTCAAGATGCATAAGGAAAGAAATCCTATGATAAACCCAAATGAGTTCGGAGCCATAGAAATGAGGGAGATATTTAAGAACCTAAATAAGTCTACTACAAAAGGGGGTATTGATAGCCGAAGTCTTGCATGGAGGGTTTCAACATATAAGTAAGTTTGGCCTGGAGGAGGGGAGCAGGCTTGGTCACTGGGACCTGAGAGTTCAAGTTCATATTTGAAAGAAATTTCAAACTGGATTCTGATCAACAAAAGATCTGCATGCTGAAGTTTACAAGGGATGGTATCGAGAATGAAATAAGGTCGGGATACTTCTATAGACTCAGAGTCCTTACAGGATGGATCCATCAATACTAGATGGGCCAAACTCTTAGAACAAGTCGACCAGGATCCTTCGGTGGACATATAGACCAAATTGAGTTGGAAAAACCCTCAAAAAATCAGGAACAATAAGATTTAAGGCTTTCTTGAAGAAATCGAATGAATGAAGGTGCAAAAATATAAGAATAATCAGAAGAAGGGTTTTAAAACTAATCTAAATTGGTTAAGAAGAATGGGGAGACGGCGAGCTTGCTCAAAGTCAAGTGGAAGAACCCCCAAGATCAGAGAAAATGGTGAAGGAAGCCAGAGCTCTTGAGCAGGAGGAAGAGGAAAATCGGAGGAAGAAGGAGATCTCGGTCGAAATGAGACTCCAAAGAAATAAGATGAGCTTAAATATTCATAGAAGCCTGAGATGATTATGATTGTAGGTCCCCTCCGATCGATCCTAGGTTGATACGTGTCTCGCTCATCATAGCGGAGGGTTGGCAAAGGGCAGAGCCTTAATTGCATTATACCTTGGGCAGCGCTTCGACTGAAATTTTAAAAATTATCTTTTTAGATCACCTCGTATTAAAGAAGCTTCAGCTCCTACATGAATAATGCCAAAACTTTCTTTCCAACAGGCACAAAAAGCGGAAAAGAACTTTGGCACTCATATTTTTTTACTTCCTTCTTTCAAATTTTGAACTCAAGAGTAGGAGGCTTATGTTAGGGGTAAATCCTCTCCTATCGAAGTTCAAAAAGGTATCTAGTCTTGGGATGACCTCGTCCAATGACAACAACCATGGCTAACTTCATCCAATAACCCCAAAACCTATAAGGCCTCACGGGTCTTACCCAGATGAGCTCGAACAATGATGGCGGCTCTCAGAGCAATTAAGTTCTAATTCTAATGTAGTTTGGCCTGGCCGACCTTGAAGCTGCTTGAACTCCTTCCAAACTAGAACCTCTCTAGGTTGTTCGATCTTGGATTAGCACCGGATTGATAGAGCTCCCCCTTCGAACAAACCTCTACAACTTATGGGGAGTGATGGGTCTTTGAATTCTTGCACCAAAAATCTTGAATATGTAAGCAAAAGAACCTCGCCTCCACTTTATTAGTCTTCGAACGGCTCTAAAAATAGCAAAACTTCTAAAAAAATGGTTGAGTCGCAAGAGTATCATAGTTGTCCACCCATCACAATCGCCAACCAAGCTCTCACTGGCCGAACTCCTTTTAGTGACCCACAAGGCTCCTTTCAGCTAATTTTCTTTCCGTTGACCTTCATCCAATCGACCTCCATCCATTCAAACTCTTTGCATTCACCGAGAAGAACCTCATCGTCTATGCAGACTCCTTCAACCACATACCCTCCAAACTCCTCCAGCAACCCTCTAGTGGATCTTCTTTTGGATTTTTTCAGCAGTTCTTCTTCAAGCCAAACTCCTCCAGTCGCACTCCTTCCAGACGGTCTCCTCCAATCGCATGCCTTTCGGATAACCTCCTTTAGTTGCACTCCTTTTGGATGAAGCTCCCTTCAGTTGGCCTCTTTCCTGTCTATCACCTCCCAATCGCCTAGAATGATCTCGTCATCCACACGAATTTGGCTACTAACTCAGTGCAAATTAACATACATGCGGGTGATCTTCAAGGAGTCCGAACTTCTCTAAAACTATTAAGGCTTAAAGCTCTTTATTGCTAATATCTACTCCATCTAAATTCCAACTTTTAAATCTCAACGGACTGGCATGCCACGACAACGGACACTATCCTTTATAACAAACTATGCATGGCCCTGAACGGCCCACTACCAAGCAATTACGATTGTCACCATTGATTTGTTATAGGCTCCGTCTATATAAGGGACCCGCTAGATATGTTTTATCTCTAAGCTCAAAACTCTATTTTAATTTTTTGAGCACTCCATTTCTATTGGCCAGAAAAGTTGACTTGATCGTCGGAGGATCCTGCCGAAGCCGCCCCAAACTTCGGTCAGGACTTGCCTTGTAGGTCACTAGCGGCGACCTCATCCTCTCCTATTCTAGCTTGTTCTAGCATCAACCAGATTCTGCACCAACACATCTTGAAGAATTTTTTGAGATATGCTTAACTATCAAGATTCATAATTTTTTTGATGATGCCTTTAGGTTAAAATTATTTTCTTTCTCACTTAAGGACAAAGCTAAATACTAGCTATATACTTTGGATTCCATGACTATGTCAACCTGGGACCAGCTCCAAGTAGAGTTTCTTAAGAAATATTTTTTCATAGAAAAAATTAATCAAATAAGAAAAGTCATAACTAGTTTTTTCCAATAAGATGGAGAAATATTTCATGAAACATGGGAGAGGTTAAAGAACCTTATTAGAAAATATCCCCACCATGCTATACCCAAGCGGCAGTTAATTTAATATTTTTATGATGTGCTATCTAAAAGACATCAACAAATGGTTGATGCATCATGTGGTGGGACATTCATGTTGAAAAGTGAGGATGAGGTATGGAAACTATTTAAAATTTTAAGTAAAAATTCATTACATCATATGTCTGCCTCTATTAAAGATAAACCCATGTTAAACTCAAAGAGGGATAAAATCTATAAAATAGGAAACTCCATAGATATCCATCATAAGGTAGATGAATTATCCCAAAAGTTAGATCGATTATTAAGCATAAGACATTCTCCTTCTCCATCCAGTTAGATGCAAGATATATGTACATTATGTTCGAGCTCCACTTATCGTGTGAGTGAGTGTCTAGCTGCACCACAGTTTTTTGAATATGTATAAGAGCAAGTCCATCAAGCCCAAACTACTCATAGACCAGAGAATAATCCCTATTCTAGTACATACAATCCAGGATAGAGAAACCATCTGAATTTCTCATAGTAACCACAACCAGTGATTCCTCTGATGCAACAAATATCAGGTTACCTGGATGCAACTTATAAGCATCCATCCCAACCACAATACTAGAATCCTCCTCAACCCACCCCGAGTACTCATAGCTTGGCTTTCAAAGAAAAGGTATTGCAAGAACTTAAAGGATTAATAATGAATATCCAACTCCTTCACTCATATATGCAATCAATAGCAAAGCTAGAGACCTAGATAGGTCAACTAGCAATAGCTTTCAGTAGGAGGAAAGAAGGCAAATTATCCAATTAGCCCATCAATAACCCAAAAGGGCTGTACATGGCTGATTGCTCTATTGGTCCTAAAATTTTTTTCGAACATGCCAAATCAATTATGATCCTTAGAAGCGGAAAAGCTTTAAATTAGCCTGAAGTAATCCAACAACTAGAGCAACCAATTCCAGCCACACCAGAAAAGAAGAAACTTGAAGAAAGAGAAGAACCTGTTAACCAAGCACCTACACTTAAGGCTCCATTTTTCAATACTTTAGAATCTCCTCTACCTCTTGATAAGAAGGGTATAAAATTGAATGAAATGCTAGAACTTTTTAAATAGTTTCAAATAAACTTATCCCTTCTCGATGCCATTAAGCAAGTCCCAACAAATGCCAAATTTCTAAAAGACTTGTGTACATAGAAACAAAAATCTAAGACAGATACCAAGAAAAGTCCACCTAATTGAGCAGGCCGGCTCAATTTTTTAGCAAATTACCCCATCCAAACTGAAAGATCTAGGTACCCCAATTATTTTTTGTGTCATAGGGAACCTCACGATTAAGAAGGCATTGTTAGATTTGGGTGCAAGTGTCAACCTTCTCCTGAGCTCTATATATGATCTATTTGGATTTGGATAGTTGAAACCCATGATGGTGACCTTATAACTAGCAGACCGATTCATTAAGGTACCTCATGGAATGCTGGAAGATGTACTGGTGAAAGTAGATGAATTCTACTTTCTTGTTGACTTTTTTTATGTTGGATATGGAATCTGGCAACAACCCTAAGCAAATACCAATCATCCTAGGTAGATCTTTCTTAGCAATCACTAAAGCTTGTATAAATTATAGGACCAAAATTATGGATGTATCTTTCAGGAATAAGAAACTAAGGTTGAATATTTTGAATGCATCTCAGGGACCACCTACAAACGACCATAATGAGATCAACTTGTTAGAGAAAGTTATAGAAGATAAAACTCCTACCTTGCTCAACTTAGATCCTTTACAGGCATGGCTAACATATTTTGGAATTGATAATTTTGATATCGATGGATACACTAAAGAAGTACATGCTTTGCTAGAACCTCTCAATTTTAGCACCACTCCTTGGACTGTAAAGTATGAGCAATTATCAACTCAATCAAGCCCTCTAGTACCATCTTTAGAAGCACCACCTATCCTAGAGCTAAAACCTCTTCTTGCCATGCTGAAATATTCATTTCTCAAATCCAATGATACCCTCCCAGTGATCATTGCATCTGACTTAACTACCGATCAGGAAGACAAACTTGTAGGGGTGCTCAAAGAGCAGAAAGAGGCTATAGGATGATCGATTGTTGATTTGAAGGGTATAGATCCTTCTGTTTGCATGCATCACATTCACTACGAGGTTGAGGCAAAAGCACATAGGGACATGCAATGAAGATTGAATCTGAATATGCGGAAAGTCATGAAAAAGGAAGTGGTAAAATGGTTAGATGCTGAAATTATCTATCCAATTTGGATAGCCAATGGGTTAGTCCAACCCAGGTAGTACCTAAGAAGTTAGGTATTATCATAGTAGAGAACGATGAGGATGAGTTAATTCCTACTCGTACAATAACTGGTTGGTGAGTATATGTAGACTATTGAAAGCTGAATGCCATTACTAGAAAAGATTATTTTTCTTTGCTTTTTATTGACCAAATTTTAGAATGGCTAGTAGGATAAAGTTTCTTCTATTTCCTGGATGGATATCAGGATATAATCAGGTCCCAATATTCCCTACTGATTAAGAAAAGACTACCTTCATATGCCCATATGGAACATTTGCATTTAGATGTATGCCATTTGGTCTCTGCAATGCAACAGCCACTTTTCAACGGTGCATTTTAGCCATCTTTTCTGATATGGTCGATAAATTTTTAGAGATTTTTATGGATGATTTTTTGATATTTGGCTCTATCTTTGATGACTGTCTTTAGAACCTAGCCAAGGTTCTTCAATGATGTGTAGAGACAAATTTGGCTTTAAGTTGAGAGAAGGGCCATTTTATGGTTCATGAGAGAATCATGCTCGGACATATTATATCCAAGTGGAGGATCGAAGTAGATAAAGCAAAGATTGAAGTAATCTCAAAATTACCTCCCCCAACCTCGGTTAAACAAGTGTGATCCTTTCTAGGCTATGCAGGTTTCTATAGGCATTTCATTAAAGATTTTAGCAAAATATCATGACCCTTGTGCAACCAGCTTGCCAAATTTTTTTTTTTGATTTTAATGAAGATTGCCTGACCGCTTACAATAAACTTAGAACTGCCTTAACCACTGCACCAATCATAAAACCTCGGGATTGGATCCTAGCATTTGAAATTATGTGTGATGCTTCTGATTATGTTGTAGGGGCAGTCCTTGGGCAAAGGTTTAATCAGAAACCACATGTAATTTATTATGTAAGTAAAATTCTTTCAGATGCTTAATTGAATTACACCATGATTGAAAAAGAGTTACTTGTTGCTGTTTCCCCTAGATAAATTTAGATCATACCTTTTGGGCTCCAAGGTCCTAGTATACTTCAATCATGCAGTGCTGAAACATTTGCTATCTAAAAAGGATACAAAACCTAGGCTAATTAGATGGATCCTTCTATTACAAGAATTTGATTAAAAAATTTTAAACAAAAAAGGTTTCAAAAATTAACTAAGTATTAGATCACATTTCTAGGTGAAGAAAAAATCTAGTTTTTTGGATCAGATTCATTTAGATCTAGATTAGATCAAGAGAGATATTTCAAAAATTTTTCTTTTGAATCCAAATCAGATCTAAGATATTTTAGATCTAATTTTATAGATCTAATAAAATAAAATAAAAATAGATTTAATTTATATCTTATTGTTGGGTAATCAGATTATTCTGTGATGATCTTGTTGATTGTCTGAGGTTCTGGATCTAACCACGCAAGTGCCTGGCCTCTATTGGTATCCACTTGAGTTGGATCTGAAGATCTTCTCCTTCTTTATCACTTATCCAAATATCAGATCTGGATCTAATTTAGAGGATCTTCAAAACTTTTTTTGAAGATCGGGTATCGTCTCTTGTAGTAGTGTTGCCTTCTTCCTTTCTTGTCATCTTTCTCTTGCCTGGATCGCACCAAACTGGAGCCCAAATCTCCTTAGGCATGGAGAGGAGAGAGAGGACCTGAAGATAGCATGGAGGAGGGAGAGGGAAATCCTTGTGGCTTGGGCTATGGGAGAGCTTCTCAAAAGCTACGCATAGATAGGGTTTTTATAGATCCTACTGCGCCATGCAGTGCCACATCATTCTTGCCAATCACGTCACTTCATGCAATTAGATCTAAATCTGATTGGTGGGATGACATCACCTGATCCAATTAGATAAGAACCCCTCTCCAACATCCTTAGGTGGTGCCAAGACTGGTCAAAGCAGAGTCCCTTGGCATCACCAGTTTGATTCCAAGAAGCAACCTGGAGTCCCATCTGTATGGGACTCAAGGCGTCCCCATCCTTGGGAGGCATGTGCCCCCTCCTTTCTATTTTCTAGTAAGGGGATAAGCCCCTATCTGCTCTCCTATGGGTGCATGATACATGCGTAGATGTCTAAATGTCAAAGGTCAACGTTTGACCAAAGTCAAAAGACAAAAATTGGCAGATGATGGAAAATGGCAGGTGTTGTCTCCAATTTATCTCATTAATTAAGATAATCCTTTTTTATTCTAGATAAGCTCCAGTCAAATCAAGTAAAGGTACCTGAGTGAGCACAAACATATTTAGCTCAGTCGAGACAACTTTTAATGATTATAGAAGGAGAATGTTAGGCTCAATCGTGTGCTAGCACGATTTCCTTGAACCTAACTGAATCTAATTCAAATCAATTGAACTGGATTAGTCCAATTGATGATATCCAAATTTAAACCCTTATTTGTGTGACCCAGTTAGGTTCAGTTCTGTATGGTAATGGAATATATCATGATCTCTATCATCGACATCATCCAGACACCTTTCAATGGTTCAAAACTTTTCTGATTCAGACAACTAGAATGATCGATCATCCAAATCATTCTAATTGCTCCCAAAATCCATCAATGACACCTAGCAGTATATGGTGGCAATCCATCAAAACTAAAAATGAACCTCTCGATGCAGCTACCTATGTGATTAAGTTCTTCTATCTTGAGCCCCGATCAAATTAGGGTTAAGGTGAACTCGTCAAACCCTAATTTCTATTATATGATTTAATCATTTGATTCAAGTCCTAAGTGAAAATCTTAACAGAACTCTTTTTATTATTTCACTCTACCATGGCCATAGGCTTATGGACTTGATTCTCATGATCATCATAGGGCTGCTCCTTATCTACCGAGGTAGATAGATTTTCTCTTGGTGCAATCCAATTCCTACAATGAACATACTATAGCCAACATACACCTCAGGATTTCGAATGGCTAGGAGATCGAGTCATGGTGTAGTCAAACTATGACACCCTCAAGATGAATTGCTGATGCATCTCAGATCAAAGAACCAGACACACTACTGCAGCTTTGAGCCAGTCATTAACAAGAAGGTAGGCTTTCTTATGACTGCTCAAGGTGGTCACGCTTAGTGCCCTCATTCTCTAACGAGTATCTATACTCTCGCTCTGGTGTCTCTACACCGTAGACTCAAGACTCATCTATTATAAAGAAGCGATCGTACACCAACCTTCTGAATCAATCACCATCCTCATGATGATCCTATGATCAGGAGCATTTTATGAGTTAATAATAAAAATTCTTGTCTTAAATTTTCAACTCTTGAAAATAAGAATTATCATTACTATTAACTCAAGGGATGTATCACAGACACTAAATACATATTGCGATATAAAATAATCTATTTTATTATTTATAGTTAAAATTATAATTTTGTCCTTAGAAGTGTACAATAAGTGTCAGCCAATTTTGGCATCTAGGGCACACATATCTAACAAACTTTTACTTGACCTAAAGTCAATTGGCTACAAATCTAAGTCCCATTTTCTCAAGATGGGCTTCAATCTTCTGCTGGCCCAACGGCTTTATAAGTGGGTCAGCCACATTATCTACGGAGTCGACTCTCTTGACCTCGACATAACCCTTCTCAAGATAATCGCGGATGAGATGGTATCGCCGCTCGATGTGCTTGAATTTTTGGTGAGACCTCGGCTTCTTAGAAAGGACTATGGCGCCATTATTATCGCAGTATAGAGGAATGGCATCTGATGGCATCACTCCAATCTCTGCGGCAAACTTCTTGTACCAGAATGCCTCATTCGCAACTTCTGACATAGCAATATATTCTGCTTTCATGATGGAATCTGCTATCATAGTCTGCTTAAAACTCTTTCAACTGACAACACCATTATTATACACAAATAGACTTCCAGATGTCGACTTTTGATCATCTACATCGGATATAAAATTTGAGTCTATATACCCCTGGACTTGGAGTTCTCCATTACCAAAACCAACAACATATCCTTAGTTCTTCTCAAGTACTTAAGGATACATTTTATAGAAGTCCAGTGTTCTTCACTTGGATTTGACTGATATCTACTCGTGACACTCACAGTATGGGCTATATCAGGTCGTGTACATAACATGGTATACATGAGGCTCCCTATTGTTGAAGCATAAGAAATCTTGCTCATGCATTCTATTTCCTCAGGTGTGCTAAGGCACATCTCCTTGGAAAGATGAATGCCATGTCTGAAGGATACCAAACTCCTCTTAGAGTTTTTCATGCTAAATCTCTTTAGCACTTCCTCTATGTACATCTTCTGTGAAAGTCCTAGCATCCTATTTGGTCTATCTCTATAGACCTTAATTTCTAGAATATAAAATGCTTCTCCTAGGTCTTTCATGGAGAATTCTTTGGATAACCATATTTTAACTATGGTCAACATGGGAATATCATTCTCAATAAGAAGGATATCATCCACGTACAATACGAGGAAGACAACAATACTCCCACTGATCCTTTTGAAGACACATGGTTCCTCTTCATTCTTGATGAAACTAAATAATTTGATCATATCATTAAAATGAGTATTTCAGCTCCGAGATGCTTGCTTAAGTCCATATATGGACCTTTGCAGCTTGCATATCTTGTGATCAACATCACTGGATGTGAAACCTAGCGGATGTTCCATATAAATATCTTCCTCAAGGTATCCATTTAAGAATGCTATTTTTACATTCATTTGCCATATTTCATAATTGAAAAAGACTACAATAGCAAGCAATGTGCGGATGGATTTTAGCATAGCTACTGCCAAAAAGGTATCCTGATAGTCAATGCCTTTGCGTTGACTATATCTTTTTGCCACTAATCTAGCTTTTAATGTCTCCATATTTTCATCTACACCAATCTTTCTCTTGTAAATCCATTTACACCCAATAGGTACTATACCTTCTGATGGATCTACCAAGGTCCAGACTTGGTTTGAGTGCATCGAGTTAATTTCTGACTTCATTGCCTCTAACCATTTCTCGGAGTCGATATCCGATATCGTCTCGTTATAGATTTTTGGATCGTCACCATGAATCCTATTACCTACGAGGAATATTTCCTATATTTTCTCTAAAATAGTACCTAAGTACCTCTTAGGGGGATGGAAAATCTTTTCCAATCTACGAGGTGGAGGAGGTAGTGATTATATTGGCTCAATCTGATTTGGTTCCATTTGGTCCTTAGCTCGTTGCTCTTATGAGACTTTCTCATCGAGCTTGATCTGCTTTCCAATGCCGCTATCTTGAATAAATTATTTTTCAAGAAAGATGGCATGTCGACTCACAATCACATTGTAATCTTCTAGAATGTAGAAATAATATCCTAATGACTCTTTAGGATATCCTATAAATCAAGCTCTAAAGGACCTAAAGACTAACTTATCCATTTGTTATCTTTTGACATGAGCCGAACAAGCCCAAATTTTGAGATAACTCAGACTTGGTTTCTTACCATGCCATATCTCATACGGTATGGTAGGAATGATTTTAGAAGAAACCCTATTTAGTATGTATATTGCAGTTAACAAACTATGTCTCCAAAGAAAATCAGGAAGATCTATGAAGCTCATCATGGATCGGACTATATCTAATAGGGTCCGATTTCTCCGTTCTAAAATCTCGTTGAGTTGAAGTATTTCAGGTGGAGTCTATTGAGAGACTATGCCATTTTTCTTGAGATAATCTAGGAATTTTCGACTAAAGTATTCACCTCCTCGATCAGATCGAAGAATCTTAATGGATTTTTCAGTTTGCTTTTCTACTTCATGTATGAATTTCTTAAACTTTTCAAAAGCTTCAGACTTGTATCTCATAAGATACACATACCCATACCTAGATAAATTATCGATAAAGGTTATAAAGTAGACCAAGTTGCCTCTAGCCGACACATCAAATGGGCTGCACATATCAGTATGTACTAGGGCAAGAAGTGAAGGGAAATTCTGATTTTTCGGTCCAGGTTCGTCCAGATCTGATTAGATCAAGAGATATATTTCAAAAAATTTTTCTTGATCTCAATCAGATCTTGATATGTTTCAGATCTGATTCTTATTATTTTAATAAATAAAATAAAATAAGATAAATTAAATCAAATTTAATTTACCTGATTTGGGTAATCCTATTACCCTGTAGATGATCCTGATTGCAGCAGAAGGTTCTGGATCTTAGCCACGCAAGCGTCTAGCCTCTATCGGTATCCACTTGGGTTGGATCTGGAGATCCTCTTCTTCTCTATCACACCTCCAAAAATCAGATCTGGATCTGATCTGGAGGATCTTCAAAACTCTTTTGAAGATCTGCAGTCGTCCTTTTGCAGCAGCGCAGCCTTCTTGATTTTGATCGCCTTTCCTTGATCTGAATCGCACCAACCTAAGTCCAAAACTCTTTTTGGACGTGGAGAGCAAGGGGAGAAGAGACTATGGTGTGGAGAAGGAGGGGAGAGGCAGCCTTGGGGGTGTGTCTAATTGCATTCGCTTAGGATTAGGGTTGGGCGCAGGGTCTTATTTATAGACCTCTTGTGATCCAACTCCTCTTCCTCTCAACCAATCACAACCCTTTGTGAAATCATATCTAAATCTGATTGGTTGGAATAGAGAGTCCCTGGATTCCTCCTTAGAGGGTGGCACCTAAGACCAGTCAAACTGGATTCTTAGGTAGAACTCTGATTGGAATCCAAAAGGGGAGTGGAGTCCTTGTCCAACAAGGACTCCTAGGCGCCTCCTACTTGGGCTCACGCCACCCTTGGCGTGCGCCCTTCTCCTTGCCAAGTTCTGGCAGGGGGACATAGGCCCCCACCAAGCTCTCCAATAGGTGCATAACACATGTGGTCAAAAGTCAAAGGGTCAATGGTCAACGTTTGACCAGTCAAAGGTAGACTTTTGACCAAAGTCAAAGGAACAAGAAATGGCAGGTGACCAAAAATGGTAGGTAATTATGTCTTACAAAATAAGACAACCTATTCTGACTTGGACAACCTCCAGTTCAGACCATATGAAGGACCTCTGATTGAGCACAAACTCCTTTGGCTCAGTCAGGATAACTTATTTGTGATAGTAAAAGAAGAACGTTAGGTTCAATCGAGTGCTAGCACGATTTCCTTGAACCTAATTGAATCTCATTCAGATCAATTGAACTAGATTAGTTCAATTGATGATCACCAGATTCAAACCCTTGTTTGTGTGACCCAGTTAGGTTCAGTTCTATATGGTAATGGGATATGTCATGATCTCTATCATAGACATCATCGAAACTCCTTTCGATGGATCAGAACTCTTCTGATTTGAACAGCTAGAATGATCGATCATCTAAATCATTCTAATTGCTCCCAAAATCCACCAGTGACACCTAGCAGTATATGGTGGCAACCCATCAGAGCTGAATGTGAACCTCTTGGTGCAGCTACCTGTGTGATTAAGTTCTTTTATCTTGAGTCCCGATCAGATTAGGGTTAAGGTAAACTCGTCAAACCCTAGTCTCTGTCATATGATATAATCATTCGATTCGAGTCCAATGTGAAAACCTAAATAGAAACTCTTTCTATTATTTTACTCTACCATGGCCATGGATTTCTGGACTTGATTCTCATGATCATCATAGGACTACTCCTCTACCACCGAGGTAGATAGATCCCATCTTGATGCAATCCAGTTCCTACAATGAACATGCTATAGCCAACATACACCTCAGGGTTCCATATGGCTAGGAGACCGAGTAATGGTGTAGTCAAACTATAACACCCTCAAGGTGAACTGCCAATGCATCTCAGGTCAAAGAACCAGACACACTACTGCAGCATCAAGTCAGTCATTGACGAGAAGGTAGACTCCCTAATGACTACTCGAGGTGGTCACGCTCAGTGCCCTCATTCTCTAACGAGTACTTGTACTTTCGCTCTGGTGTCTCCACACCGTAGACTCAAGACTCATCTACTAAAGAGAAGCGATCGTACACCAACCTTCCGAATCAATCACCATCCTCGTGATGATCCTATGGTCAGGAGCTGTTTATGAGTTAATAATGATTATTCATGTCTTAAATTTTCAACTCTTGAAAATATGAATTATCATTACCATTAACTCAAAGGATGTATCATAGACACTAAATACACATATGTGATAGAAAATAACCCATTTTATTGATTAGAGTCAAAATTACAATTTTGTCCCTAGAAGTGTATTACAAGTGTCAGCCAATTCTAGCTTCTAGGGCACATATATCTAACAAGAAGATCCCTGGCCCTTTTCCCATGTCCTACAAAAGGGAGCTTAGTCATTTTGCCATGAAGACAAGATTCATAAATTGAATATGTCTCGAAAGTCAACAGACTCAATAGCCCAATTTTCTTCAATTTGTTAATCCCATCTTCTGCTATATGACCTAGTCTTAGATGCCATAGATACCTATCATTTGGACTATCCCTGGATCATTTTGTGGCATTCATATTTTGCTCGATATTAAAAATAGATACATCAATATGTAACTGGTAAAGATCGTTAATAAGAAAACCACTTGTAATTTTATTTTATTTCATAAAGAATGTTACAATGGTCCTTAAAAAAATTAATTACATAGCCTTCTAGTGCTGTACATGAAACAGAAATCAAATTTCTGCTTATTGCAGGCACATAATAACAATCTTTTAATACTAAGTCTAAACCAGATGGTAGTCGAAGAGGGTATATTCCCACGATCATAGCAGCAACTCTTGCTCCATTTTTTATGCATAGAATCATGTCACGATCCCTCAGCCTCTTACTATCCTCAAGACCCTGCATGGAAGTGCACAAATGAGTACTAGAACCAGAGTCAAGCATCCAACTAGATGCAAAAGAAACCATAAGCTTAGAGTCAATAACGAGCATACCTCCAGAATGACCTGCCTCTTTCTTATTTTTCAGGATGGCCAGGTAAGTAGGGCAGTTCCGCTTTTAGTGGCCATCATTGTTGCAATGAAAATATTTTTCTTTGTCAGCAGCCTTTTTCTTCAGCTCTATCTTTTTCTTCTTTCTTCCTTCCACCTTCTACCTTTTCACAAACTTCTTCTTCTTTCCAAAAGACTTTCTCTTAAAAGAAGTCCATTCCATAGCAAGCACTGAGCCTTTGGAACCTTTCATAGAAAGCTCAGTAGTAACCAGCATGTTTATAAGTTCGGCCAGAGAATTTTGAAGTTTATGCATATGGTAGTTCATGATGAACTATCCATATGTATCAGTCAAAGATTGTAGAATTATATCATTCTATAGATCTAGGTCCAACTTCACTTCGAGCTTCTCAAGCTCTTTCAAATCCTTGATCATCATCATATAATAATCTTGGACTGACTGCCCATCACGCATTTTAGTCTTGAATAGTCGTTTAATGACTTGATACTTGGCTGTGCGACTCTGTTCATCAAACATCTCTTGTAGGTGAGCCAACATTTGGTGGATAGTCCTAATATCTTCATGTTGGCACTGAAGCTCATCTGACATCGAGCCCAATATGTAGTATCTGGCCTTGTTATCTTCGTCCGTCCACTTGTCAAGAGATGCTCTCTGTTCAGCGGATAGATGAGCTGATAAGGTGGGAGGGTTCTGATCCAAAATATGAGTTAATTTCTCAAAACCCAAAATGATTTTGATATTTCGAAGCAAATTTTTGTAATTGGATCCGGTCAGTCTATGGGTGTCCAGGATATGTGCTAGTGGGTTGGACACAGACATTTTTCTATAGAAAGTCAAAGTTTCTAGTTAGATATTATAATTAAGACTTGACCAATTTATTTAAAAATTTTATTTTTAAATAAATTAACTTTCATTATTTTCTCGGATCCCTACACTCTCTCTGTAGAGATGCAAAAATCTCTATGATTAATGATTTCTAGTGGATGATGCGGTCCCACCAACTGACTCATCACCTCACCTAATAGTTATTGGTGATGGATTAGCCAATGAGTGAACAACTCTTGTTCAATGATTCTCTAATATGGTGCATCCAAACTTGGTCTCTAATTCATGAATCTCACCATGCCCAGAATATTGATCCACTTCTTAGTTAAGTCAGACCCACCATTTGTATAGATTAGATTTCTAATTGAGTCTCTCACTGTATCCAAAATATTGAGCCTAATTCATTCTCCAGCCCGTAGCATGCAATGCCTAATAGACATGGTTGCATCTTTTTGGTGCAATTGAGCCACTATAATCTATCGAGAATAATCAACCCCAGGAAGAGCCTGCACATCTATAATAGTGGAAGACCTTAGACTTAATCTTTTCCAGGAAGATTTGATTTAGGTCTCATTAAACTAAACTTGACATAGTCATAACTATTATGACTAACCTAGTGGCATGGGTTAGCTCAGATTATTGACCACCTCAGATCAGAACTGAGTCAACAAACATGGCCAAGTAAGTGAGACCGGTGGAAGGGATATGCCATTAACTCGATAAGAGCACATTCGGGTTGAGTAGCTTTCAATTAAAAACCAGTCGATCGTATCTACCAAACTTATCTTAGATACCAAATTATTGAGCTAGAACCAATCAGGTTAGCCAACAATCCAAACTCTAACCACCGAGCCTAATTAGATCTTAGCTTAATCGATCACTCACATGACTCGATCTTGATCCAGACTTAATCCTATTAGGCTGGTCAATTTAAGCACTCTTGATCCCATCCAATCAACTCTTGATTTGATTTGATCAACCGCTTAGACCTAATTAAGCTACCCAAGCCCGAACCCAATTTTATGAATATGTCTTAGATCTTAAATTCTCAATTTTAGACCTAACATATTTCATAATCTTAATTCTTAAAATTAAGTTTAGGATTCATAAATAAAATATGTAAATAAAATCCTAGGGTTTCAAGATCTAGGATTTTGTAGAAAATAAGTTCTTGATTTTTTATTAAGAACGAATACACAGCACCCCTACACATCATAAGAATATCCCATCGAATGGGAGGAGAGGGCATTTAAACCCTACTTTATTCTTATGACCGGACGGCCAAGGGAAACACCTTAATCAAAAATATAAAAACTACAAAACTAGTTAAATCTACATCATATATCTCATATATAAAAATTGATTTAACTATAAACATGTTTTAAATACATCTCATGTATCATATCATGCATGTTTTTAGATATAAATTATCTCATAATTTATTTAAAAAATTAAATTTAAATTAATCTCATCAAAATAAATTCTATTCTAGATAATTATGTAGAACTATTCTACAACTAGTCTAAACATGCATTCATCATATCTCATATGACTCAAAAATTAAATAATTTTATTTTTTATTTTTTAGATCTTATTATAATATTTATAATATTAAAAAATAATAAATAAATTAATATAAAATTATAATTTAATCAAATTAAATTATGCTTATGCAAGACTATACATAGAATAATTCTATTCTACAACTAGTCATGCATCTTGTAGAACTTAGATCTAAATTATTTAATTTTAATTTTTTAATTTTAGATCTAATCACATCTCATGTGATATCTAAAATTATCTAATTATTAAATTAAAAATAAATTTAAATTAGATCTAAATAATTTATGAGAACCTAGCTCTTATACCAGTTGAAAGAAAAACCTAGTTTCTCGGATCAGATTTGTTCAGATCTAGATTGGATCAAGAGAGATACTTCAAAAATTTCTCTATTGAATCTAAATCAGATTTGAGATATTTTAGATCTAATTTTATAGATCTAATAAAATAAAATAAAAATAAATTAAAATAGATTTAATTTATATCTTGTTGTTGGATAATCAGATTATACTATGATGATCCTGTTGGTTGTCTGAGGTTCTGGATCTAACCATGCAAGTGCCTGGCCTTTACTGTTATCCACTCAGACTAGATCTAAAGATCTTCTCCTTCTTTATCACTTCTCTAAATATCAAATCTAGATCTGATTTGGAGGACCTTCGAAACTTCTTTTGAAGATCGGGTATCGTCTCTTGTAGCAGTGCTGCCTTCTTCTTTTCTCATCATCTTTCTCTTGCCTGGATCGCACCAAATTGGAGCCCAAATCCCTTGGACGTGGAGAGGAGAGAGGGGACCTGAAGATGGCATGGATGATGGAGAGGGGCAGCCTTATGACGTGGGCTATGGGAGAGCTTCTCAAAAGCTAGGCGCAGATAAGATTTTTATAGATCCTGCTGCACCATGCAGTGTCACATCATCTCGACCAATCACATCGCTTCATACAATCAGATCTAAATCTGATTGATGGAATGACATCACCTGATCCAATTAGATAAGAGCCACTCTCCAACACCCTTAGGTGGTGCCAAGACTGGTCAAAGCAGAATTCCTTAGCGCCACCTAGTTTGATTCCAAGAAGCAACCTAGAGTTCCATCTGTATGAAACTCCAGACATCCCTATCCTTGGGAGGCATGCACCCCCTCCTTTCTATTTTCTAGTAAGGGGACAAGCCTCTATCTGCTCTCCTATGGGTGCATGACACATGGGCAGATGTCTAAGTGTCGAAGGTCAACGTTTGACCAAAGTCAAAAGACAAGAATTAGCAGATGATGGAAAATGATAGGTATTATCTTCAATTTATCTCATAAATTAAGACAATCCTTTTCTATCCTAGACAAGCTTTAGTCAAATCAAGTAAAGGTATCTGAGTCAGCACAAACACATTTGGCTCAGTCAAGACAACTTTTAATGATTATAGAAGGAGAATGTTAGGCTCAATCGTGTGCTAGCATGATTTTTTTGAACCTAATTGAATTTAATTCAAATCAATTGAACTGGGTTAGTCCAATTGATGATATCCAGATTCAAATCCTTAATCGTGTGATCCAATTAGGTTCAGTTCGATATGATAATGGGATATGTCGTGATCTCTATCATCGACATCATTGAAACACCTTCCGATGGATCAGAACTTTTCTGATTCAGACAACTAGAATGATCGATCATCTAAATCATTCTAATTATTCTCAAAATCTACCAATGATACCTAGCAGTATATGGTGGCAATCCATCAAAACTGAAAATGAACCTCTTGGTGTAGCTACCTATGTGATTAAGTTCTTCTATCTTGAGCCTCGATCAGATTAGGGTTAAGTTGAACTCGTCAAACCCTAATTTCTATCATATGATTTAATCATTTGATTCAAGTCCTATATGAAAATCTTAATAAAAATTCTTTCTATTATTTCACTCTGCCATGGCCATGAGCTTATGGACTTGATTCTTATGATCATCATAAGCTTGCTCCTCATCTACCGAGATAGATAGATTTTTTCTTGGTGTAATTCAATTTCTATAATGAACATGCTATAGCCAACATACATCTCAAAATTTTGAATGGCTAGAAGATCGAGTGATGGTATGGTCAAACTATAACATCCTCAAGGTGAACTATCGATGCACCTTAGGTCAAAGAACCAGACACACTACTGCAGCTTCGAGCCGGTCATTAACGAGAAGGTAGACTTTCTTATGACTACTCGAGGTGGTCACGCTCAGTGCCCTTGTTCTCTAATGAGTATCTGTACTCTCGCATCGGTATCTCTACACCATAGACTCAAGACTCATCTATTATAAAGAAGCAATTGTACCCCAATCTTTCGGATCAATCACCATCCTCATGATGATCCTACGGTCAGGAGCATTTTATGAGTTAATAATGAAAAATCTTATCTTAAATTTTCAACTCTTAAAAAAAAAAATTATCATTAATATTAACTCAAGGAATGTATCACAGATACTAAATATATATTATGATAGAAAATAATCTATTTTATTATTTATAGTCAAAATTATAATTTTATCCTTAGAAGTGTACAACAAGTGTCAGCCAATTCTGGCTTCTAGGGCACACATATCTAACACTAGGATCTTGATAGAACATAATAGAGAAATGATTAGAGATAGGTTTCTAGATGAACAACTCTTTTCAATCTTATCCGCTAGTCTTTTCTAGTTTGCTCATATGGTCAATTACTTGGCAATGGGACAAATCCCATCTCACTGGACCCAATAAGAGAAAAATAGATTTTTCTCCCAAGTAAGGTACTGTTTCTGAAAAAAATCAAAGTTGTTCAAATATTGTCCAGATTGAGTAATCTGATATTGTGTCCCCGAGTGTGAAGTCCAAAGTATTCTTACCTTTTGCCACTTGCTAGCATGTAGGGCACATTTTAGTGAAAGAAAAACTACAACAATGGTATTGCAGAGTAGGTTTTACTGGCCAACACTATTTAAAAATGCATATGAATTCAGTCATAATTGCCTGCGATGCCAGCAAATAGGGAATATTTCGAGAAAAGATATGATGCCCTTATCTCTTATTCTTGTAGTAAAAATTTTTGATATTTGGGGGATTGATTTCATGGGATCCTTTCCTTCCTCATTTAGATTTGAGTATATTTTGGTAGCAGTGAACTACGTATCAAAATGGGTAGAGGCTATGGCAACCCAAACCAATGATTACAAAGTCATGATCAAATTCATTTAGCATAACATCTTTAGTTGATTTGGATGCCCAAGAGCTATAATTAGCGATGGAGGTACACACTTCACGAATAGGCACTTCAAGATGCTAATGAAAAAAATACAGAATAACCAATAAAGTTGCTACACCTTATCACCCCTAGATAAGTGGCCAAGTTAAAGTCTCCAATAGGAGGATTAAACATATTCTTGAAAAAATGATAAGGCCCGATAGAAAAGACTGGTCAGCATGCTTGGATGATGCATTATGGGCTTACCATATTGCTTTTAAAACACCCATAGAAATATCTCCTTATCAGCTAGTATTTGGTAAAGCTTGTCATCTATCGGTGGAATTGGAACATCACGCATTTTAGGCCATATGATAATTTAACTTTAACATGAAAAATGCGGGTTCCAATAGGAGACTTCAATTAAACGAACTTGAAGAGCTATGCAATGAAGCATATGAGAGTACTAGAATTTATAAGGCTCGAATTAAAGCATAACATGACAAATTCATTGCACGAAGAACTTTCAAGCTTAATCAGAAAGTTTGGCTCTTCAATTCTAGGTTGCGACTTTTTCCTAATAAACTTCATTCACATTGGGATGGACCCTTCATTGTAACTCCAGTATTTTTCTATGGAGCTATAGAACTCAGAGATCCTAAATAGGAGAACACCTTTAAAGTAAATGGTCAGCAATTGAAACCTTACATAGATGAAATTAGTGATAGAGAATTAATTGAATCTATTGATCTAGTGGATCCAGTACCACCGTGATAGCCAATTTAGTCTGGCTAAAGACTTTAAACTTAACGCTCCTAGGGGGCAACCCAGTTTATGCATTTCTTTCTATTAGCTAGCTTTTTTTATTTTCATAGAAAAACCTAAAAAGGGCAATCAGCCAAGTTGGGGGGAGCATCTCATCTAAGGCCCTGATGGAGTCATAAACCAATCACGCCCATAAAAGAATAACTCCTCACCCGTAAATGAACGAGCATATCAAATCCAAGTGGTATCCTTCCTTGCACTTTCTTTCTTTATTTTATTCTACTGTGTTATTCTCTTCTTCTATTGGGGACCATGAAAATAAAATTAGGAGGGACAATAATTAAATTAATCAAGTCCTCAAATATGACCATAATCAATTTTGTGTACCAAATTTTATCTTGATTTGAAGTAAATCGGGCATTCTAATTGATGAATGATTAATAGTTTAGATAATTTTAAAGATATTGAGGAGCAAATTATTAAGAAAGTTCAATAAATTGTAGGATTTAAATCGGAATAAATTTTGGAGTGATTCTAGAGCCTTCTACCCAATGATCTCAATAAAGAATCTACTTCATGGGGGTATAAGTAGAAAGGTTAAAGGATGTATAAAATCCACCTTACAATCTATTTACATTAATAAAATAAGTTTTTAGCATCTCTCACTGAGTAACCGGGCCCCTCGCCTAAGTAAGAGTTATGGTTCGGATTAAAAGGTGAGAATGTGAAGGAACCTTTTATAAAGTCAGTCTTAACTTGTAGCCTTTTTGACTCGAGTTAGTAAGCTTGAGGGGTATTTCACACCTAGTAATGTCCTAAAGCAAACTAGTTTGGGAGTTATTGGCTTAAACTCGCTATAAGGATCAATTAGAAAGCTTAAGGGGTTAGGACATTGCACTGACTATAAATGTTAAAAAAATAAAGAGGAGGGGATTGAACTGCGAGATGACACTACACCAAGCCCACATAAAGTTAAAAAACTTAAAGAGTGAGGTGGAAAGTTGGTGAAAGAAAAACTCTCTAGAAATTTTTATGGACTTCACTCGACCACTGAATGGGTAGAATCGATAATCCGATGCAGTATCTCTTTGGTAGTCTGGTCGGGTATCAACTGACTTTAGAACTGTCCAGGATAACTTTTAATTCAAGGACAAGTTGGTACATATTTTTGATTTATCTATTTACTCAAGGATGAGTAAACTTCAAGTTGGGGATATAATGATACATTAAATATAACAAAAAAACATTAAAACCTATGCTATTTAATTTTTATTATTTATTATTTGATGTTTCTTATGTTTGTTTTCAGAAATTGTTGATTATGAAAATTTATTCACATTAATTAGCAAAGCCCTCAATATTTATAAGCCCAAAATAAAATCCATTTTATGCAGATGCAGAAAAAGAATGCGAGTCTCAGCAAGTATGGAATAATGAAAAAATAGTATGTGGCGCAAGCTTGACGTGGCGCTAGTGTGGGGCCTGACACATAGACATGTGCACAAGAAAAAGGAAGAAATGGCATATAGCTGAGAGGTTTTGAAAGATTAAAAATAGTGGGACCCATAAGAGTTTGGCGAGTTGTGTAGAGCTTTTGGATCTTAGAAAGTGTGAGAATGAGGGGAGGGAGCACAATAAGAATTGAGAGGGACCCATTATCATGCCAAGTGTTGAAAGATGGAGGAATAAATTAATTTTAGGAGTATAAGAGGTAGGGACCCATGAAACAAAGGTTATGTTTCGGTGAAATGCATGTGGACCCATGGTGTGCGCTAGAGAAGAGGACGTGCATGGCACAAAGACTTCAAGTTGGGAGTGGGTGCAAGCACGCGGCTGGTTGCATGTGCGTGAAATTTGATAGATGCAAAGCAGGCAGAACGAAATGGAGCATAGGAAAAAGATCATGATGTGAAACAAAAAATTGCTATTTAAGTTTGAAAAATAGGATTTTCTTCATGGTTTTATCTTCGGTTATAGATGTGGAATAGATGCATCTACTGTCTTTAAAAAGGAGGATCCATCGAGCCTCATAGGAAGCTGATTCCATACCATTTTTGAACATCGATTATTTTCCTCTTCCACACCACAAACAACCAGCCACCCAAATCCAAGCCCCCTTCCTTCTCCATGCCACCTAGTGCCATCATCCCTCCTTTTGCTACTACCAGCCCCCAGCATGTCAGTGAGCAGAAAGTCTATGGCCGGCTAAGCTTTTCTATCTCGAAAAATTCTTGAAGTGCTTGTAACAAGTAGTGGTATTTTTCTTTTGATTTAACTTTTGTGACTCTTCTTTCCATGAAATAAAAGATTTGTTTTCAATTTTATATTTTATATGTCTTTTATTTGAAATAATATTTAGAGTAGTCTATACTTTTGGGATGAGCTGTGATCTATGGATATGGTTTGTACTCTTAGGATAAATTATATTTAAATATGATTCCTTCTTATCTTGTATGTATCTCATCTTGACTAGCCTATACTCTAGAAGGATGGATCATGATCCAATGGGTACAGGCCATGCTCTCACCAGATAGGTTATATCTTGATAGATGGTATATAGATTCATTGCATAGTGGGAGGGTATTAACTGCTTGCCAGGTAATCAAGCGAAATCTCAAGATATCTCTTTAGTTATTGATCTACTTTTCTGTTAACATTAGATTTACTTTGCTTTTGTTAGAATTCATTTAATTGATCAATCAATTTTAATTCTTCTTTAATTCTAATACTTGAATATAACTTAGCCTACGATCCTCATGGATACAAATCTGACTCACACTATCTATATATTAAAGTCAATAATTAAATTTGATCACTTAGTACAACGATCATTTATACAGCTTCAAATTGCCTTTCCTTCAGTCAATGAGCATTTGTCAATGCTTGTTATCACATTTACTATTATGCACCATGGAATCTATATTGGTGCCACTATTGTTGTTGAATATTAGAGAAGCGTTTCCTCTCTAAGGAAAGCACTACCATTTTTTGATTCAATTAGTTGTGAGGAACTGGTGCAACTAAGGGTAGGTATTCTTCCCCTTCAAACATGTTTCCATCTAGCACCTCCTTTATCTTCATCAACATCTTAAAAGTCTTCTTCTTTGATAAGGATTCATAAAAAAGCTCCTTTTGTTGGCAACAATTGAGACCATGAATAAGGCACTGGCTGACAAAGTAGCCTCTTTTTCTACACCTAAATCACTTGACTTAATCCACAATGGAATTGGAATGAGCAACTCAAGGTTGCACAAGTTGGCAACCTTTGGAGTAGGTTGGATCAACATAGATGTGTAGTGAAGGGCTTCTTCATGCTAGCTAGTGGATCCCTTAGTTTGATAAGTTAACCTCTTGGATATAAGGATAATAGCTCTCTCAATCTATTTGGATCCTCTTGTGTTGAAGTTTGAACCTTCATAGCTCAAAGAAGATCTCTATTATAAAGGACAACTAGTCAAAATTATGGATAAAAAGTAATGTTTGAAGGCAGCACACTATTCTTTATGTCAAGTTTCAATGGAGCAATAACACCAAGAGAAAGGCTACTTGGGAACCTAAGGATGTGATGAGGGCTAAGTTTTATAAAGGTACAAGTATGTCAATTTTGAGGATAAAATTTCTTTGAGGAAGGGAGAATGTGAAGATCGGTCCAATTGGATTGGCTTGGTCTAATCAAATTGACCTAATCGAAAGGGTTGGGCATATTCCATGGTACCATCTAGGAGAGATTGCAGTCACAGATCCTTCATTAGAAGTCACTCTAGGTGTAGAATGCTTGTAGAAAATGGGGTGGGGTGGGGGGGACCATAGACCTGCTTCCAAGGATCATGGTTGCTGTTGGAAATTATCTCCTAAAGTCATTCATCAGCCTGTTGATGGTTGAGCTAATTTTATAAATATATATAATTTATTATAAATAAAACTTTATTTTATCTTATTCATCATAAGTTGTACATCTTCTTTTATGAACTCCTGCATTATGATGAAGTTCTTAAGACTATTTAAAATCGATAAAGAAAGAATTTATTATTTAGACCTTAAATCTATCACGACCAAATGATATGTTGTTACCCAAGATGATAACATTTATCGAATGTAGATAGTTGTGTGCCATATGGGTTGGTTGTCCTCTTAACCAAGGAGTATAGATATATTGGTATAGCATGCAGGTAAGATGTAAGGTTACATTTATACTGAACATGACCAACTCCAAAGCATTCTATTATCAAGATTTGCTCCGAAGGGATATGGATATAAGTGTCCCTTCGATCTGAGACCATGGTGACTTGTAAGCAACTTACTATACTTTGATACCAGACTATCTGAATTTCTAATTCAGTGATAGAAGATTTCTAGGTATAGTCAAGTATTTGTAAAATCGGTGTATGAGTCAAAATGGGATTGGCCATTCCTAGTTTCAAAAGATGTGTTGTATTGTGTTTCAGTTTAGAAAAATCTTGACCAGGGTAGCCCCTATGATGAGTCATAAGACTAACTGCATTGAGACACATTATAGATGTACTTTTCAGAGTTGATAGCTTAACTATTAGTCATCCTAAATATAAAGGTCAAAGGAATGAATTATATGATAACCATATTCGAGTGGATTTTTGAATGTTGCTTTACATACATTCGACCTATCTAGATGTCGGATACCATTACTAGATGGTTACTTTGATTGGTACAAAAATTTATTCCTATTCTACCGGCTCAGATTCAAACCTATAGGGTCACACATATTAGATGTTTTTATCTACTCAGATAGTTGATCAATGATTATGAATCATTGTTGAATCAAATCATCAATACGATTGATAATTGATCTAGTGCAAATATTGCAGGAGAATTAATTAGCAATTGGATTGCTAATTGACTTAATTTGATTGAGCATTAAAGCTGAGATCAAGTCTAATTGAATTAGATTCAATTTGGTTTGGTTTGAACTTGATTAGGTTAAGTCTAATTTATTTATGAGATAACCCAATTACAAGAAAAATTAATTTTCTATTCGATTAGGACTTGAGTGCACCTAATTCCTAATTAGCTTAGGATTTAAATTAGATTTAAATAGGCTCCTAGTTGGACTAAGATCATCCTTAATTTGGTTACACCAATCCTAATCTAATTGGGGTTGAAATTTGGTTTGACCAAATAGAACAAGAGAGCCCAATTGGACTAGGACTCTTTTCTCTCCTTTGTGCCAAACACCCCATACCCCATGTCTACATTTCTAAGTTTTTGTGTGAGTTTTCTCATGCCTAAGAGGCCCATGTGTATCCTTTCCCTCTTGGTTTGGAAATATGTTTGGACTAGGTCAAACAAGGAAAGTTGTTTTGACTTCGAACTCTATTTAATAAAGTTTTGATATTTCCTAACTCTATTCATTGTAGACACCTAAAATAATTAGATTGGATCTGATTTATGGCATGCAAAAGGAAGAAAATTAGCATGATTTTTTTGGTATTTCACACCAAGGGAAAGAAGGGTGGCACCCAAAAGTTGGGCACCCCAAGTTTCTTGCTTTGAAAACTTTCCTATCTAGGTATTTGACCTAGACTAGGACTCCTCTCCATCCTACTTAAAGAGACCCTTGGCATGAGAAATTTAAGAGATTTTCATCATGGAATATCAGAGTGGGGTGTGGGTTATTGGGCGCAAAACTCCTAGAGGGCGTGGGCTTTATTTAGGATATCGTCTTCCTATGTCCTATTGAGAGAAAAAGCAAGAAGAGAAGAAATTAAGGTTCTTCTCTAGGATTTTTGTTTTTCTCTTTTACTCTTGTTTTGAGAGATTCGAGAGAAGAATCCCTTTAGTCCTCCATTGGTTTTTCATCTCTTGGAGGGTCCAAGAGATCTAAAAATAAATAAATAAGATCAACTATTAGGAGGAATCTACAAGGAACTAACATCTCGTGTAGATCTTCGATCGTTGAACCTTTGATCAGCATAGAAGCTTCGTGTGGACAACTTGTAGAGGCCAAACATTCTGTACGGCTTTGAGCAACAATCTCATCCATGAAATCAGTAGCGGAGTTGTCGACCTATGATCAGGTATAGAGATCTGATCTCTTTTACTTGCTAGATTAGATCTAGATCTATATTGATATGATCAATACCTATATATTATTTATTTTTTAAATTTATACATGTTATATATCTTGTCATAAGATCTTAGTTTGTAGGTGCTTTATGATATGATCATATGCATAAGGTTTTTGCTTGTATTTTATTCAAAAAAATTTTAAAAAATATGCATGAAATCCTATAAGTTTTTCTATCATTGGTATCGAAGCCTAGGTTAATTGACATTGTATTTATGCATGTTTAGATGTGATTATTTATATTAGATCTAAATAATATCCATAGATTTAAATCTAAAATAAATAAATTTTAGATCGTATGGACTGATTATAAGGTTATCCTGCTATAAGATATACCTCTTATAGTGGAGAGATTGTCCTAGTATATGCTAATCTAAAAAAAATATAATCATAATCATAAATATATTAGACATGATCTAAATAAATTTATAGTTTAATAGATATAAAATTATTTTAATCTAAAAATAATAATCATAAATATGTTAAAAATATGTTCCAAAGTCAATCATCAATCTATTGATGGTTGAACCATATATTTATAATTGTATATGAATTATAAATTAATAAAAAATATTTTAATATTTTTCATCATAAATTCTATTATCTTATAATGAACTCCTGTATTGTGATGAAGTTCTTAGAACTATCTAGATTCGATAAAGAAGAATTTATTATTTAGTCCTTAAATAGTTCACAACCAAATGATACGTTGTTATTTAGGACGACAATGTTTATCGAGTATAGATCATTGTGTGCCATTTAGGTTGGTTATCCTCATAACCAAAAAGTGTTGAGACACTGATATGGCATGCAAGTGAGATGTATGGGTACATCTGCACTGAACGTGACCAACTTTGAGGCTTTTCTCTTATCAAATTAGCTTTGATGGAATATGGGTATAAATATCCCTCCGATCTAAGATCACCATGGTGACTTCCAAGCAACTCACTGTATTTTGGTGTTAGACTATCTGAATTTCTAATTCAGTGATGAAAGATTTTTAGACACAATCAAATACTTATGGAGTCGGTGCATGTATCAAGATGGGATTGACCACTCCTGATTTCAGGAGCTGTATTCAATTGTATTTTAATTTAGCAAAATCTTAATCAGAATAGTCTTAGTAAGGAGTCATAAGACTAATTGCTTTGAGACACGATATGAATGTATTTCCTAGGATTGATAGTTTAACCCTGAGTCATCTATTACACAGAGGTCATAGGAATGAATTATACGGTAACCATATTTGCATAGGTTCTGAATATTGCAATTGCGATTATTCGACCAATCCGAACGTTGGGTACCATTGCTAGATGGTTACTTTGATTAGTATAGAAATTGGTTTCTATGCTACCAACTTAGGTTCAGACCTGTAGGATCACATACATTAGGAGTTTCTACCTAATCTGATGGCTAATCAAGAGTTTTATTGGTCTGAAACTCTATGATCAAGAGTTTCATTGGACTGGGACTCTATGATCAAGAGTTTTATTGGACTAGGACTCTGAGTCCTACTTGTCTGGGACTCTCTGATCAAGAGTTTTATTGATCTAGAACTCTATGGTCAAGAGTCTCATTAGACTAGAACTCTATGACCAAGAGTCCTACTGGACTGAGACTCTGAGTCTTACTTGTCTGGTACTCTCTAATCACGAGTCTTGATAATCTAGGACACTATGGTTAAGAGTCCCACTGAAGTGGACTCTATGATCAAGAGTCCTACTTAACTGAGACTTTGAGTCTTACTCATCTGAGACTCTCTGATCAAGAGTTTCACTAGCCTAAGACTCTATGATCGTGAGTTTGATTCATTAGGGATACTGGGTTCAAGAGTCCCACTGATTTAGGACTCTTCAAGAGTTTTATATTGATAGGACTCTATTGCCCAATAACCTATTCGATTTGGACTTAGATATTTTTAAAGAATTAATTAACAATTTGATTGCTAATTAGCTCAATTTGATTGGGTGATGAGGATTCGATCTAGTTCGATTGAATTTAATTCGATTGGATTTGACCCGATCAGGTCATAAGATGACCTAATCGCTATGGGAGTTTTGACTCTGATTTGATCAGGGCATAGATCTAATTAATTTTTAATTTGATTAAAATTTTATTAGATTAGACTAAGCCTAATTTGATTGGATTTAATCTGATTTAATTAGGTATAGATTAATTAATTTGATTGAAACCAATTAGGACCAAGTCAAATGAAGTTTGAATTCAAATTCTCCCATGCGCCCACCATTTTTGACTTTTCTACTCTGCTTCCCACACCCTTCCTTTTATTTATCAAATATTTTTTGAGAAATAAAATATGCACATAGAAGGAGAGTCCTTCTATGTGTTAACACAAGAGAGGGGGCGCTGGATAAAAATAAGAGGCTCATTTAATTTTTGAAATCAAGTGAGTCGTTAAAACCTATCAACCACTTGATCCTTATCATTTTCAATATAGTTTTCCAATGGTATTCACATCAATAAATTATGAGAATTTTTATGCATGCACAAGAAGGGGTTAGCATTATGTGCTAAAAATTTTAGAATATTTGAGCATCAATTCTAGATAAAAAAAAAAATCTTATAGTGAAGGTGAATAGTTTCCTATAGCACTTTACTTTTCCCTCATGCCTCTTTTCTCTTATGATTTTCACCCCCAAGGATATCCTATTTTTAGATATAATCTAAATAGGGATTATAGATCTAAAATTTATCTTTCCATAAAAACTTATTTCATGGAAAAACTCCACATAGAGAGGGTGTGATAGGATTTTTAGTGTGTCAGGATTTTTGGGCTGAGTGAAATCCTAAATTTGGAAATCTAGGTTCGGATGGAGAGATCGAGTGCTGTGAGCATTGGATTGCCACTAAATTTGAAATACATCTTCATCAACCTCCAATATTTATATTTTAATTTTTTAAAATATTTAAAAAATTAAAAAATATATGATCGATCGGATCGATCGTGATCAACCATCGAAGGCCCCGACAAGGAGCTAGCACTCTAGTAGGGCTGATCGAAACTAGGAGCTCCATGTGGACCAAGGTAGAGGCTGGACATGTGTGCAGTTGTGATGTGATACTAGAGATTATCATATGGACTCAGATTGTGGTGATCGACTATCCGCAAAAAGATATTATGTTTTGAACATGTAGATGTAGTAAATAGTTTATTACATAGTTTTATTTTCAGATCTGTTGATGTATGCATGCATATTATATTTAGATCCTAATATATAGAATTAAATAATCTGATATGATCAATAAATAATTAATTAGATTAAGTATTTTTTACCATATTATTGCTATTTTTGAAATATTTTTTGAAAGTAGCATAGTAAACCCTACACTATTTTCTTCAATTGGTATCAGAGCAAGGTTCTTTAAACATGATATGCTTGCATATTTAGATTAATAATTTAGATTTGATCTAAATATTAATATAATAATTAGAGTAATTAGATCTAAAAAATTAAAATTCAGATTGCATGGACTGCAGGTTGTCCTGCTGTAAGGTTATACTGTACGTTGTTGATCTATATCGTTAATCATGAAATTACTAGATTTGATCTAATATTTTTATGACTTAATTATATTAAATTTTAATCTAATTTATGATCATGAATGCATAATTAGATAAAGTTTGATTCATGATTTCATGATCATATAGTGTATATAGTTTTGGATTAAACCCTACAACTAGTGTTGTTTGTGAATTGAGATGATTTAATTTTGAAATGAGTCGACTCAATTGGTGAACAATGCTAAGTTGTAAAGAATCTTTCAAAATTAAAAATATTTTCAAAATGCCGAACTCTAATCCTCAGTTCATAAACTTAATTAAAAATTAAGTATAATGATTTAGTATCTAGAATTGTGAATTAAGATTCTAAGTCATTAATCATGAACTTCTGGATTATTGGGTTGGCTGAATTAGGTCCATAAATTGGGTTAGACCTAAGGTTAGTTAAAAGATGGACTAATTTAGAGTAATTGATCAAATCTAATTAAATGTTAATTTAGATTAGGTCAAGGACTCTATAGACTCAATTATAATAGTTGTAGTTGGTTAAGTCCATGCCTTTAACAAGGACCAAATGGACTTGATTCAAGGCTACGTGGTCGAATTCAAAATTACTAGGTTGGTCAAATTAAAACTAATGAACTGGATGGTGTCTAAGGTAAGTTTAGCAGTTTGACCAGTGGATTTTAATTGGGAGCTACTCATACTGATTGGATCTTTGACGAGTTAATGGCATATCTCTTCCACTGATCTTGCTTACCTGGCCATCCTGGTGAGTTAGATTTTGATTAGATTACTTGATGATTTGGGCTCAGCCATGCCTATTAGGTAAATCAGTTTGACTGATTTAGGTTCTCCTAATGCCAGCTTAGATTAGATTCTTTTCTGACTTGATGAAGTCAGTGGAAGGATCGAAATTGGCTCACTGAATTTTTTTAAATTGATTAACTAAATTCTCTAAAATTATTAGATCCTTAAAAATGAAATAGTTATATAGATAACTAAATCATAGCCTCCCATTAAGTTAAGTGATAATGGGTTCATTAGTAAAATGATCATTGGAGGCCCAAAGGCTTGATGATTATTGACTAATGAAATTATCATTCATAAAATGATAATTTGATTAAGTCTTTCTGATGGTGGTTAGGTTGGCCGACCACAGTCGGATCTGATCATTTATTAGTTAGATAAGATCAAATGTGATCATGTTAATGGTTGGACCTAACTGAATCTTTTTCAGTGGAGGCCAAAGCCTACTGATTAGGTCTATGGGGCAAAATCAATGTTACTAGAAGTTATTTAGAGAAATAATTGATTTTGAATCTACCCATAGGTGCACATGGGTTGACCAACAAAAGTTGAGCTCATGTGTAGTCTATGTGGATTCTAGTACCCACTAAGAAATTAGAATAATTTCTCAAATTGAAAGTAGAGGCTACCAATTCATATAAAATAGTGGGAGGACCTTTAGACTGAAGTCCAAGTCTTGAGGATTAATAATTCATATACTAATTAGGTTTGATTTTTCTTTTTGTGCAGACATGGCCACTAACCTATCGCTCCGGTCGTTGTTAAACCATGACAAATTAATGGGATCCAACTATGATAGCTGATATTATAAGTTGAAAATCATCCTGGAGTATGAGCGGATCCTTTATGTGGTAACGGATCGAGCACTTGAGGAGCCAACCTCGAATGCTGGGGGAGCGATCTGAGATACTTATCTAAAGTGGCTCAATGACCACACCACCATTCGATGTATAATGCTAACGGTAATGAATGATGAGTTCAGCCACAAGTTTGAAAATGCCTAGCCATAGGAGATGCTTCAAATATTGAATGACTCTTTTGGCACGTCGGACAATATTGAAAGGCATAAAATAAGTTGTGCCATTTTCAACACTTGGATGAGGGACAGGGCCTCAGTCACTGATCATGTATTATACATGATCGAGATGATTTAGTGCCTTAGCAAGTTGGGCTTTTTCCTGCATGAGCAGCTTGGTAAGGATGCGATCCTTAATTCTTTGCCCAAGTCCTTCCTCCCCTTCCTAACTTATTTTAGAATGACAAAGCCTACAGTGAACTACCATGACTTATTGGAATTGCTGCAGAACTTTGAGAAGGATCACCAACTCCATAAGGAGATGGTGAATGTAGTGGAAGGGTCTTCTTCTGATCGTCGATCCTTTAAGAAAGGAAAGAAGAATAAGAAGAAGAAAAATAAAAAGGTGTGGCCGCATGCTGGGATGACTAATAAGGTCAGACCAAGAAGCGTGAGCCCGACCAAAGCTAGGCAGAGTGCTTCTTCTGTAAGAAGCAGGGATACTGGAAGAAAAACTATTCTCTGTACATTGCCTCTCTAGATCCAAACAGGCCGAGAAAGAAGCAAGCGGTTGCTGGGCAAGGTAATTATATGATAACACCTTATAATTTTTTTTTATTTGATTCTACTGCTTGGGTATTAGATATTGGAAGTTCTTATCATATTTATAATTTTATGCAGGGCTTCTAGGTTAGTAGGAGATTTGATCAAGATGAGAGGTTCCTGAATGTTGGAGATGGAAGACAAGTTCTAATTCTAGCTTTAAGAATCATGAACTTTGTAATCAATTCAAATAAAGTTATTCTTAATGAATGTCATTATTGTCCAACTTTCTTATTGAATGTCATTTCTGTAGGCCTTTTGGCCATGAATGATTTTGAAAGATTAATAAAAAAAAAATTATAATGTCATTTTGAATGGTGTTATAATTTTGATTGGATAATTGAATAATAGAATTTATTTACTTTCTATGCCTGTTAACATGGTTCAATCCTCCAGTAAATATCCTAGAATTAGTGATGTGTCTGATGTCTACCTTTGGCACTGTAGGCTAGGTCATATTAACAAGAATAGAATTAACAGATTAGCTCAAGAAGAAATTCTTGAGTTTGGTGATTGTGAGTCACTTCCAACCTGTGAGTCCTATCTTTTTGGTAAGATGACCAAGTCACCTTTTACTAGAAAAGGTGAATGAACCACTGAACTCTTGAGTTTAGTATATTCGAATGTATATGGATCCATGAGCTCAAGTGCCAGAGGTGGATATTTCTACTTCATAACCTTCACAGATGATCTATCGAGGTATGGGTATTTCTATTTAATGAAGCATAAGTCGGAGTCGTTCGAAATGTTCAAACTATTTCAAAATGAGGGAGAAAAGCAAACTGGAAAGAATATTAAAACTCTTCGATCTGATCGAGGAGGTGAGTACCTTTCCAATGAGTTTCTGACATATCTTAAAAAGAACAGGATTCTCTTCCAATGGATCCCTCCCAGAACACCACAACATAATGGTGCATCTGAAAGGAGAAATCGGACCCTGTTGGACATGATTTGATCCATGATGGGGTTTGCTGGTTTGTCGATCTTTCTATGAGGATATGCACTCGAGTCAGCTTATTACATTCTAAATAGGGTTCCGAGTAAATCTGTTAATAAAACACTAAATGAATTATGGATAGGGCGTAAGCCAATGCTTTCACACCTTAGGATTTGGGGGTGTTCGACCTATGTCAAACGTTTGATGATAGACAAGCTTGGACCTAGGTCTGATAAGTGTAGTTTTATAAGTTACCCAAAAGAAACTAAAGGATACTAGTTCTACCTTACCGATGAGCAAAAAGTATTTGTCAGCCTTAAAGCAATTTTTTTAGAAAAAGAGTTCCTTAATGAAGGAACTAATGCCTCCAAGGTCGAACTTGATGAAGTATGACAGGTGGAAGAATGGATACAAATTATTGAACTTGAGCTGGATCTGATTAAATCAGACCCAGAACCTATTATAGAAGCATCCTTAACTAGGTCTGGTAGAGTACCACATCAACCAGATAGATACTATGATTTTTTTATCCGAAAGAGTGATCCTATCGAACTCGATGAGAATGATCAGGATCCAATCATCTATATGGATGCAATGTAGAGATCCAACTCTGAGAAATGGCTTGAGGCCATGAAATTCGAGATGGAATCCATGAAGGTCAATGATGTATGGACATTAGTTGATCCACCCGAAGGGATAAAATCCATAGGATGTAAGTGGGTCTTCAAAAGGAAATGAGGCACAGACGGAAAGGTGGAGACCTATAAAGCCCGTCTGGTTGCCAAGAAGTATCGTCAATGTTATGGTATTGACTATGATGAGATGTTCTTTTCTACGGCAATGCTCAAATCCATTAGGATAATGCTTGCCATAGCTGTCCATCTGGACTATGAAATTTAGCACATGGATGTGAAAATAGTTTTTCTGAACGGAGAGCTAGATGAAGAGGAGTATATGATACAACCTGAAGGTTTCATGTTCATAGATGAGTCTAAAGTGTGTAAGCTTTAGAGGTCCATTTATGGACTAAAGCAGGCATCTCAGAGCTAGAACATATAATTTGATAGAATAATTAAAATGTATGGCTTCGTTAAGAATGAAGAGGAGTCCTGCATATACAAATAGGCTAATGGTCCAACAATAGTATTTCTAGTATTGTATGTGGATGACATTCTCTTAATCAAAAATGATATTCCTACATTACAAGAAATAAAGATCTGGCTATCATCACAGTTCTCCATGAAAGATCTAGAAGAAGCTTCCTACATCCTAGGAATGAAGATCTATAGAAATAGATCTAAAAGATTGCTTGGATTATTTCAGTCCATGTACATTGACACTGTACTGAAATAGTTCAGCATGAAAAATTCTAAGAAGGCTATCTACTGATAGACCATAGAATTTTTCTTTCAAAGGAGGATTGTCCAACAACACCTCTAGACAGAGAGCGTATGAATAGAATATCATATGCTTCAGTAGTGGATTCTATAATATACGCCATGATATGTACGCGATCAGATGTGGCATGCTCACTAGGTGTAGTGAGTAGATACCAATCTAATCCAGAGAAGAATCACTGGAAGGTTGTTAAAACCACCCTGAAGTATTTAAGAAATACTAAGGACCAGTGGCTTGTATATGGTGAATCGGACTTAAAACTTATGGGGTTCACAGACTCCAATTTTCAATCCGATCATGATGATAGTAAGAGTGTGTTGGAATATATATTTATCCTTAATGGTGGAGCCGTCTGCTGGAAGAGTTTCAAGTAGCACACTATGGCTGATTCAGTTTATGAGATGGAGTATGTCGCTGCATCAGATACTGCCAAAGAAGCGATGTGGCTAAGAAAATTTATCACCGAGCTCGGAGTAGCACTCTTCCTTGATGGTCCAGTTCTGCTTTATTACAACATCTCTGAAGCCATTGCTCAGGCGAAGAAACCAAAGGCACACTAATAGACGAAGCATATTCTACACCGCTACCATCTTATTCGAGAGATTATGGATCGAGGTGATGTCGACCTTTAGAAGATCAATGGAAAGAAGAACCTAGCCGACCCATTCACTAAAGCTATTGCGGTGAAGGAGTTTGACAACTTTAAGTCGAAGATAGGTATTAGATACTGCACCGATTGGCATTAGTCCAAGTGGAAGATTGATGGAAATGTGTTCCAAAGTCAATCATCAGTTTATTGATGGTTGGGCCATATATTTATAATTATATATGAATTATAAATTAATAAAAGTTATTTTGCTATTTTTTATCATAAATTCTGTTGTCTTCTAATGAACTCTTGTGTTGTGACGAAGTCCTTAGGACTATCTAGATTTGGCAAAGAAGGATTTATCATTTAGTCCTTAAATAGTTCACGACCAAATGATACGTTGTTACTTAGGACGACAATGTTTATCAAGTATAGGTCATTGTGTGCCATTTAGGTTGGTTGTTCTTATAACCAAGGAGTGTTGAGACACTGATATGACATGCAAGTGAGATGTATGGGTACATCTACACTAAACATGACCAACTCTGGGGCTTTTCTTCTATCAAGATTAGCTTTGATAGAATATGGGTATAAATGTCCCTCCGACCTGAGATCACCATGGTGACTTTCAAGCAACTCACTATATTTTGGTGTCGAACTATCTGAATTTTTATTTCAGTGATGAAAGATTTCTAAGCATAGTCAAGTACTTGTGGAGTCGGTGCATGTATCAAGATGGGATTGACCACTCCTGATTTCAGGAGCTGTGTTTAATTGTATTTCAATTTAGCGAAATCTTGGCCAGGATAGTCTTAGTGAGGAGTCATGAGACTAATTACTTTAAGACACAACATGGATGTATTTTCTAGGGTTGACAGTCTAACCCTGAGTCATCTATTACATAGAGGTCATAGGAATGAATTATACGGTAACCATATTTACATAGATTCTGAATGTTGTGATTGCGATTATTCGACCTATCCGAATGTCGGATACTATTGCTAGATGGTCACTTCGATTAGTATAGAAATTAGTTTCTATGCTACCAGCTTAGGTTCGGACCTATGGGATCACACATATTAGAAGTTTCAATCTGATCTGATGGCTGATCAAGAGTTTCATTGGTTTGAAACTCTATGGTCAAGAGTTTCACTAGACTGGGACTCTATGATCAAGAGTCCTATTGGATTGGGACTCTGAGTCCTACTTGTTTGGGACTCTCTAATCAAGAGTCTCATTATCTGGGACTCTATGGTCAAGAGTTTCACTGGATTGAAATTCTGTGATCAAAAGTTCTACTTATCTGGGACTCTCTGATCATGAGTCTTAATAATCTAGGATATTGTGGTCAAGAGTCCCACTGAATTAGGACTCTGTGATCAAGAGTCCTACTGAATCGGGGCTCTGAGTCCTACTCATCTGGGACTCTCTAATCAAGAGTTTTACTAGTCTTGGACTCTATGATCATGAATTTAATTTGTGCATACATAAGAAGGGGTTAGTATTATGTGATAAAAATTTTAAAGTATTTAGGCATCATTTTTGGGCAAAAAAAATCTTGGAGTGAAGGTGAATAGGATCCTGCAACACTTTACTTTTTCCTCATGCATCTCTTCTCTTATGATTTTTATCTCTAAGGATATCCTATTTTTAGATATGATCTAAATAGAGATTATAGATCTAAAAATTATCTTTTCATAAAAATTTATTTCATGAAAAAACTCCACATAGAGAGGGCGTGATAGAATTTTTAGTGTGTCGGGGTTTTTGGGCCGAGTGAAATCCTAGATTTGAGAATTTGGGTTTGGGTGGAGAGATCAAGTGTTGTGAGCATCGGATCACCATCAAATTTGAAACACATCTTCATCATCCTCCAATATATATGTTCTAATTTTTTAGAATATCTAAAAAATTAGAAAGTATACGATTGATTGGATCAATTGTGATCAACCTTCAAAGGCTCCGACGAGGAGCTAGGACTCCAGTGGGACTGATCGAGACTAGGAGCTCCATGTGGACCAACATATGTGCGGCTGTGATATAATACCAGAGTATTATTTGGTGGACTCAGATTACGGTGATCGACTATCCACGAAAAAGTATTATATTCTGAACACGTAGATGTAGTAAATAGTTTATTACATAGTTTTATTTTCAGATCTATTGATATATGCATGCATATTATATTTAGATCCTAATGTGTAGGATTAAATAATTTGATATGATCAATAAATAATTAATTAGATTAATTATTTTCTGCTGCATCATTACTATTTTTGAAATATTTTTCGAAAGTAGCATAGCAAACCCTACAATATTTTCTTCAAAATATATTTAAATTAGATCTAAAATTGAGTCATCATTTTATTTGTGTTATGTGCATAGTTGTTGATTCAAACATGCAATTGGTTGCTATTTATGAAATGAGCTGACCTTTTTCTTAAATAAGTTGATACATTTATTGGATAGGACTTGATTGTAAAAATATTTTATAAAATTTAAAAAATATTTTTAAATGTTGAACCCTAACCCATCTGCCCAATACTTGATTAAGAATTAAGGATTATAAATTAGGATTTAAAATTATGAATTAAAGATCCTAAGATAAAAGCATAACATATGAGTTAATAGGTTAGTGTGAATTAGGTCCATTGATTGGGTTGACCTAAAATTAGATTAAAAAATAGATTTAATTAGAGTAATTGACTAAATATAATTAAGTATTATTTTAAATTAGGTCAAGAATACTCTAGATTAATTGCAATAGTTATAGTTGGTCAAGCCTATATCTTTAATAAGAATAAAATAGACTTGATTTTTGCCTCAATGGTCTAGCCCAGATTGCTAGGTAGATCCAATTGAAACTAATTAATCAGTTGGTATCTAAGGTAAGTCTGGCAGTTTCAACTAGGGGTCTTTAATTGAGAGCTACTCGCATATGATTCATTTTTTGAAGAGTTAATGGCATATCTCTCCCATCAATCTTACTTACCTAGCCATCTTGATGAAATTATCTTTTGATTAGATCACTTAATGATTTGAGCTTACCCATATCAATTAGGTAAATAAGTATGATTGATTTAGATGCCCCTAGATCGGCTTATCTCTATTCTTCATTAATCTGACTTGATGAAGTTAGTGGAAGGATCGTGATTAGCTAGTTAATCTTTTCTCTTCTCTTAAAATGAGTTAATCAAATCTTCTATAATTATTAGATCCATAAAAATAAAATAGTTATGATGATAACTAAATCATAGCCTCCCATTAGGTTGAGTGATAATGGGTCCATTAGCTTGATAATCATTGGAGGCTTAAAGGCCTGGTGTTTATCGACTATTGAAATTATCATTCATAATATGATTACTTAGCTGTGTCTCTCTAAATGGTGGTTAGGTTGACCAACCAAAGTTGGACTTAATCATTCATTGGTTAGATGCACTAAGTATGGTCATGTTAATGATTGGACCTAGCTAGACCTTTTCAATGAAGGCCAAAGCCATTGATTAGGCTTTTGGGATAAAATTAAATTACTAGAAGTTATTTAGAGAAATAATTGGTTAAGAACCTACCCATAGATGCACATGGGTTGACCGACCAAAGCGGGCTTGTGTGTAGTCTATGTGGATTCTAGTATTCACTAAGAAATTAAGATAATTTTTCAAATTGGAGATAAATGCTACCAATTTGTATAAAATAGTAGGAGAACTTTTAGACTAAAGTCCAAGTTATCAGGCTTAATAAATCATATACTAATTAGATTTTTGATTTTTCTTTTGTGTAGTTATGGCCATTATCTTATCGCTTCGATCATTATTGGACAATGATAAGTTAACAGAACCTAACTTCGATAGTTAGTATCGAAAGTTAAAAATTATTCTAGAGCATGAGCAGATATTGTATATTCTGATAGATCTAGCATCTGAGGAGCCAGCTCTGAACGTACATAGGATAGTTCGAGATACTTACCAGAAGTAGCTCAATGATCGAACCATGGTTCGTTGCATCATGCTGGTGGTTATGAGCGATACATTTAGTCACAGATTTGAGAACGCTCAGCTAGAAGACATGCTTCAAATGTTAAATGAGTCTTTTGGCACTCCTAACAATGTTGAGAGGCACAAGACTAGTTGTGTCATCTTCAATGCCTGGATGAGAGATGGAACGTCAGTCACTGATCATGTATTGTACATGATTAAAATGATTGAGCGCCTAAGCAAGCTTGGCTTTTCTTGCATGAGCAACTTGAAAAAGATGCTATTTTAAACTCTTTGCCCAAGTCCTTCCTTCTTTTTCTTACTCATTTTAGAATGACAAAGCCTGCAGTCAAATATCATGGTTTGCTGGGGTTATTATAGAACTTTGAGAAGGATCACCAGCTCCATAAGGAGTCGATGAATGTAGTGGGAGGATATTTTTCTGGTTGTCGATATTTAAGAAAGGAAAGAAGAACAAGAAGAAGAAGAATAAGAAGGTGCAAGAGCATGCTAGAACATCAGTGTAGGGTTAGATAAAGAAACCCTAGCTTGATAAGAGTCAGGCAGAATGCTTCCATTATAAGAAGTAGAGGCATTGGAAGAGAAATTATCCTCAATACATTACCTTTTTGGATCCGAATAGACTGAGGAAGAAGCAATGGGCAAGGTAATTATATGATAACTCTGCAATTTCTCAATTTATAATACTATCGATTGGATATTAGATACTGAAAGTTCTTATCATATTTGCACTTCGTTATAGAATTTACAAGTTAGTAGAGAAGGAGAGAGATTCCTAAATATTGAAGATGGAAGATCAGTTTCAGTTCTAGCTTTAGGAATTATAAAGCTTGTATTCAACTCTCATACTATTATTTTTAGTGAATGTCACTTTTGTCTAAGTTTTTTATTGAGTATCATTTTTGTAATCCTTTTAGCCAAAAATGATTATACAATTTTAATAAAAAAAATTTATAATGTCATTTTGAATGGTGTTACTATTTTTACTGAATAATTGAATAATAGGATTTACATTTTATCACAACCTATTAATATGGTCTATTCCATCGACAAATATCCTAGAATAGATAATGTGTCTGAAATCTATCTTTGGCTTTGTAGGCTAGATCACATTAATAAGAATAGAATAAAAAGATGGACTTAAGAGAAAATCCTCGAAATCGATGATTGTGAATCATTTTTGACCTGTTAGTCCTATCTTCTTGAAAGAATAACCAAGTCTAAAAAAGTGAAGAGTCAGTGAGCTTTTAGGTCTAATACATATTGATGTATGTGGACTTATGAGCATAAGTGTTAGAGATGGATATTTCTATTTCATTATTTTTACTGATGATCTATCTAGGTATGGATATATCTACTTGATGAAACATAAGTCAGAATTATTTAAACTATTCAAATAATTTTGTAATGAGGTAGAAAAGCAAATAGAGAAGAGTATTAAAACTCTTCGGTCTGATCGAGGGGGTAAACATCTTTCTAGTGAGTTTTTAATATATCTAGAAGATAATGAGATTCTCTCCTAATGGACTCCTCTAGGGACACAATAATATAATGGTGTGTCTGAAAGAAGAAATCGAATCTTATTAGACATGGTCTATTCCCTGATGGGTTTTGCCGGTCTATCGATCTTCTTTTAAGGATATGCGCTCGAATTGGCTTATTATCTTCTTAGTAGGATTTTGAGTAAGTCTGTAGATAAAATGCTATATGAGATATGGACAGGGCATAAGCCAGTACTCTCATACCTTAGGATTTGGGGGTGTTCGGCTTATGTCAAATATTTAATCACAGACAAGCTTAGACCTAGATATGACAAATACTTTTTTATAAGGTATCTGAAAAAAATCAAAGAATATTATTTCTATCTTGCTGATGAAAAAAGTGTTGATTAGCCTTAAGATAATTTTTTTAGAAAAAGAGTTACTTGGTGAAGAAACTATTGCTTCTAAGATCAAACTTGAAAAAGTTTGATAGATAGAAAAATTGATATAATTAGTTGAACCTGAACTAGATTTGATTAGATCAAATCCAGAGTCCAATGGAACTGCACCCTTAAGATGATCCAGTAGAGTACTATGTCAGTCGAACAGATACTATGATTTTTTAGTTGAAAGGATGATCCTATTGAACTCGATGAGAATGATGAGGATCTGATCACCTACATGGATGCAATGCAGAGATATGATTCTGAGAAATAGCTTGAAGTCATGAAATCCAAAATAGAGTTCATGAAGGTCAATGATGTATGAACACTAGTTGATCCACTTAAAGGGATTACATAGGGTTTAAGTATATCTTTAAAAGGAAGTGGGGTGCAGACGAAAAAGTCGAGACTTATAAAGCCCATCTGCTTGCCAAGAGGTATCATCAATATTATGGTATAGACTATGATGAGATATTTTCTTCTATGGTAATGATCAAATTCATTCAGATTATGCTTGCAATAGCTGTCCATCTAGACTATGAAATCTGGCAGATGGATGTGAAGACAACTTTTCTAAATAGAGAGCTGAAAGAAGAGGTGTATATGATACAATCTGCAAGATTTACATCCATAGACGAGTCTAAGGTGTGCAAGCTTCAGAGATCCATTTATGGATTAGAGCAAACATCTCAGAGTTGGAACATGCATTTTGATAAGATGATCAAACATATGGCTTCGTTAAGAATGAAGAAGAATCCTGCATATACAAATAGGCCAATGGTTTAGTGGTAGTATTTTTTTATACTGTACATGGATGATATTCTCTTAATCGAAAATGATGTTCCTACGTTATAGAAAATATAGGTTTGGCTATCATCTCAGTTCTCCATGAAGGATTTGGAAAAAGCATCCTACATCCTAGAGATGAAGATCTATAGGGATAGATCTAAGAGGTTGCTTAGATTATCCCTATCCATGTATATGGGAGAAGCATCCTACATCCTAGAGATGAAGATCTATAGGGATAGATCTAAGAGGTTGCTTGGGTTGTCCCAGTCCATGTATATAGATACTATGCTGAAGTGATTTAATATGAAAAATTTCAAAAAGGGCTATCTTCTGATAGGCTATGAAATTTCTCTCTTAAAGAGAGATTGTCCGACAACATCTTAAAAGAAAGAGCATATGAGTAGCATATCATATGCCTTGATAGTGGGTCTATTATGTACGCTATGATATGTATAAGATCAGATGTGGCATACTTATTAGAAGTAGTGAATAAATACCAATCTGATCTGGGAAAGAGCCACTAGAGGGTTGTAAAAATCATCCTTAAGTATTTAAGAAATACTAAGGACCAATAGCTTATTTATGGTGAGTTAGATTTAAAACTTATGGGGTTTACAGGCTTTAATTTTTAATCTGACCACGATGATAGCAAAAGTGTATTGGGGTGTATTTACCCTTAATGGTAGAGCTATTTGCTAGAAAAGTTTCAAGCATCACACTATGACCGACTCACTTTATAAGGCAGAGTACATTATGATGTTCGATGTTGCCATGGAAGCTGTGTAGCTAAAAAAATTCATCACCAAGCTTGGAGTGGCATCCTTCTTTGATGATTCAATTCTGCTCTACTCTGATAGCATTGAAGCCATTGCTCAGATGAAGGAACTACAAGCACATCAATGGACGAAGCATATTTTACATTGCTACCATCTTGTCTAAAAGATCATGGATCGAGGTTATATTGACCTTTAGAAGATGGATGAAAAGGAGAACCTGGCCGACCCATTCACTAAAGCCCTTATGGTAAAGGAGTTCGATGATCACAAGTCGAAGATGGGTATAAGATATTGTACCAAGTAGCTTTAGGATAAGTAAAAGTTGTTGAAAATTATATCCTAAAGCTAATTATCAGTCTATTGATGATTGAGCTAATTTTATAAATATATATGATTTATTATAAATAAAAATTTATTTTGGCTTATTCATCATAAGTTGTGCATCTTCCTTTATGAACTCATGTGTTGTGATAAAGTTCTTAGGACTATTTAGAATCGATAAAGAGAAGATTTATCGTTTAATTCTTAAATCTATTTACGATCAAATAATACATTATTATCTAGAATGATAATGTTTATCGATTATAGATTATTATATGCCATATGGGTTGATTGTCCTCTTAACTAAGGAGTATGGAGATACTGGTATGGCATGCAAGTAAGATATAAGGGTATATTCGCATTGAACATGACCAACTCTAGAGCATTCTGCTATCAAAATTTGTTCCAAAGGTAAGTGTCTCTCCGACCTAAGATCACCATGGTAACTTACAAGCAACTCACTGTGCTTTGGTGCCAGACTATTTGAATTTCTAATTTAGTGATGAAAAATTTTTGGGTATAGTCAAGTATTTATAAAGTTAGTGTATGAGTCAAGATGGGATTGGCCACTCCTGGTTTCAAGAGATGTGTTATATTGTATTTCAATTTAGCACAATCTTGATTAGGACAACCCTTATGAGGAGTCATAGTACTGATTGCATTAAAACATGTTATGGATATACTTTTTTAGGATTGATAGTTTAACTCTAAATCATCCTAAACACAGAAGTCAAAGGGATGAATTATACGGTAACCATATTCGAGTGGATTCATGAATATTGCTTTACATATATTCGATCTATCTAAATGTCGGGTACCATTGCTAGATTTGATTGGTACAAAAATTTGTTTCTATGATATTAACTTAGGTTTGAACCTATGGAGTCACACATATTAGAGATTTCTATTTGATCAGATAATTGATTAACAATTATAAATCATTTCAGGATCAGATCGTTAATATGATTGATGATTGATCTAGTACAAGTGTTATAGGAGGATTAATTAGCAATTGGATTGCTAATTAGCTCAATTTGATTAAGCATTAGAGATGAAATCAAGTCTAATTGAATTAGATTCAATTTGGATTGGTTTGGACTTGATTAGAATAAGTCTAATTGGTTTATGAGATAATCTAATTACAAAAAAAAATTAATTTCCTATTCGATTATGACTTAAGTGCATCTAATTTCTAATTGGCTTAAAATTTAAATTAGATTTAAATGAGATTTAATCAAATTTAAATGGGCTCCTAGTTGAACCAGGATCATTCTTAATTAGATTGCACTAATCCTAATTGTTGGTGCAGAAAATGGTCGACCATCAGAGTATGATGGAGGTGGTGAAGACGATCTCACCGACGAGACCTACAAAATAAAGTCAAGATAGGAGGTAGGTGACTCTGGCTATTGAAAAATCATGCAGAGTTTCATGCATAACTTTCAAAACTTTTTGAAATCAGATGTAGTAGAAGACATCAATTAAACTATTTAACCTAATTATGCATGTGATCTAATCACTAAATCCTATATTTAGGATCTAAAATATCATGATGCATGAATAAATCTAAAAATAAATCAGGTTGGTATTGATCACATCAATATCTTAGATCTAGAATAGTTTTAGAAATCCTAGATCACATCTAGATTAGAAAAGAGATCAAATCTCTTATCTTTACGTGGATCGAGATTACTGTAGTTGAAAATCGATGTTGTTGTTGTTGCTTGGAGCCATACAGCATGTCCAGTCTCTACGAATAGTGTTAGAAAATATATCCTAAAATAAATCATTTAAGTTGTAGATGACTAAAATTAGTATATGAATTATCAAATAATAATAGTTATTTGATTTATTCATCATAAAAGTGCTATCTTTCTTAAATAAATTTCTAAGTTATGATGAAGTTCTTAGAATCATATTCAATCAATAAAGGAGGATTTATCGGATGGTTCTTAAATTTGTTCATGACCAAATAATAAGTTATTAATAAGAATGATAACTTATCAAGTGTAGGTTGCTGTATGTCATATACGTTGATTGTCCTCATAACCAAGCAGTGTGGAAATACTGGTATGACACATAGGTAGGATGTAAGAATACATCTATATTGAACATGACCAATGTGGCACTCTACTATCAAAAGTAGTTAGCTAAGGCCAATGGGTATAAGTATCCCTCCGATTTGAGATCATCATGATAACTTGTAAGCAACTTACTGCTCTTTGGTGCCGAACTACTTATATTTCTAATATAGCAATGAAAGATTTCTGGGTATAGTCAAGTGCTTATAGAGTCGATGTGTGAGTCAAGATGGAACTGACCACTCCTAATTAACTTCAAGAAGAGAATATCTCACTGTATTTTAATTTAGCAAAATTTAGATCTGGATAATCCTCATAAGGAGTCACGGGATTTATAAAATTTTGAAACATAATATAAATGATTTGTATGAGTGTTAATAGCAAACTTAAAGCCATCTTGAGCATTATTGGTCAAAGGGATGAATTATATAATGACCATAGGCTAGGATTCTAGGAATGTTGCTTTGCATACATTCGACCTATTTGAATATCAGGTATCATTGCTAGATGGTCATTCTGATTGGTACAGAAATTGGTTCCTATTCTACTGGCTTAGGTTTGAACCTATAGGGTCACATATATAAGATATTGTTACCTGATCAGATGATTAATCGATGATTGAGAATCGTTTTATGATCAAATCATCAATGCGATTGATGATCGATTGAGTGCATATATTGTAGGACGATCGATTAGTAATTGAATTACTAATTGACTCAATCTGATTGAGTAATCGAACTGAGATCAAGTCTAATTGAATTAGGTTCAACTAGAATTGGTTTGGATTTAATTAGATTGCTAATTCTCTAGGATTTCTTTATGAGATCTTCTTCTCCTTCTTTTGAGAGACTTTTTCACTAGAAAAATTAGAGAAGAAAGGAGAGAGGGCATGGAAGGATTAGTCCTCCAAGTTATTGGGGCATTGGCTTTCTTTTGGACATGATTTGATCATGTCCTGGTGAGAGAAGAAGAAGAGAAGAAAGTCTTCTCTTAGGATTTCTTTGAGAATTTGTTCTTCTCCATCCTTTTGTGAAAATTTTTCATGGAAAATTAGAGAGAGAGCGAGAGCCATGGAGTGTGAAAAAATTCTAGAGGAGAAGGTCTCCTCTTGTCTAGGCTTCGAGATCCATTTAGGACATCAACGGTTGATGTCCTAGAAGAGAAGATGAGTCTTCTCTTATAGCTTTTCTCAAGCCTTTTATTTTCTTCTTTTAGGAAGATCCAAGAGTTGGATTTATCCCTCAATCCTTCTCTTGTTCTTCATCTCTTGGAGTGTCCAAGAGATCCAAAGAATTTTTTATAGATCGACTATCAGGAAGGATCTGCAAGAAGCTAGCACTTTGAGCAGATTTTTGTTCGACGAACCTCTAATCAGAGTGGCAACTTCATGTGGATAATCTATAGAGGGTGGATGCACGGTGTGGCTCCAAGCAATAAGAATAATATCAAATATCAATTGCAGTGTTCTCGATCCATGCAAGGATATGAGATCTGATCTCTTATCTGACCTAGATGTGATCTAGATTTTTTAGAAGTATTCTAGATCTAAGATATTGATGTGATCAATACCAATCTATATTTTTATTTTTAGATTTATATGTGCATCATGATATATCATAGATCCTAGATATAGGGTTTAGTGATTAGATCACATATATAAATAAGTTAAATAGTTTAATCTATGTCTTTCGCTACATCTAATTTTGAAAAAGTTTCGAAATCTATGCATAAAATCTTGCATATTTTCCAACAGTGGTATCAGAGTTCTAGGTTCTTTTATGACATACTTATGCATGCTTTAAAATAAATCTAAAAATAAAAAATTAAAGATCGTACATACTGATCATAAGATTATCCTGTTGTAAGGTTAACCTCTTACAATGAATAGGTTGTTCTAGTATGTACTGATCTATAAATTTGAATCATGAATAAGTTAGATATAATCTAAGTAAATTTATGATTTTTTTATTTTAAATTTAAAATAAATAGATATTAGATTTATTTTAGATTATTTAGATTAGATCTAAATAATATCGGATTGTACATACTGAATATAAGATTATCCTGCTATAAGATTTATCCCTTACAATAAAGAGGTTGTCCTAGTATGTGCTGACCTAAAAAACCTAAATCATAAATATGTTAGATGAGATCTAAAATAATTTTTAATTTATTTTTAAATTTTAAATCTAATATTAAATAATTTATGATCTAATTTTTTATTATATAGATAAGATCTGAATAATATGTATTTCATATTCTAGATTTAGATCCTCTTAATGTATATGTTGATATATAATTTTGTTTTTGAATCTAGAATTTATATGTATAACATAAATATTTTATGAAATTTAAATTGCAAACTTATTTTCTATAAAATTTTAGATTCAAAATCCTAGGACATGATTTAAATATCAAAATAAATTAGATCTAAAATCATGAATTAAATTTGATTCAATAAATTATTTATAATTAAAAATATTTCAAAAGTTGAAATCAGAAACCAGTTCTAAGCTTCCAAACCCCAATCCATCAGTCTTGAACTTAATTGAGAACTAAGTGATTGTTTAGGATCTAGGTTTGTGATTTGAAGATCTTAAGATAATTTCATAAAATATGGATTAAAGGATAATGGGTTAGCTTTGATCAGATCATTAGCTGGGTTAGACCTAGGACTAGATTAAATATGGACTAGGTTAAGATATTGATCAAACCTAATTAATAGTTAATTAGGATTAGGTCATTTCTTTTCTATAGATCAATTCAATAATTGTAGTTGATCAAGTCTATACATTTAACAAATGGACCTAATTATTGTCGAGCCTAAGTCTTTAGGCAGACCAAATCAAAACTAATAAATTGATTGGTGTCTAAGATAAGTCTGGTATTTTTAGATCGATGGTTTTTAATTGACAGCCCGCTTACCTAGCCATATCTAATGGTGTCTAAGGCAAGCTTTGACAGACCCTCTCATTTATCTCACTTATCTAGCCAATATGATTAATCAGCTTTTGATTAGGTTGCTCATTGATTCGTGCTAAACCATGTCACATAGAAAATTAGTAAGACTGATTTTATTTAGTAAGACTGATCTAGGTGCCCATGGATAGAAATTGATCCTAGTTCTCATCAATGACTTGAGAAGTCAGTGGGAGGATTTGACTTAGTGAAGTTAGTAGGAGCAATTTGGTCCATATCTTCTCTATCCTCAAATCACTAATAAAATTAAATCTTCTAAAATTATTAGGTTTTTAAAATGACAAAGTTACGAAGATAACTGAGTTACAGCCTCTCATTAACATGTTTGATAATCGGTCCAATAGTCTGGATGGACATTGGAGGTGCCTTACATTTGGTGTTCATCAAGATATTGGAATTATCATTCATCATATGATGATTAGATCACACTCTCTGAAGGATGATCAGGTTAGCTAGAGTTTTCCTCGAGCTTGATCATCGTTCGTTCAATGCACCAAATTCTATCATGTTAATAGTTGGATCTAACTAGAACTTTCAGTGGAGGCCCTTTACACCTACTGAAGAGGAGCTTGGGGCAAAACTAAATTACTAAAAATTATTTGAAGAAATAATTAGTTAAGAATCTATCCATACATGCACACGGATTAGCCAGAGCTTTCCTCGGGCCTATATGCAGTTTATATGGATTCTAGTACCTGCTAGAAAATTAAAATAATTTTTTAAATTGAAGGTAGAGACTACTAATTCGTAGACTTACTTTTCATTTGGAATTGCACAAGAAAAAGATTTTTTATCCCAAAGAGGTCTATGAATAATTCTGAAAAAACGTCAATGGCGCCTAGCTTATTTGTCAAAGAAAAATAGAGTCCATTATAAGAAATTAATGGATCAGTTAGATATTTGGGAACCAAAAACTTATTAATTTAATCATTTGATTTTTTTTACTAGTTATTTTATTAGATTTTTTATTTTGATGAACCTCATTTTGAGAAATTCATGGAATAATGAATTAAGGAAGAAAAAATATGACTATACCAACTATAAGAAAAGATCTCATGATAGTCAATATGGGCCCTCACCATCCATCAATGCATGGTGTTCATCGACTGATCGTTACTCTCGATGGTGAAGATGTTATTGATTGCGAACCCATATTGGGATATTTACATAGAGGAATGAAAAAATAGCAGAAAACCAAATAATTGTACAATATCTTCCTTATGTAATACGTCTTTATTTGATGAAAAACATGAATTCATCAACAATAGTTTATTTGTATAAAAATATGATAATTTGAAGAAAAATAAGAAGCGTAAGACCTACTTACCTTATTCGTCCTAAATCTTCAGACTTCATAGATAATCCTATTTAGAGTACCAAAAACATGATCAATTTTTTATTTGATAAATTTAATAAGATTAAATAATAAGATAAGAAAATTATTGATCGGGTGTGGCGGATCATCTGCACACTAGGAATTTAGGGTCTCCTAGTTGAGGATAAATCTAACCAACTTGATCGAAAAATCATGAAGTATAGATTGGATCAAGACTAAGGTTGATCAACAGGATTTATCAATAACGGATTTTGAAGATACTATATAGAGCCGAAGTGGGGTTAATATATAGCATGGATTTTAAAGCAGCTTCAGATCATCTTATAGGAGTCAAGATGGGTTCCTAAAAGAGGAAAGGATGACTTGGTATAAGATTCATAGTCTTATTAGAGAGAGAAAGTAGATGAAGAGAGAGAAAATAGAGAAACAATCTTTGTATCTTTCAAAAGAGGCAATTGTGATCAGGGTGATTCAATAGAGATCATTTATGATCAAAAAGCTATGAAATTTTGGCAAAAGTTGGACTGGGATCTGACCTACTGCATGAATTTTGGAGCAGTCCTTGGTCATTTTGATTTCATCTTAAGTTCAACTTAGAGTTCATGAATCAGATAGAGAGAGAAAAAAAAGTAGAAAGATTCTAGAGAGAAGGAGAGAGAAAATTATTTTCTCTCTTTTTCTTTTTCTTTTTCTTTATTTTCTTCTTTCTTTTTCTTTTCTGTTTTCTTTTCTTTGGTCGAAACAGGGAATGGAAGGGGGTGGTTGGTGCTCCGACAGGGTGCAGCAGTATAGCCGAAGGTCCGATAGTGGATAGTCGATGGTGGTGGTGCAAGGAACAATCGGTGACAAGGACTGGACAGCAAGAAATTATGGGAAAGGTCCAAAACAGGGATCTGCATGCTTTTCTTTGGTTTCTCCGATCATTGGCTGATCATCGACGGCCAAGATCCCCAGTGTGGATAGTTGTCAGGTAGGGGTCATGAGAAGTGTGGCACCATGAGCGGCATCCTCGGTAGTCGAAAAAATAGAAACTATTGCTTGATTAAAATGGGGGAAAAACAAGGTCCTTATTCATGGCACTTCGACGGCCAGTAGCCATGCGCAAGAACATGGGAAGAAGGAAAGAAAGAGAGGAAGGGGGCTAGGGCTTACCTCGCACTCCAGTGAAGTCTCTGGCAAGGATTTTTGATGGACACGGTGATGGTAGTCCGTGGCTTTAATGAAAGAAAAAAGGGAGAAAGAAGAGGAAGGAAGCCCGGTGTCGTCGTTGCTTGCTTAGGATGGGGGAAGAGGGAGTTTTATAGGGCGGAGGGGAGGTTGAATCCTCCCCAGTTCAACTTCTTCTCTGGTGATTTTGCATGAAAGAAGACTCCCAACGGGAGTCTTCATCATTATTTAATTATTTTTTTAAGGTTGCTTTAAGATTTGTGCAGCAAAAAAATTAGGTTATCATACTTGCAATTCTTTTCGGTGTAAGAATGTGTTATTTTTTTTAACATGGCTTCCACAAATTTGAAATTATTTTGTGAAAACTTGAATTTTATGCATAAAAGTTTGAAGCATGCAAATTTTTCTTGTATTTAAATATATAAAAATTACCTCTTTTACCATGGCTTAAAAAAAATTGATTGTGTACATGGAAATTTGAATTTTGTGTTGTTTGGAAGAATTTAAAGATCAAGTTTTATTACAATTGAATTTTCTGGCCTGCATTCATTTTCTTTTCATGTATGTGATTTTTTGTGCAAAATTAATTTTGTAATATGACCTCCGAAAATCTCTCAATTTTTTTACAAAATTCTCTTATAACATGACTTCCAAAAATTTTGATCTTTTTTCTGATTTTTCTAGATTTGGAGAAGGTTGAGTTTTCTTCCTCTTTTCCATCTAATGGGTAAAGAGATTTGGTGGACATAGGATAGGGTACCATCAGCCTAGTCTACAGCTAAGCTGGTGAACCACTAGGCTACAGCTCTCTCTCTCTCTCTCTCTCTCTCTCTCTCTCTCTCTCTCTCTAATTCATTGCTTCTATATTTTGCCCATTTTATCCATCGCATAAATTGCCTATTCAACCCATCTTATTAGCTAACTATTTAGTATAGCTAGAAAAAAAATTAAAATGGATAGCAACATATTCAACTCATTCTTTAAGCTGCTTATTTACTATAAACTCAATAGGCCATAACCCGGTAAACCGAAATAAATCAGACCGATCTTTTTGGTTCAGTTTGAACTAATTTTTCTATTGGGTTAGTTTTGTTTTAATTTTGAAAAATTGATTCAAACATGTTTAATTTAAAAATTGATTCCAATCCAATCTGAACCGAATTGTACACACACCTATAAAGATTCTTTTTATTAAATTATTTTTGTAAATTGAAACCAAATGAAGGGCATCCTAGTCTTTTATGCATGTTCACTAACCGTGTCAAGAGATAGACAATAGGCTTGGCTATACTAACATACAAAATAACTTTTGGTGTCTAATAGAAAGTTTTTTAATTATTTGTGGCTAAATATTTCTTGTTGGAGCTTCGGGGATCAAAATGTATGTTTCCTTTTTTTTTCCTCATTCTAAAGATCTTTCGGTGAATTCTAATGCAAATATATATTTTTAACAACTGAATTTTTTACCTCTCAGTGAGACGTAACATATGGTTGAACGTAACCACCACTCTCATAGGAGCTTTTGACAAATCCATCAATTCGAGCAGAAGTATTATCTGTGTTGCTTTATAGGGAAGATAAATCCGAAGGGCAGTAGCATCATCCCTCTTAAGATCCATTCAAACTTTTGTTTTACGTGGCATCATCTCTTTGGACACTAACAAAGTCCTTTTATTACAACAATATATAACAATTAATAATATTTTATTGATAAAAAATGTTGGAGGAATCTTTCTGCCTCCAATTGTTACTCAAGAAGAAGAAAAAAAAAAAAAAAGAGAAAGCAACCGAATTAATTTGCAAATGAGAATGACAGAAAAATATAGATCGACAAAATCAGTAGATTAGATTTTCTGTTATTTCAGATGGTTTCAACGTGCATCTGGGCCTTTTTAAATTGGCGAAAGTGAAAATAGCTAGCTCCAAAGAAAAAAAAAATATTGAGATTAACAACTGCCAAGATCTATCTGACCAATAAGTAGAATTTAGGATAATTTCTATCTAAAAATAACTGATCTCTTCACCTAAAAATTCTAGAGCATTATGGCCTCAAATTCACCAAAGAGAATTAAGTAGCCTGAATAGCCTCCAGTCATCTCCATTAAACCCAACAATTTCATGGGGTAGACTGATTCGGCTAATACTGGTTAGAAAAGCTAATGCACGCAATTGACTTGATCTTTGTCGACCTTGAACAATGAGATAAAATAATCTTCATAGTGGATGAAAGCTAACTATTGGTGCAGAATCTGATTGACGTCAGATCGAGCTAGAGTGGAGGAGAACGAGGTCGCCATCGGTGACCTGTAAAATAAAGTTCCATTCGGAATCGGTGGTGGTGGCTCCGACAGGACCCTTCGATAATCAAGTCAGCTTTTTTGACCAACAGAAATAGAGTGCTCAGAAACGAGAAATGAGCTTTGAGCTTTTGAGGAAGAATGAGAGTTTAGATAAAACATATCTAAAGGGTCCCTTTTATAGACGGAGCTTGAATAATGGTGACGACCATACCGTCTGGTAGCGGACCGCTCGAGGCCGTGTGGGGTTCGGCTCCCATAGGCGTTCGACTGAAGGAGTACCGAGGGAGTTCGACTTCTGTAGGCATCCGACTAAAGGAGTACGGAGAAAATTCGGTTCTCGTGGACGTCCGACTGGAAGAGTACGGAGGGAGTTTGGCTTTCGTGGGAGTCCGCCTGAAGGAACACGAAAGAAGTTCGGCTCTCATGGGAGTCTGACTGAAGGTCGATCGCTGAGAAGTTCGACTGGAGCTCGACCGCTGAAAAGTTCAGTCGATTGAAGGGATTCGGCTAAGACTCGGCCGCTAAGGAGTTCGAAAGGGGCTCGGCCGCTGAGGAGTTTGGCTAAGACTCGTCCGCTGAAGCTCTTCCGTGACTACCGATTATATTAGGCTGAGCATCAAATTAGACTTCGGTAGGAGCGGGGTTTATCCCCAATAATAGTTTTCCCCACTTTCGAGTTCGAAATTTGAAGAAAGGGAGTGCAGAAAAGATGACTGGTGAAGTTCTCTTCAAGGCTCTGCGCTAATTTAGGTTAAAGCTCGGGAGAGATTTCACTTCCAGCCAAAGTTGAAGGAGATCGCATCTCCTACGGTCGAGGTTGGCTCGGGGGAGATCTTATCTTCTACAGTCGAGGTTGAAGTTCGGAGGAGATCTTATCTCCTACAGCCGAGGTTGGCTTGGGGAGATCTTATCTCCTACAGTCGAGGTTGAAGCTTGGGGGAGATCTTATCTCCTACAGCCGAGGTTGGCTCGGTCGCTCGGGAGAGATCTTATCTCTAATCAAGGTTGAAGGTCGAGGTGTTAGATATATGTGCCCTAGAAGCCAGAATTGGCTGACACTTGTAATACACTTCTAGGGACAAAATTATAATTTTGACTATAATTAATAAAATGGATTATTTTCTATCACACCTGTGTATTTAGTGTCTGTGATACATCCTTTGAGTTAATGGTAATGATAATTCATATTTTCAAGAGTTGAAAATTTAAGACATAAATAATCATTATTAACTCATAAACAGCTCCCGACCATAGGATCATCACGAGGATGGTGATTGATCCGGAAGATTGGTGTACGATCGCTTCTTTTTAGTAGATGAGTCTTGAGTCTACGGTGTGGAGACACCGGAGCGAGAGTACAGGTACTCGTTAGAGAACGAGGGCACTGAGCGTGACCACCTCGAGTAGTCATTAGGAAGTCTACCTTCTCGTCAATGACTGACTCGATGCTGCAGTAGTGTGTCTGGTTCTTTGACCTGAGATGCATCGGCAGTTCACCTTGAGGGTGTTATAGTTTGACTACACCATTACTCGGTCTCCTAGCCATATGGAACCCTGAGGTGTATGTTGGCTATAGCATGTTCATTGTAGGAACTGGATTGCATCAAGATGGGATCTATCTACCTCGGTGGTAGAGGAGCAGCCCTATGATAATCATGAGAATCAAGTCCTGAAGCCCATGGCCATGGCAGAGTGAAATAATAGAAAGAGTTTCTATTTAGATTTTCACATTGGACTCGAATCGAATGATTATATCATATGACAGAGACTAGGGTTTGACGAGTTTACCTTAACCCTAATCTGATCGGGGCTCAAGATAGAAGAACTTAATCACACAGGTAGCTGCACCAAGAGGTTCGCATTCAGCTCTGATGGGTTGCCACCATATACTGCTAGGTGTCACTGGTGGATTTTGGGAGCAATTAGAATGATTTAGATGATCGATCATTCTAGCTGTTCGAATCAGAAGAGTTCTGATCCATCGAAAGGAGTTTCGATGATGTCTATGATAGAGATCATGACATATCCCATTACCATACAGAACTGAACCTAACTGGGTCACACAAACAAGGGTTTGAATCTGGTGATCATCAATTGAACTGATCTAGTTCAATTGATCTGAATGAGATTCAATTAGGTTCAAGGAAATCGTGCTAGCACTCGATTGAACCTAACGTTCTTCTTTTACTATCACAAATAAGTTGTCCTGACTGAGCCAAAGGAGTTTGTGCTCAATCAGAGGCCTTCATATGGTCTAACTGGAGGTTGTCCAAGTTAGAGAAGGTTGTCTTATTTTATAAGACATGACCTGCCATTTTTGGTCACCTGCCATTTTTGGTCCTTTGACTTTGGTCAAAAGTTGACCTTTGACTGGTCAAATGTTGACCATAGACACTTTGACTTTTGTCCACGTGTCACGCACCTATTGGAGAACTGGTGGGGGCCTGTCCCCCTGCCAGAACCTGGCAAGGAGGAGGGCGCACGCCACCCTAGGCGTGCGCCCAAGTTGGAGGCGCCTTGGAGTCCTTGTTGGACAAGGACTCCACCTCCCTTTTGGATTCCAATCAGAGTTCTACTAAGAATCCAGTTTGACTGGTCTTAGGCGCCCTCTAAGGAGGAATCCAGGGGTCTCTATTCCAACCAATCAGATTTAGATCTGATTTCACAAAGGGTTGTGATTGGTTGAGAGGAAGAGGAGTTGGATCACGCTTAGTCTATAAATAAGACCCTGCGCCCAACTCAGATTCTAATGCAATTAGAATAGAGATTTCCCACGCCCCAAGGCTGCCTCTCCCCTCTTCCTCCATGCCTAAACTTCTCCTCCTTCTCCTCTCCACGTCCAAAAGAGTTTTGGACTTAGGTTGGTGCGTTCCAGATCAAAAGAAAGGCGATCAAAAGAAGAAGGCTGCACTGCTGCAAAGGACGACTGCTGATCTTCAAAAGGAGTTTTGAAGATCCTCCAGATCAGATCCAGATCTGATTTTTGGAGGTGTGATAGAGAAGAAGAGGATCTCCAGATCCAACCCGAGTGGATACCGGTAGAGGCCAGGCGCTTGCGTGGCTAGATCCAGAACCTTCCGCTGCAATCAGGATCATCTACAGGGTAATAGGATTACCCAAATCAGGTAAATTAAATTTGATTTAATTTATCTTATTTTATTTTATTTATTAAAATAATAAGAATCAGATCTGAAACATATCAAGATCTGATTGGGATCAAGAGAAAAATTTTTGAAATATATCTCTTGATCTGATCAGATCTGGACGAACCTGGACCGGGAAATCAGGATTTCCCTTCAACTGGTATCAGAGCCATGGTTCTAAATTGTTTAGATCTGATTTTAATTTTATTTTAATTAGAAAATAAAGTGATTTCAGATGTCACATGAGATGTGATCAGATCTGAAATCAGAAAAATTAAAATTAAATGATTTGGATCTAAGAACATGAAGATATGCATGACTAGTTCTAGAATAGAATAGTTCTATAGAATAGTTTTGCATGTCTTTGATTTAATCTGATTAAATCATATTTTAGATCTTCTTATTTACTATTTTTCTGATATTATAAGTGTTATAATAACATCTGATAAACAGCAAATAAAAATTATTTAATTTTAAATATCATATGAGATATGATTGATGCATGTCTAGACTAGTTGTAGAATAGTTCTACATAATTGTCTAGATTAGAATTTATTTTGATTAGATCAATTTAAATCTAATTTTTTAGATTATTATGAGATAATTTAGATCTGAAAACATGCATGATTTGATACATGAGATGTATGCAAAATATGCCTTGATTAGATCTAAATTTGTATATGAGATATATGATATAGATCTATAACTGTTTTGTAGATTTACATGTTCCTGATTAAGGCGTTCCTCTTGGCCGTCCGGTCATAAGAACGAAGAAGGGTTTAAAGGCCCTCTCTTCCCATTCGATGGGGTGTTCTTATGACGTGTAGGGGTGCTGCGTGTTCGTCCTTAATCAGAAACCCAAAACTTACTTTCTGCAAAACCCTAGATCCTGAAACCCTAGGATTTATTGTGCATATTTTGTTTATGAACCCAACTTAATTAAGAATTAAGTTTATGGAATATTAATTAGGTCTAAAATTGAGAATTTCAGATCTAAGACATATTCATAATACTGGGTTCGGGCTTGGGTAGCTCAATTAGGTCTAAGCGGTTGATCAAACCGAATCAAGAGTTGGTTAGATGGGATCAACAATGCTTAAATTGACCAGCCTAATAGGATTAAGTCTGGGTCAAGATCGAGTCACGATCAAGCAAGACCTAATTAGGCTCAGAGGTTAGAGTCTGGATTGTAGGCTAACCCAATTGGTTCTGACTCAACAATTTGGTGTCTAAGGTAAGTTTGGCATAGACGACCGACTGGTTTTTAATTGGAAGCTACTCGACCTGAATGCGTTCTTGTACGAGTTAATGGCATATTCCTTCCACCGGTCTCACTTACCTGGCCATATCTGTTGACACAGTTCTGATCTGAGGTGGTCAATAATCCGAGCTAACCCATGCCACTAGGTTAGTCATAATTGTTATGACTAAGCCAAGTCTAGTTTAATGAGACCTGAATCAATTCTCCCTAAGAAAAGATTAAGTCCTGAGGTCTTCCACCATTGTAGATGTGCGGGCCCTTCCCGGGGTTGATTGTTCTCGGCTGGATACAGTGGCTCAGTTGCACCGGGAAGACGCAACCATGTCTATTAGGCATTGGATGCTATGGGCTGGAGGATGAGTTGGGCTCAATATTTCGGATACGGTGAGAGACCTCAATTAGGAACCCAGTCTATGCAAATGGTGGGTCTGACTTAACTAAGGAGTGGATCAATATTCCGGATACGGTGAGATTCATGAATTAGAGACCAAGTTTGGGTGCACCATGATTAGAGAATCATTGAACAAGAGTTGTTCACTCATTGGCTAACCCATCACCAATAACTGTTAGGTGAGGTGATGAGTCAGTTGGTGAGACCGCACCACCCACTAGAAATCATCAATCGTGGAGATTTTCGCATCTCTACAGAGGGAGTGTAGGGATCCGAGAAAATAGTGGGAGCTAATTTGTTTAAAAATAAAATCCCTAAACAAATTGGTCAAGTCAAAATTACAGTATCTAACTAGAATCTTTGACTCTCTACAGGAAAATGTCTGCGTCCAACCCATTGGCACGTATCCTAGACACACATAGACTGACTGGACCCAATTATAAAGATTGGCTCAGGAACTACAAAATTATTTTGGGTTCAGAGAAGTTAACCACATGTTTTGGACCAGGACCCTCCCACCATTACCAGCCCGTCCATCCTGTTGAACAGAGAGCGTCTCTGGAAAAATGGATTGACGAAGACAATAAGGCCAGATACTACATGTTGGGCTCGATGTCTGATGAGCTCCAGCGCCAACATGAAGATATCGGGACTGCTCGCCAAATGTTGGCTCACCTGCAGGAGATGTTTGGTGAACAGAGTCGCGCAGCCAAATATCAAGTCACAAAATGACTTTTTAAGGCTAAGATGCGTGATGGGCAGTCAGTCCAAGATCACTGTCTGACAATGATCAAGGACATGGAAGAGCTTGAGAAGCTCGGTGTGAAGTTGGACTTGGATCTGCAGAACGATATTATTCTGCAATCCTTGACTGATGCATATGGGCAATTCATCATGAATTACCACATGCATAAACTTCAAAATTCCTTGGCCGAGTTGATGAATATGCTGGTTACCGCTGAGCTTTCTATGAAAGGTTCTAAAGGCTCAGTTCTTGACTCATGGAACGGACCTTCTTCCAAAAGAAGTCTTTTGGAAAGAAAAAAGAAGTCTTTGAAAAGCAAAAGATGGAAGGATCAAAGAAGAAGAAGGCAGAATCGAAGAAAAAGGCCCGATGCAAAGAAAAAGTGTTTCCATTGCAACAGCGACGGCACACATTGGAAGCGGAACTGCCCTACTTACTGGCCACCACTAGAAGAATAAGAAGAAGTTCCTTCTGGCAGGTATGCTCCGTAATGAGGTCTACCTTACGGTTGATCTTCTGCATCCAGTTGGCGTATGCTTGACTCTGGTTCAGTCCCATCTGTGCACTTCTATCGCAGGGTCATTGAGGATAGCAGGAGGCGTGAGGACATGGAGACATGATCCTACGCAGTTCGGTAAATGGAGCAACGAGTATACTGCAGTAGCCGTGGGAACGCATACCTCTTCGATTACCATTCTTGGTTTTTAGACTTAGGTTTTAAAAATGTTATGTATGTGCCCTGCAGTGCTAGCAGGCAATTTGATTCACTATCAGATGCTTAGCACAAGAAGTTATGTGATCACCTTCTTTAAGGACATTGTAACATTCTTTATGAAAGAGAATAACAATTCAAAATGGTTTCTCTTGTTAATTGGTCCTTTATCAGTTGCATATTTGAATCGTACCTATTTTTTAGACCTATTACCAAAAAGTGAATGCCCAAACGATCTAGAAATAGTTCCAAACGACAAGATATCCTATGGCCACTAGAGATTACATAGGTCATATAAGCAGAAGATAGATTAACAATCTGGAGAAAAAAATTGGGCTATTGATCCATTGACTTGTGAGTCATATCCAACTGTGAATCTTTGTCCTTCAATGCAAAATAAACATTACTCCCTTTGTTGGATCATGGAGGAGCCAGGGCCCACTGACTCTCCTACATAGCTAACGATACATACTGATGCTGTGCAGCCATTCGATGTGCCGGCTTAGAGGCAATTTTGTCTACGCTTCATTTCTTTATCGTCGCATCTGGTACTGGTAGTGAATTGTGTATCTTATGAACGACATAAGTCTGAAGCCTTTGAAAAGTTTCAAAGAATTCAGACATGAAGTAGAAAAAAATAAACTAGAAAACCCATTTAAGGTTCTTCGATAATCGAGAGAAAGTGAATACACCTTTAGCCGAAAATTCCTAGACTATCTTAAGAAAAATGCACAGTCTCTCAATGGACTCCACCAGGAACACCTCAACCAACGGAGATTCGAACGGAGAAATCGGACTCTATTGGATATGGTTCGATCTTATGATAGCTCACAGACCTCCCTGATTTCCTGCGGGACATTCATATATTAACTTCAATTTATGTCTACTGAATAGGGTTCCTCTTAAACTATTCCTACCACACCCATGAGATTTGGCCACGGTTAAGAAAACCAAGTTTGAGTCATCTCAGAATTTGGGATTGTCCAGCTTTATGTCCAAAAGACAACAAGCGACAAGTTGAGAGTTTTAGGTCCCTTTAGAGCTCTGATTCACTAGGATATCCTAAGAGTCATTAGGATACTATTCTACATTCCAGAAGGACCACAATGTGATTGTCTGAGTCGAACATGCCATAATTCTTGAAAAATAGTCTATTCAACGATAGTGGCATTGGAAGCAGATTAAGCTTGATGAGAAAGTCTCACAAGTGGAAGAGGTAAGGACAATTTGCAACCAAAATCAGCGGTTGTGCCAATAAACACACCTCGCCCACCTCGTTAGATCGGAAGAGTTTTCCGTCCCCTTTGAAAGATACTTAGGATCATATTTCAGAGGACGATAGAGGAAATGTTCCTCTCAGGTAATGGTGCTCATGGGATGACCCAAAACCTACAACGACGGCGATATCGATATCGGGACTTCCAAGAAATGGGCTTGAGGCAATGAAGTCAGAGAAAGACTCGATTGCAACTCAAACACCAAGGTCTGGACCTTGGTAGATCCACCAGAAGCGTATAAGTACTATTGGGTGTAAATGGATCTTTCAGAGAAAGGGATTGGTGCCAGATGGCGCGATATGTGGAGACATTCAAGGCTTAGAACTGGTGGCAAAGGTTATAGCACGTGAAGGATTGACCTATCAAAGATTACCTTTTCTCCGGGTAGCTATGCTAAAATCCATCCCGCACATGTAAGCTGAACAAGGTATGCCGGGCCAGTCAGAAAAACCTTGCCGCGCAGTATTTCGATTATGAAATATGGCAAAATGGAACTGAAAAACGACGCATTCCTAAATGGATATCTTGAGAAGACTATTCTATTAGGAACAGCCGCTAGGTTTCACATCCAGTGATACTGAATACAAGCAATTTGCAAGCTGCCAAAGGTCCATATATGGACTTTAAGCAAGCATCTTCGGACGCTTGGAACACTCGTTTCAATGATGTGATCAAAAAGTTTGTGGTTTCGTCAAAAACGAAGAGGAAATCATGTGTTTTCAAAAGGGTTCAATGGGAGCGCTGTTGTCTTCCTCCGTATTGTACGTGGATGGACATTCCCTCCTTATTTGGAATGATTTATTCCCATGCTGGCTTCAGTCAAGGTTGTTGAGGTTGTCAAGAAATTCTCCAGAAAGCATCTAGGTGAAGCGATCCTTTATTCTAGGAATTAAGGTCTATAGGGAATAGACCGAATAGGATGCTAGGACTTTCACTAGAAGAAGTTACAATAGAGAAGTACTAAACGAGGTTTAGTATGGAAAACTACTAAGAGGGAATTTAATACCCTTCAGACATGGTATTCATCTTTCCAAGAAGATTGCGCCCAGCACACCTGGGAAATAGAAGCATGAGCAAAGATCCCTTATGCTTTCTGCAATAGGGAGCCTTCATGTATGCCAATGCTATGTACACGACCTGATAAGCCCATCGCTGTGAGTGTCACAAGCAGATATCAGTCAAAGTCCAGGTGAAGAACACTGGACTTACTGTGAAATGTTATCCTTAAGTACTTGAGGAAGAACTAAGGATATGATTGTTGCGTTTCTGGGTAATGGAGAACTCCAAAGTTCAAAGGATTTACCCCCCACAAGGGGACTCGGGACTTCATGACTGATTATTAGTTATGATCGAAAGTCGACATCTGGAAGTCTGTTTGTGTGCAATGGTGGAGCTGTCAGCTGGAAGAAGTTCCAAGCAAAAACTGTGATAGCAGATTCCACCATGGAAGCAGAATATATAGCATACATCAGAGGCTGCAAAGGAAGCATTCTGGTTACAAGCAAGGTTTGCTGCCAGGAAATGGAGTAATTGCCATCAGATGCCATTCCTCTTTTACTTGCGACAAATAATGGCCGCCATAGCCCTTGCTTTTAAGGAGCCGAGGTCTCACCAGAAGTCCAAGCACATTGAGCGGCGATATCCATCTCATTTCCGCCGATTACCTTGAGAAAGGTACGTTGAGGTCAGAGAGTCAACTCCGCCCAGATAATTGTGGCAGACCCATTAACAAAAGCCGTTGGTCAACAGAAATCGAAGCCCACTTGAGAAGATGGGACTTAGACTTGTAGCAATGGCTTTAGGACAAGGGGAGCATTGTTAGATATATGTGCCCTAGAAGCCAGAATTGGCTGACACTTGTTAATACACTTCTAGGGACAAAATTATAATTTTGACTATAATTAATAAAATGGGTTATTTTCTATCACACCTGTGTATTTAGTGTCTGTGATACATCCTTTGAGTTAATGGTAATGATAATTCATATTTTCAAGAGTTGAAAATTTTAAGACATATAATCATTATTAACTCATAAACAGCTCCCGACCAAGGTCATCACGAGGATGGTGATTGATTCGGAAAGTTGGGTGTAACGATCGCTTCTTTTAGTAGATGAGTCTGAGTTTACGCGTGTGGAGACACCGGAGGAAAAGTTAAGGTACTCGTTAGAATAACGAGGGCACTGAGCGTGACCCCTCGAGTAGTCATTAGGGAGTCTACCTTCTCGTCAATGACTGACTCGATGCTGCAGTAGTGTGTCTGGTTCTTTGACCTGAGATGCATCGACAGTTCACCTTGAGGGTGTTATAGTTTGACTACACCATTACTCGGTCTCCTAGCCATATGGAACCCTAGGTGTATGTTGGCTATAGCATGTTCATTGTAGGAACTTGGATTGCATCAAGATGGGATCTATCTACCCGATGGTAGAGGCGAGTCCCTATGATAATCATGAGAATCAAGTCCTGAAGCCCATTGGCATGCAGAGTGAAATAATAGAAAGAGTTTCTATTTAGATTTTCACATTGACTCGAATCGAATGATTATATCATATGACAGAACTAGGGTTGACGAGTTTACCTTAACCCTAATCTATCGGAGCTTCAAGATAGAAGAACTTAATCACACAGGTAGCTGCATCAAGAGGTTCGCATTCAGCTCTGATGGGTTGCCACCATATACTGCTAGGTGTCACTGGTTGGATTTAGGAGCAATTAGAATGATTTAGATGATCGATCATTCTAGCTGTTCGAATCAGAAGAGATTCTGGATCCATCGAAGGAGTTTCGATGATTGCTATGATAGAAAGATATAGACATATCCATTACCATACAGAACTGAACCTAACTGGTCACACAAACAAGGGTTTGAATCTGGTGATCATCAATTGAACTGATCTAGTTCAATTGATCTGAATGAGATTCAATTAGGTTCAAGGAAATCGTGCTAGCACTCGATTGAACCTATACGTTCTTCTTTTGCTATCATAAAATAAGTTGTCCTGACTGAGCAAAGGAGTTTGTCTCACATCAAGCCTTCATATGGTTAACTTGGAGGTTTGTCCAAATTAGAGAAGGTGTTTTCTTATTATAAGACATACCTTGCCATTTTGGCACCTGCCATTTTTGTCCTTTGACTTGGTCAAAGTTGACCTTTGACTGGTCAAATGTTGACCATTAGAACTACTTGACTTTTGTCCAGATGTCACGCACCTATTGAAAAACTGGTGGGCTGTCCCCCTGCCAGAACCTAGCAAGGAGGAGGACGCACGCCCACCTAGAGCATGCGCCCAAGTTGGAGGGCCTTGGAGTCCTTGTGACAAGACTCCACCTTCCTTTTGGATTCCAATCAGAGTTCTACTAAGAATCCAGTTTGACTGGTCTTAGGCGCCCTCTAAGGAGGAATCCACGGGGTCTCTATTCCCACCAATCAGATTTTAGATCTGATTTCACAAAGGGTTTGATTGGTGGAGAAGAGGAGTTGGATCACGCTTAGTCTATAAATAAGACCTGCGCCCAACTCAGATTCAAATGCAATTAGAATAGAGATTTCCCACCCAAGGCTGCTCCTCCCCTCTTCCTCATGCCTAAACTTCTCCTCCTTCTCCTCTCCACGTCCAAAAGAGTTTTGGACTTAGGTTGGTGCGTTCCAGATCAAAAAGAAAGGCGATCAAAAAGAGAAGGCTGCAACTGCTGCAAAGACGACTGCTGATCTTCAAAAGGAGTTTGAAGATCCTCCAGATCAGATCCAGATCTGATTTTTGGAGGCGTGATAGAGAAGAAGAGGATCTCCAGATCCATCCCAAGTGGATACCGGTAGAGGCTAGGTGCTTGCATGGCTAGATCCAGAACCTTCCACTGCAAACAGGATCATCAACAGGATAATAGGATTACCAGATCAGGTAAATTAAATTTGATTTAATTTATCTTTTAATTTTATTTTATTAAAATAATAAGAATCAGATCTAAAAGATATCAAGATCTGATTGGGATCAAGAGAAAAATTTTTGAAATATATCTCTTGATCTGATCAGATCTGAACGAATCTGGACCGAAAAATCAGGATTTCCCTTCACGAGGGAGATCTTATATTCTGTTGACATAGACTTTGAAGCTCGATCTTCAACTTTGCTAACGTTAGGACGAGGTTCTCCTCCTATTTCTAATGGACTATGGGGGCACATAAGAACCGTAGTCTGGGCTTCTCCCCTATCTCGTTCTAAATGAATGAGCCCATTTGACTTTGCTCATGTTAGGATGAGGTTCTCCTCCTATTCCTAGTGGACTGTGGGGGCACAAAATGCCCATTGTCAGGATCTCTCCCCCAATCTCGTCTAAAATGAACGAGGCCTTCGACTTTGCTTATGTTAGGATGAGGTTCTTCTCCTATTCCTAACGGACTATGGGGGCACATAAGGGCCGTTGTCAGGGCCTCTCCCTCCATCTCGTCTAAACTGAACGAGGCCTTCGACTTATCTCCTGCAGTCGGGGTCTAAACTCGAGGGAGATCTTATCTCTTGCAATCGAGGCTGGCTCGGAGGAGATCTTATCTCTTGCAATCGAGGTTGGCTCGAGGGAGATCTTATCTCCTGCAATTAAGTTGGAAGCTCGGAGGAGAATCTTATCTCCTACAGTCGAGGTTGGCTTGGGGGAGATTTATCTCCTACAGTCGAGGTCGAAGCTCGGGAAGATCTTATCTCCTACAACCGAGGTTGACTCGGGAGAGATTCTTATCTCCTGCAATCGAGGTCGAAGCTTGGGGAGATTCTTATCTCTGCAGTCGAGGTTGACTCGGAGGAGATCTTATCTCCTACAACGAGGTCGAAAGCTTGGGAAAGATGTTATCTCCTACAGTTGAGGTTGGCTTGGGGGAGATCTCATCTCTGACCGAGGTTGAGTCGAAGGGAGAGATCTTATCTCTAGCCGAGGTGGCTCGGACGCTCGGAAGAGAATCTTATCTCTAGCCGAGGTTGACTCGAGCGCTCGGGGAGATCTTATCTCTGCAGTCGAGGATGCTTGGTCGCTCGAAAGAGATCTTATCTCTAGTCAAGGTTGGCTCGGTCGCTCGGAAGAGATCTTATCTCCTGCAGTCGAGGTTGGCTCGGTTACTCGGGAGAGATTTTATCTCTAGCCTAGATTGACTCAGTCGCTTGGGAAGATCTTATCTCTAGCCAAGGTTGACTCGGGTGCTTAGGAAAAATCTTATCTCCTGTAGTCGAGGTTGGCTCGGTCGCTCGAAGAGATCTTAATCTCTAGCCGAGGTTGACTTGGGCGCTCGCGGGGAGATCTTTCTCCTACGAGGTTGACTCGGACGCTCGGGAGAGATCTTTACTCCTATAGTCGAAGGTTGGCTCGATCATTCGGGAGAGATCTTATCTCTAGCTGAGGTTTGCTCGGACGTTCGGAAGAGAATCTTATCTTCCAGTCGACGGTTGACTCGGTCACCTTGGAAGAGATCTTATTTCTAGCTTAAGGTTGACTTCGGATGCTCGGAAAGAGATCTTATCTCTAGTCGAGGTTGGTTTGGGCGCTCGAGGAGATCTTATCTCCTGCAGAGGTTGACTCGGGCGCTTGACTCGGGCGCTCGCGAGAGATCTTATTTCCTACAGCCGAGGTTGGCTCGGTCGCTCGGGAGAGATCTTATCTCTAACCGAGGTTGACTCGTTCGCTCGGGAGAAATCGTTATCTCTAGTGAGGTTGACTCGGGTGCTCGAGAGGAGATCTTATCTCCTACAACTGAGGTTGCTCGGTTGCTTAGGAGAGATTCTTATCTCTAGCCAAGGTGACTCGGGCACTCGGGAGAGATCTTATCTCTAGCTGAGGTTGGCTCAGGCGCTCAAAAGGGATTCTATCTCCTACCGAGTTGACTCGGACGCTCGGAGGAATCTTATCTCCTACAGCTGAGGGTTGGCTCGGTCGCTCAGGAGAGATCTTATCTCTAGCCCGAGATTGAATCAGGCGCTCGGAAGAGATCTTATCTCTAGCCGAGAATTGACTTGGTCGCTTGGAAGAGATCTTATCTCTAGCCGAGGTTGACTTGGTCACTCGAAGAGATCTTATCTCTAGCCGAGGTTGACTCGATCCTCGAAAGAGATCTTATTTCTAGCCGAGATTGGCTCGGGCACTCGGAAGAGATCTTATCTTCTGTCGAGATTGACTCGGACGCTCGGGAGAGATCTTATCTCCTGCAGCCGAGGTTGGCTCAGTCGTTCAGGAGAGATCTTATGTCGGAGGCTGTCGCATGGCCTGCATCATCTCGGTGAGACCACGAACCTGTTGGACTAGCAGGTTGAACTGCTCCACATCTACCGCGGTTATACGTGGAACCTGGGTTGCTAGAATTGAAGTGGGAGCAGATGGATCTGGATGGGATCGGACTGCAGAGGCCGTTGATCGTCGGATCGAAGCTCTCCTGGGAGGCATTTTCTCTTGAAAAAGAACTCTAGAGAGAAAGAAAGGAGATCTTTAAAAAGGAAAGAGAGAAATCATCGCTGAGCACTCCTTCAAGAATAAGAAAACCTCAAAAATAGAGGAGTCCTCCTTCTAGCGTCAATTCTGTTAGTGCAGAATCTGATTAATATCGGATGGAGCTGGAGTGGAGGAGGATGAGGTTGCCGTCGGTGACCTGCAAAATACAATCCCATCTGGAGTTGGTGGTGGTGGCTCCGACAGCACTCTCCGACGATCAAGTCAGCTCTTCTGGCCAATAAAAATGGAGTGCTCAGGAATAAGAAGTGAGCTTTGAGCTTTTGAGGAGGGAGGAGAGCTTAGAAAAAATATATCTGGAGGGTCCATTTTATAGACGGAGCTTGAATGATGGTGACGACCATACCATCTGGTAGCGGGCCGCTCGAGGCCGCGTAGGGTTCGGTATGGAGAGAGAGAGAGAGATATTGCCAAACTAGTAGTGGCAGCCATATCGTCTGGTCGCGGACCGCATGGGGCTTGTTATGGAGAGAGCAGTGTCGTCAGACTGGTAGTGGCAACTATGTCGTTCGATCGTAGACCGCATGGGGCTTGTTATGGAGAGAACGGTATCGCCAGATTGGTAGTGGTAGCCATACCGTCGAGGTTCAACAGTCATAGTCCAAGGGAGCAGGCGTTGGTTGGTGGACTTCGGCATATATCAATTTCAAAGTAGTTCGAACTCCTGAAGGGAATATGTCTGATGGGGATTATCCGGGAGTAATCCACTGGAGGAGTCCGATTGAGGAAGAAGTCTGGGAGTAGTTCAGCTCCTGAAGGAGTTCGACAGAAGGAGAAGTTCGAAAAGGGTTCGACTTCTGTAGGAGTTAGGTCGAAGAAAAAGTTCGAAAGGAGTTCGGCTCCCGTAGGCGTCCGACTAGAGGAGTACAAAGGGAGTTCGACTCCCGTAGGCATCCGACTGGAGGAGCACGGAGGAAGTCCGGCTCTCATGGGCATCCGACTGAAGGAGTACGGAGGAAGTTCGGCTCTCGTGGGAGTTCACCTGAAGGGGCACGGAGGGAGTTCGGCTCTCGTGGGAGTCCGACTAAAGGTCGGTCATTGAGAAGTTCGACTGAAGTTCGGCCGCTGAGAAGTTCGGCCGGTTGAAGGAATTCGGCTAAGACTCGGCCGCTAGGGAGTTTGGAAAGGGCTCGACCGCTAAGAAGTTTGAAAGGGGCTCGACCGCTGAGGAGTTCGGCCGGCCGAAGGAGTTCGGCTAAGACTCGTCCGTTAAAGCTCTTCCGTGACTACCGATTGCATTAGGCTGAGTATCAGACTGGACTTCGATAGGAGCAGGATTTATCTCCAATACTAAGCATGGCTGGATTAGGTTCTACTGCTAATAGGCTTGATCCGATCCATGAGAAATCTTGGCAAAGAACTTTGTCATTTTCTAAATACATCATTAGGTTAGATGTATATATCACTGTAGATAATCTTTTCAATGGAAAGAAACTTTCAAACCAAGTTTTTATGAAGCTAAGGGATCTCTGATCCAGATATCCAACAGGTTCTCGACATTGTTCCGTCTGGAAGTCGATGCAAACCAATGCCAAGTTCATATCCAAGGGTTTCATAGGATTCATGGTTTAGAACCTGTATGGCTGCCATGATCCGGAAGAAACTCTTGGAAAATACGACTATTTTTACACAATTGCTGCTTTTTATCTGTCCAAAAGAAAAAGTAGAAAGAAATTACAGCTACATACTGTACATCTAGCACACAGCAAATAGTTGGTAATTGTCATGATGTGATCCATGTGCTTTCAAATTCATTCCTAACAAGGAACCAATTGCACAGTATCCGGATTCATTGGGAACCAACAGTGATATATTTCATAATTTCTCAATCTAACAGTAACTACATTGTGATAAAATTTGCCAGCTTCTTGGATGCCCTTGCCAACTTCTTGGATGCCCTTGAAATCATCCCCCCCCCCCCAAAAAAAGGGAATAAAAAAGATATCAATTCAACAGACTTAATTATTTCCAGGGTCACATTTATGCAGACTCCAAATAACAACAACATTCAGTTTCTTTGAGTTAAATTACTCGGTCCTATCTTTAACATCTTGAACACTTGTACCAGTTTCTGACAAATTAAAAAAATAAAAAAAATTATCAAACACGTGCATGCGCATCAACCAGACATGACAAGGTTGTTTGAATCATCGACAAATAAAATGCGCCAATCTGAAACAACACAGAATCTGGAGAACTTAAGCAATGCAAGGCCTCTTTCTCGAGTTATCTTCACCGCAGTTGACCCGTTCGCATTCATCGAGCCATTCGCCGTATCTATCGTGCCAAGATTCACAAAAGCAGCGCAAGAAAAAAAATTAGTAAAACTGCAAGAATACACTAACAATAGAAGGATCGGAACAGAATTGTGCCGTCAAAACTTACATATCGATGGGCTCCGTCAAATCTGCCAACCAAATCAAGACAAGAAAATGATGTTAGAATTACATGCGGATCAATGCATATAGTTTGAGATATATTAACGAACGAATGAAGAAAAAGGGAATAGGATTAATAACTTACGGTGGATGGAGGTGGCATAGCTTACCCTGCGGTAGGCCTCCCCAATGTTCAGTTTCATGTCCCTGAGCGACCAAGAAAACCCATAAGCTTCTCCCAGTTTCAATAAGAATACCAAGTTCCCCCCATTATTATTTAGTTTAACCCAAACCCAAGTGTTGACGCAGAAATTGGTCATCGCCGAAATCCGCTGGAGTGGAGGCCGATGAGGTCGCCGCCGGGGACCTGCAAAATAAAGTCCCGTCCGGAGCCGATGGAGGGTGGCTCCGGCAGGACCTTCTGACGATCAAGTCAGCTTTAGCCAACAGGAATGGAGTGCTCGAGAATGAGTTCCGAAGCTTGCAGAAGAAGAGGAGAGCTTAGAGATCAGAGATTAGAGATTAGCGTATCTGGAGGGTCCTTTATAGATGGAGCTTAGTTGATGGTGACGGCCATACCGTCTGGTAGCGAGCTGTTGGGGCTGCATGGAGTTCGGTACGGAGAGGAAGGCGTCGTCAGGTGGATAATGACAGTCATACTGGCAGGTCATGGGCCACATGGGGCTGGTTATGGAGAGAGTGGTGTCGCCAGTTGTGGCGGCCATGTCGTTCGGTCTCGTCGCCTGTCGCAGACTGACGGCGACAGTTCGTCCAGAGGAGCTTGGACTTGTAGAGGAGTTTGGCCGAAGGGAAAGCTCGGAAGAAGTTTGGCTCCTGTAGGCGCCTGGCTGGAACGACGTGGAGAGAGTTCGGCTCTTGCGGGAATCTGACTGAAGCTCAACGGTTGAGTTCGGCTAAAGCCCGACTGCTGGGAGTCCAAGGAGATCGGTCGCTAAGTAGCTCGGTCGGCTGAAGGGGTTCGGTCCGGACGCTGGGAGTCCGAAGGAGCTCGGCCGCTGGGGAGTCCGAAGGAGCTCGGCCGCTGAGGAGTCCAAAAAAGCTCGGTCGCTAAATAGTTCGGCCGGCTGTAACAGTTCGGCCAAGACTCATCCGTTGAAGCTCTTTTGTGGCTACTGGCCGCATCAGGCTGGTCACCGAACTTGACATCGGTAGGAGCTGGATTTATCCCCAACAATAGCCCCCCTACTTTCGAGTTCGAAACTCGAAGGAAGGGAGTGCAGAAAAGACAACTGCCGAAGTTTTCTTCTGATCTCCATGCTGGCTCAGGTCGAAACTCGGGGGAGATCTCATCTCCCACTAAAGTTGATGTCGAAGTTGAAGTCCGGGAGAGATCTCATCTTCGATCGAGGTTGAGGTAGGCTTCGTCCGCTGCGATCGAGGTCGGAGGTTGAGCTCCTCGGGGCGATATTGTCTCTAGCAGTCGAGGTTAATACAGGTGCTCGGAAGAGATCTAATCTTAGGACGAGATTGTCTCCAATCTTATCTTTGGTCGAGGTTGTCTCTATCGCTTGAAAGAGATCTTATCTCTGACCGAGGTTGAAGTTGAAGCTCTCCAGCCGAGGTTGACACGGTCGCTCGAAAGAGATCTTATCTCTGATCGAGGTTGAAGTTGAAGCTCTCCAGCTGAGGTGGGTCCGGTCGCTCGGGAGAGATCTTATCTCTAGCCATGGTTGAAGTTGAAGCTCTCCAGCCGAGGTGGGTCCGGTCGCTCGGGGGAGATCTTATCTGGCTGAGGTTAAAGTTGAAGTTCTCCAACCGAGGTTGGCCCGGTCGCTCGGGGGAGATCTTATCTCCTTTGGCCGAGGTTGATGCGGGCGCTCGCGTTAGGACAAGGTTCTCCTCATGTTCCTAACGGGCTATGGGGGCACATTCAGACTGTCGTCCGTCTCCTTCCATCTCGTCTAAGGTGAATGAGGCCTTCGACTTTGCTCGCATTAGGACGAGGTTCTCCTTCTGTTCCTAACGGACTATGGGGGCACATACGGACCATCGTTCGCGCCTCTTCCTCCGTCTCATCCTTTATGAATGAGGCCTTCAATTTTGCTCACGTTAGGATGAGGTTCTCCTCCTGTTTCTAACGGACTATGGGGGCACATTCGGACCATCGTCCATCTCCCCTATCTCGTCCTTTGTGAACGAGGCCTTCGACTTTGCTCGCATTAGGATGAGGTTCTCCTCCTATTTCTAACGAGCTGTGGGGGCACATACGGACCATCGTCCACGCCTCTCCCTTCGTTTCGTTCCTTGTGAACGAGGCCTTCGACTTTGCTCACGTTAGGACGAGGTTCTCCTCCTGTTCCTGATGGGTTGTGGGGGCACATTCGGACCGTCGTCTGTCTCCCCCCATCTCGTTCTTTGTGAACGAGGCCTTCGACTTTACTCGCGTTAGGACGAGATTCTCCTCCTATTTCTAACGGGCTATGGGGCCACATACGGACCATCGTCCACGCCTCTCCCCTCGTCTCGTTCTTTATGACGAGGCCTTCGATTTTGCTCGGCATTAGGATGAGGTTCTCCTCCTATTCCTAACGGACTGTGGGGGCACATTCGGACCATCGTCCATCTTCCTCCATCTTGTTCTTTGTGAACGAGGCCTTCAACTTTGCTCGCGTTAGGATGAGGTTCTCCTCCTATTCCTAACGGGCTGTGGGGGCACATATGGACCATCATCCGCACCTCTCCCTCCATCTCGTCCTTTGTGAATGAGGCCTTCGACTTTGCTCGCGTTAGGACGAGGTTCTCCTCCTGTTCCTAATGCGGCAACTATTCGATTGCTTCTTTCCCTATCATCACATAGTTTTTGTATCCATCCAGAAATGATTATTTGTTGAAAGGAAAGAATTTTATAAAAGAGAAAGTTATTGGCAGCGCATTCCCCAAATTCTGTGTTTCAGGATCGTGGTAGCGTTGTTCCTCCAGCGTTCTCTCCGGCAGTAAGTCCTCAGGCCGTTAGACGACCTCCTCTATCTCATGCTGGCCTTCTCAATTTGGAGCAAGCTCTTGGCTTTGTCGCTGGGAGACGACGAATCGCATCGATGTACCTAAGCTCCTCCTCCCCTGGGTAACGTTGATGACGCCGTGAGGCGGCCGACCTTGTCGTTTCTGGATTACGGCAGTGCCTCTTAGCCGATCTTCTTCTGCTCAGACTGGCGTCGAAGGAATTTACCCGACCGCTCCTTTCCTGACGAGCTTCCTCAATTTTGTCTCGGAGCTGCTGGATGCATTCCTCAGTGTCGTGGTCGTGGTCGCGATGGTAGAGGCAATACCTGCTTCGATCGCGCTTAGTTTTGGGGAGACCGTAATCCTTCTGGATTCTTGGCAGCTGGATTTCCTAACTTCGGTGAGAATCTGAGTTCGAGGAGCGTTGAGGGGGGCGTAGTCGCAGAACCTTTCTGGGAGGAGGGCTTCTTTCGCGCCCCTCTCTGTTGGAAATTCCTTCGGTGGCGAGCTTCGAGAAGTTCGGGCCTTGCACTGCTTTCGGAGGGAGTCCGTGAGCGTGCGGTCGAATTTCATTCCGTCCCTTTTGGTGAAATCTGTGCGGAAGAACTTCATGCCCCTTTGTCGGGAGCTTCCTTGGAGTCATACTCGAGAGGGAGTCCTCGCTTTCCCTGGGGCGGTCGTGAGCGCGGCTGAACTTCATCTCACCTCCTATGAAATCTTTGTAGGGGGCTTCCTTGGTGACATACCCGAGCGGGAGTTCGGCCTCACTCGCGCCGAACTTCATTCCGAGGATGAGATTTGAGGGGGGAGTTTGGCCTCACTCGGCCTCACGATGAGGTTTGAGGGTGGAGTTCGGCCTCACTTGCGCCGAACTTCATTCTGATGATGAGGTTTGAGGGGGGAGTTCGGCCTCTCTTGCGCCGAACTTCATTGATGATGAGGTTTGAGGGGAGAGTTCGGCCTCACTTGCGTTGAACTTCATTCCGATGATGAGCTTCGAGGTGGAGTTCAGCCTCACTTGCGCCGATCTTCATTCCACGGAAGAACTTCGTTCCGCCCTCGCCTGCATCGAACTTCATTCCGCTTTCCTGTGAAAGCTTCCATGGGAGGACTTCATGCCCCTTTGTCGGGGCTTCCTCGATGATGAGCTTCGAGGTGGAGTTCGGCCTCACTTGCGCCGAACTTCATTCCACGAGAGAACTTCGTTCCACCCTCGCTTGCGCCGAACTTTCTGCTTCTTTTGTTCGGACTTTGTTGACGACGAGCTCGAGGGGGAGCTCGGCTTTGCTCGCCCAAACTTCATTCCACCTTCTGTGAATCCTTTGTAGGGGGGTTTCGTTGATGACATACTCGAGAAAAAGTTCAACCTTGCTTGCGTCGAACTTCACTCCGCCCTCCTGTGAAGCTTTCGCCGGGAGGACTTCATGTTCTTTTATCGGGACTTTCTTGGTGGCGAGCTCGAGGTGAAGTTCAACCTCGCTTGCGCTGGACTTCATTCCATCTCCTTGTAAAACTTTTTTCCGAGGATGTTTATGCTCCTCTATCGGGGCTTCCTCGATGACTGGCTCGAGGGGGAGTTCGACCTCGCTTGCGCCGGGGAGGTCGTGGATGTGGCCGAACTTTATTCCGCCTTCTTGCAAAACCTTCTCCCGGGGATGTTCATGCCCCTCTGTCGGGGCTTCCTCGATGACGGGCTCGAGGGGGGGTTCGGCCTCGCTTGTGCTGCCGAACTTCGTTCCCCTTCTGTGGGAGAACTGCTCTCCATTTTTTCTTCCTTAGGGCGACGGATACGTTGGCCCTGGTACTCTTCGTTGGGGCTGATTTCTGACATTCCGATGGTGGGTTTCCTAGTGGGGTCGCCACCGGAGGCTGCTGTATGGCCTACAATGCCTCCGTGAGGCCACGGATCTATCGGACAAGTAGGTCGAACTGCTTCACATCCACCATGGGTACAGGTGGACCTGAGCTGCCGGGGTTGAAGCAGGAACAGACGGATCTGGACGGGATCAGGCTGTGGAGGCCGCTGAGTGCCGAGTCAAAGCTCTCCTAGGAGGCATTTTCTCTTCGGAAGAGAAAAGAGAGATCTCCGGAGAGGGAAGAGAAAAATCATCGTCGAGCACTCTTTTAAGAACAAGGGAACCTCGGAGGTTCGGGCCCTTCCTTTTAGCGCCAATCTGTTGATGCAGAAACTGGTCGTCGCCGAAATCCACTAAAATGGAGGTCGATGAGGTCGCCGCTGGGGACCTGCAAAATAAAGTCTCATCCAGAGCTGGTGGGGTGGTGGCTCCTATAGGACCCTCCGACGATCAAGTCAGCTCTGGCCAACAGGAATGGAGTGCTCGAAAATGAGTTTCGGAGCTTGGAGAAGAAGAGGAGAGCTTAGAGATCAGAGATTAGAGATTAATGTATCTGGAGGGTCCTTTATAGGCGGAGCTTAGTTGATGGTGATGGCCATATCGTCTGGTAGCGAGCTGTTGGGACTGCATGAAGTTCGGTATGGAGAGGAAGGCGTTGTTAGGTGGATAATGATAGCCATACTGGTAGGTCATGGGCCGCATGGAACTAGTTACAGAGAGAGTGGTATCGTCAGTTGTGGCGGCCATGTCGTCCGATCTCGTCGCCTGACTGACGGCGATAGTTCGTCCAGAGGAGCTTGGACTTGTGGAGGAGTTCGGCCGAAGGAAAAGCTCGAGAGAAGTTCGGCTCCTGCAGACGCCTGGCTGGAACGACGCGAAGAGAGTTCAGCTCTTGCAAGAGTCTGACTGAAGCTCGGCGGTTGAGTTCGACTAAAGTCCGGCTGCTGCGAGTCCAAGAAGCTCGGCCGCTAAGTAGCTCGGCCGGCTGAAGGGGTTCGGTCTGGATGCTGGGAGTCCGAAGGAGCTCGGCCGCTGGGGAGTCCGAAGGAGCTCGACCGCTGAGGAGTCCAAAAAAGCTCGACCGCTAAATAGTTTAGTCGACTGTAATAGTTCGACCAAGATCCGTCCGTTGAAACTCTTCCGTGGCTACTGGCCGCATCAGGCTGGGCACCGAACTTGACTTCGGCAGGAGCGAGGTTTATCCCCAACACCAAGAAAGAGGAGATACATGGAGCAGTCGATGCTCTTGTCATGGTTGCAGAAGGGGCAGGTGAAGCACACGTCCAGCTTGGGCTGTGGCTTCTTGGGAATCGGCTTTGCCTTCGACTTCCTCTTTCCCATCTTCTCAACACGTAGGGTTTCTGGAGAACAGAAACTACGCTCAAGAAAGAGAGACCGGAACCTACGAGGAAACCTTGGAGAGATGAAGAAGAAGGTAAGGAGAGAAGATTAATCATAGAGTGGAGAAGAAGATGATGAGGGGAGCAGGGTTCTTTACCTCTCAAGAAGCCAAGAATTGTTGGTGTTGAGCACCGAGAGAGAAGGAAGATAACTTAGCTGTAGTTGGGTGGGGAGCTAATTATGTGCATGCTAAGTCTCCACCGCAGTTGGACGATTTAAATAACAAGGAAATGGGGGATTCCGAGTCGGACTAGGTGAATTGGGAGTGATTTAAATAAGAAGGGAACGGTGGATTCCGAGTCGGACTGGGAGAACAGGGAGTGATTTAAATAAGAGGAAAACCGGTGATTCCGAGTTGGACTGGGAGAACTGGGAGTACCATTGGGGAGTAGAGATGATGCCTTGCGACTACGGTTGGCTTGCTTGAGATGGACATGTTAACTTACAATAGTCCGCTGAATTTTGGAAATATTACGTGCTAAGTTACAAGGGTCAATTGGATCTCGGTGATGGACGTATCAAGTCAAAACATCAGTTATATATCACTTCTTGGGATAGCTCACAATCTGCGTAACGGAGAGAAAAGAAACCTAATATAAGCCCTAGAGATCCTATTGAAAAAGAAATCAAAATTACTTAGAAGACAAAAGATATTAAAAAAAGGACAATGCTAACCACTGGCATTAGGTTCACTAGTAATTGTCCAGTAATCATAATCTTTGCTTAGCAACTAGATATTTTGAATTATGGTTCATATCCAAATATTTGAACTTGAGTGATTCAAAAATATGATAACCTTGGACATAGAGGATATGTTGGGTTAGCTGTTAGGCATATTTTTTCGAGCATCGGATCTATCCCAAATCCTAATAAAAATAATTTAGCAAAATCTTATAAAATTTGAGAAGAATTTGTGATTTAAAAATAAAACTTGTTACAGTGTAGGATGGGTTTGGAATTTGACTCTTAGGCACCTCCTACTCAAACCCAATTGTACATAATATATTTTTATAAAATTTTATAAAAACATCCAAACAAGAGAGGGATGAGGGGATTTGAACTCCAATCCCAAGGATATCTAACCTCTTGCCATGATTCTAGTTAGATATATTATTAATTATATTATTAATTATTATATAATATTATATTCAGATCATTATGCAAAAGTCTTAAATTTGCCTCTATTCCTTCCTCTTCGTTTCTTTTTGTAATTCTAGGTTGAGTAACCAAACCAACATGAATAACCCAATCCTATGAAAATTAATCAAGTGAGTTCAAGTACATAATGGATTTTCTACTTTTTAATAAGACAATAATCAGGATCATTGCCAACGCTAATAAATTATATTCCTTATGCTTATAAGCATTGGCAAAATGACTCCTAATACTCCCAAAAGTATTAAAAATGCATTGGTAAGTGAAGCATCAAAAATTTATTTTTCAATGCTCGAGGAATGCGTTGGCATTTGCCGATGTTTTAAAGCATTGCTAATCATGCATAATATGCCAACACTTTTAAAAAGCATAGTGAGCATGTTTGAAAGCTTTGCCAATACTTTAAAGCATTGTGAACCACACAGAACATACCAATGCTTTTTAAAAGGATCGGCATGTTTGAATTTTTTGCCGATGTTTTAATATATGGGTAAATGTTTTGGTGCCAACACTTTAAACCATTGCTAAATTATTAATTGGTGATGTTTTAAAGCATCGACAATATTTCTTTAAAAAAGACTAATAAAAAATAATTTATTAAAATCTGTACAAAATACATAAATTACCAATCCAAAAATTTTAAGAAAAATCAAATATCAATATAAAGTCATAATAAATACTATGTAACATATATATTTATTAAAAAATATGATTACATTGCTCATCATATTCATTAGTTACAAATCATAATAGAAGACAAGAAAATAAAAGAAATGTGCATATTATAAAACTCAGAAAAAAGAGAGACTTTAGGCTATAAGTGATCCATGGGAGGATGATTGTCATCAACTCTACAACCATTGGAACTATTGGAAACCTGCAATAACGATATAAAAACTTTAGTAATTGACAATACAAAAATTATAATATAATAAATAATTAAGTATATGCAAAAATATAAATATAGCAAAATATGTAATCTAAAAAAATCCATAAATATCTATATCATAAATGTCAATTACTCAATTAGAGTCCTCATAGAGGATATCATTGTGTCATAGTTTTGCCTCATCATCTTGATCTGTGCCTTCATCTTTGCACTTTGAATATTTGCACTACTAGAACTATTTCTAGCTTTCTGAGTATGTCAACTTATTTCAGACATTAAGTGGGAATGACTCCAACTCCATAAATCCTTATCCGACCATAATGGTCCAGTCCTAACCACGCATTACTACAGAACAGGGCTAAACCATTGCCATAGGCTACGACAGCGGTTATCTAATCGCTGCCACTGCAGTCGTCGCCGTAGATCTATGGTAGCGGTTGTTGCAGCGGTTTTGAAAATCGCTGCCATAGAGTGCCTATTGCAACGATTTTTAAACCGCTGCCATATGCTTATCTATGGCAGCGGTTATAAAACCGCTATCATAGACTTATCTATGAAAGCGGTTATGTAACCACTGTCATAGATCTAATGCAGTGGTTAACACATCGTCTACAGCAGCGGTTGGCACGTTTGTGGCAGCAGTTGTAAAATCACTATCGTAGCTTCTGAATAATTAAAAAATATAAAATTTTTAATTTTTATATATTTTACCTAATAAATGCAAAGATATATAACACAAAAAAAAATTTATAAACATAAAAATATTTCTAAAATACTAAAATTTTATTATCGAATAAAATTTATTATAATATTTTTCAAAAAAATATATCAAAAGTCTCCTAAATCTGCATCATCATCGTCACCAAGAGATGGAGCATGAGTTGGAGTCGGAGCTTGAGCTGGAGCTGGAGCCGAAACTGAAGTCGGAAGAGCTGAAGCTAGAATGCAGGTCAACATATCCTCAAAGTTCATGAAGGCACCTCCAAAATGTGCGCTGAGCATCGACATCATGTCTTTCACAATGTTCTCCAAATGAGATGCGCTCCTCAGTCCGATCTGTCCACGTCGCAGCATGATCTGTCCGCACCAATGCCTCCTCAAGCTCCTTCCGACTGATGACACCGAAAGCCTATGAAGAGACTCTTATCTTAGATCAATAGCTGGTTGGCGTATGTTCGGACCTGCATTGAATCCTCTCAGAGTGCTCAAGCCCAAAGACATGAGACAGATGGGCATAGGGGCCAGAGGTATCCGAGCCCTCGCTCGCGAGCACATCTAATTGATCTTGTAATTATAAATTTAAATAAAATTTTATAAGAAATGCTATAATACTAATCATATATATTAATATATTTAATACTTATAAAAATTCTTTCAATCGCGGTATTCATCGACCTACCCTTCTTGTCCGTATGGCTGGATCGAAAGATCTCACTATGGTTGGACATCACTCCATCTCTCATCAGCTATAACAATAGATCAATTTATCAAAAATATAAAAAAAAATATCAATTTAATTTATCTAGTAAAATTTAAAATTTATTACCTCTTTATGTACATCACTAGCCATAGACTTATGATCGAGAGTGTGCGTATACTCCTAAGCTACCCGATTCTCTCGGTTCTGATGAGAGGTAGCCTAACAAGTATTTAAATAAATAATAAATATTTAAAAAATATTTAAATATAACTTTAAGCGTATTAAAAAAATCAAAAGTTAGTAACTTTACCTCGAACTCCTGGCTCCTCTAATGTGTAACCATCCTTTCCTACTGACTCGGAGGACAGTCCTGTATCCAAGGAACAAGCTCCTCTAGAGTATCTCGCCGGTGCTCGAATCATCCTCTGTGGAGCTTGACCTTATAGCCCTGGTATAACTTTTTGATCTTCTTCAATCGGACATCTCGAGCCCTCTCGTGATTAGGAAAGTCATACCTCCTCTGCATAAAGTTATCAAAAGTCAGTTATAAAATTATTCTAATCAAACATAATGCAAATATATAAAATATATGAATATAATTAAGATGCACTTACCCATATCTCCTCTCATATTCAGTCTCTGACAGCATCGTCCATCAATTGCCAGTCTCTGGGCTCCACGAGAATAATGTCTGACCACCTCACAAGCACTCTAAAAAAGAAATGCATCTCTCATGTGGTCTCCTCTACTGACCTCCACTCCGCATCATACTGCACCATCACCTTATGCTGGTGGTTCCATACATGCATCATACATGTGGGACTATGAAATGTCCGATTGGATGATGCACCTACAATAAAAATATGTTACGCAAATATATAAGTATACAAATACTATATAAAAATAAATAAATAATATAATAAAAATATACACTCGGATGCTGATGGAGTAGTATGTATCAGAGATGTGGATGATGGTAGAGGCTCAAATGTCGGTGGAGTAGATGCCACCGATGGAGTAGATGCCGGTGGTAGAGGTCCCTAAGCAGTCAATGCGGAGGTAGATGGAGTATGCTCTGACTGCTCCTCAGATGCTGAACTCCACATAATCCGTCGAGAGGTGAGGGTGAAAGCTAGATAGCATTTTAGTGCCATCATGACCTACAACGTTAATGAACATTAACTAATATAATATGTTGAATAATAATCAAAGATATGCCTAGGTACCATCCATACAATTACATATAAATATATGGATGCCGAAGATTATGTACACTAATCAATTGATGGGTCTATCACTATATAATGCAATAAATAAAAGCAATAAGACGGAAGTTCTCTTAGCAGTCGGAGGTTCTCTTAGCGGTCGGCACGGCACGATCTACCAACATGGCACGGCACAATATGATACAGCATGGCCTACCGACACGGCACGACCTACCAGCATGGCACGGCTTACCAATACAATACGGCATGGCATAACCTACCGACACGATGTAGCCCAAGGCACGACACAGCACGACACGACCCAAGGCACAGCACGATCCACAGCATGGCATGGCACATCTCGTTCAAAATCGAGGGGTCTGGAAATCTCTCTCCAACTATCTCTATTTTAGAAATTCAATTCACCCCTCCTTTTGAGTTACAACCTCTAGGCAACAAATATAACATGTTGAACAATAATATTAGCAACACATCAATAAATAGACTCTAATAATTTATACCAGAATATTGAAATCATCGCCTAGTGGCATTTATAATATGGACATCACCATCACTTCTGATAAATGTATCTAGGATCTTGACAGTATCAGATAAGTTTTATCCTAGAAAAGCACTTTACATGCATGGTCCAACATCGTCATCAACTTCGGTATCATAAAAAATATGCTTAGACACCATCTTCACAATAATATCCCATTGAGGCTCCAAAAGATCACTAACGTAGAAGACTTGACTAGCTTGGGAGGTAAGTATATACGGTTCTTCAGTGCGGAGATGGCGTTATATGTTAATGAGAGTAAAACCACACTCATCAATCTTCATCCCAGACTGTGACAAGGTGTCAAACCTTGTACTTCATCAATGCAATCCTTCCTTTAGAATAATAGTCCAAGATTACTATCTTCTCCACCATGCCATAATAGTTCAAATCCTCCGTACGAGGCTGTGAATCCCTCAAGCTAGCATAACATCCAGTGGTGGCACTCAACATGATGCCACTATTTTGTGTTGCCATGTTTATGGACCTGCTGTGAATATTAAACCTGTAGCCGTTAATGACGAGCTATTTATACTCACGCATAGTATGATTAGGATCTATTGAAAGAGCACGTACTTCAGAGCTCACATCACTGAGCGACAATCTCCACACTTGATTAAGAAGATGACATCTAATTAGTAAACATGTTCAAATAAGTTGTATAAGATAAGAATATATAATCACTTATATGATCTTTGAACTATTAAGAAAATTCTTTGCTGTGCATTTTTTCTTTCTCCTGCATACTTAGAGCATCATATTTTACTCTTATGATCTTTTTGTATTTGCTGCATGCACAAAGAACAAATTTAGATATAATTAAATATTTTTTTTAATTATTATGAAATAAATAAGACTAAGTGACTCATCTTATGTACAACTTAATGACATCACAGTTGAAAAGCACATAGCAGTGTGCCTTATCCCTTTCCTCAATGCTTAAATCAGTAAGACAGTATGAAGTAAAAAGTCCATCTGACTGTGGAATGGACTCAAATGCAGGCTCAATTGGCTCATACTGATCATCCTAATTTTTCATTGGCCGATTACAACGTGTCTCGAGCTTATTTAAGTATATGGTACAAAAATTCATATACTCATGAACTAAATAATCTTCTGCTATGGATCCCTCCAGATGATTTATATTTTTTAAATAAGATTTTAGAGTTTAAATATTCCTCTCAGTAGGATACATCCATCGACAAAATACTGGATCTCCAAGTGTAACTTCCCCCGCAAGGTGCACGATCAGATGCATCATAACTATGAAAAATGATGGTGGAAATATCTTCTTTAGATCACATAATATAGTCACCGCTCTTACCTTCATTTCTTTCACGTCTTTCTTAAGCAACCTCTTTGCACAAATATCTCTGTAAAAGTTGCAAAGATGAATAACAATCATTCTGATATTTTTTGCCAACACGCAATGAATAGCTATTGGGATCAATTCCTGCATCAGCACATGATAATCATGAGTCTTCAATCCCCCAAGTTTGACATCCTTAATATTTACACGCTTTAATATGTTGCTTAAGTATCCATCAGGGACCTTTATGCTCTCTAACATACGAAAAAATGTAGACCATTTGGAGGCATTCATAATATAGCATGCATGATGGAGCCTCCACTATTCTTCTCTTGTTGGCTCTGGATAGAGTGATCGCCTAATACCCAATTCTTTTAAGTCAAATCAAGAATTTAAGTCATCCTTAGTCTTATCTTTGATATTTAAGATTGTTATAATAGGAGCTCACATATATTCTTTTCAATATGCATTACATCTAAGCAGTGGCGTAATAAGTTTGTCTCCCAATATGGCAAGTCAAAGAAGATGCTCTTTTTTCTCCAATTAAAGTATGTGTCATCTTTCTTTGATTGATGCTTCTTCTTTTTACCATCAATCGGATCATCTTTTTCAAATTCAACACTGAGACTATCCAACTCTTTAAGTACATCACTTTCAGACATCCGGCTAGGCGCCTCACCTTCTTCAACAGTGCCATCAAAGGAGCATGCATCCCTTCTATATGGATGGTTTCGACGGAGAAAACATCGATGCCCCATATAGCTAAAGCTCCTCCGATGTGTCAAACTTCTAGATCGGATATTTTTTTCATAAATCGGGTATGCTAGCTCACCTTTGGTGCTCCAACTCGATATTAGGGCATAGGCTGAAAAGTCATTTATTATCCATAAAAGTGTTGCGTGCATGAAGAATGACTCATTCAACAAAGAATCAAAAGTTGGAACATCTTGAATGCTCCAAAACTATTTTAGCTCGACAATAAGAGGCTATAAATAAATATCAATATCATTACCTACCTCCATTAGTCCAGGGATAAGCACTGTCATAAAAGCAAAGAATTTTTTCATACACATCCATGATGGAAGGTTGTAAACATGAATAAATACCAGCCATACACTATGGACGGTATTCATATGCTTGAACGGGTTGAAACTGTCGTATGATAAGCCCAACCTCACATTACATATCTTATGTGTGAAGTCATGATGTAATTCATTAAACTTCTATCATGCCTCTCCATAGGCTGGATGCCTCAATGCATCATCTTTTATTCGGTCCTCTTCATGCCATCTCATGTCCTTCGATGTCTTTGCCGATATAAACAACTTTTATAGTCTTGAAATCAAAGAAAAGTGCCATATTAACTTTTGAGGTACACGTATCGATGTGCCATCTTTATTCTATTTTCATCTTGACACACCATACCTCGTGCACTTATTTTGGTTGACATCTCCCTCCCAACAAAGCATGTAATCATTAGAACATGCATGTATCTTGGTGTAAGCAAAGCCCAACTATTCAATAATCTTCGATGCCTCATAATTATTCTTTGAAATTTATGCATTATCCGAAAGAATGTCCCTCAAAAGCTCTAATATGCAGTTTACGTCATTATTACTAAACCCATTGGAGCATTTTGTATGATACAATCAAATTAAGAACTCCAGCTTTGCCATCTTTTCACATCCAGAATACAACGAAATATTAGCATCCTCCATCAACTTGCAAACCTTCTCTACATCCTCACTATTTATCATTCTATCAACCATAGGATCAAGCATGAACGTAGATGCACCGTCATTGTAGCCAGCAAATGAAAAAATATTATGAACAATTTGTTCCACTCCTCCATCACGTTGATCACCTTCTTACGGTCTGCTCTCACCATGTTGGTCCTAATAAATTTTATAATCAGCTTTAAAGCCATAAATAGTGAGATGATCATTTACATCTTAACGAGGTAGCTACAGTCCATCCATATATTTTTTACAAGAACATTGGATCAGTCCATGATCTCTAAATTTTTCTATAGCAAAATCAAGAAATTTTTAAAGTTCAGCCTCATATTCTGGTGAGAGCCTACTAAACTTCATCCACCTCTTATCCATTTTAAAAATAATGATACTATAATTAAATCATTTATGGAACTTAAATTATATACTAACGCATTATAAATATAGCATGCATTATAAATAAAAAATGCATCATAAATAAGGATTGAAATAAATATCATGTGTGGAACTCATATTAAATATTATTTTTAGACATACAATAAATGCATTCTATCATCAACTAATAGATAAAGATAGGTCCTATCCCATTTAGAAATTTTATTAATTCTATAGGTTCAATACAATAATCAAACGATATGCAACAGGGATCGAATGAAATTTTGGTAGCATTTCTTTTTAATCCTCTTATGTAGGGAGAACAAAAAAAAATACTGTTCAAAATTTTATTCAGAATTCTTAGCATGCCGTTTGATTATTGCAACTACCTATAGAATTATCTATAATTTTTAAACTATCCAAATTAGACAATCAATTGATCATTGTATATAATTCTCTCATCCGTATAATTATATATAATTGTACGGATGCTGAAGATTATGTACACTAATCAATTGATGGATCTATTGTTATGCAATGCAATAAACAAAAGCAACAAGATATAAACATCTAAAAAATATTATCCAATAAATTTTATAATATAAATTACATTCATAAATAATTAAGGATGAGTAATAGTCATAGATCCGATCTCTTGCGCAAATCTGGGTGTTAATCCAGAAACCTAAAAAAAGAATGAAGTAGATGATGGCGACATCTTAGGGCTTAAAGTTGGAATCTTAGAGAGACATATCAAATTCTGTTCGCACCCATCGAGTCGACTCGCTCAGAAGTCGAGCTATGCCTGAGACAATCGACTTCGTGCTTGAGACATCCGGCTCAGATCCTCCCCCAACCAACTTGATCTCGGTCCGAGCTGGCTCAGCTGCATATCCGAGCTGGCTCGACTGTGTGTCATCTCCTATTCTTGACTGTCTCCGCCCTCCCCTCATCTTTTCGACTACTCGTCTCCCACTCAATCTCTATCGCCGACAAGGCTGGACCCCCTCCCTGATCCCTCTCTCCCTCTCTTGATCTCTTTCGCCGACGAGGCTGAACCCCCTCCCTCCCTCTCTCCCTCTCTCGATCTTCCTTGCTGGCGATGGTGGCGAGGCCGAACCCCTCCCTTCCTCTCTCACTCTCTCGATCTCCCTCGTCGGGGAGGCCAGACCCCCTCCCTTCCAGTGATGCCGACGAGGCCGAACTCCCTCCCTTCCTCTCTCTCTCTCTTGATCTCCCTCATCGGCGATGGCAGCGAGGCCGAACTCCTCCCTCCCTCTCTCCCTCTTTCTTTCTTAGTTTTGGATTCTAAAATCGAGTCCGGATACCTGGGATCCATTAGAGTCTAGATCTGGTACTTCAAGTACGGATCCATCGAATATTCGGATTCGGTAGTAGTAATTAAAATAGGATCTGAATCTGAATATCTAGGTTTCGATCCGAATCCGATCTATTGATAGATATAGTCTAGTGATTAATAAATAATACTATAAAATTAAAATAATAATTATACCTACGACTATAGAGAGAGGGTCACATCGAACGCTCCGAGGATCGCCGACGACGGTGCTAGAGGAAGACGACAACACTAGAGGTAACCTGTGAAACAAGAGCAAGATAGTGAGATAGAGAGAGAAGAGAGAGAAAGAGAAAGAGAAAAGAGAGAGAGGGAGGGAGAGGGGGCTCAGAGGGGCGTCGTGATGGGGAGGCCAGGGGGTGGGCGGTCAAGGATGGGGAGGGCAGGGGCAGTGGCGACCGAGGATGGGGAGGGCAGGGTGTGGCGCGTCAGGGATGGAGAGGGCAGGGGTGGGCGGCGGCGGCCGAGGATGGGAAGGGAAGGGGGCGACGGCCGGGGAGGGAAGGGGGTAGGTGGCCAGGGATGGGGAGGACAAGGGGCGGCAGCGGTCGGAGATGGGGAGAGCAGGGGGTGGACGGTGGCGGTCGGGATGGGAAGGGCATGGGGCGACAGCCGGGGAGGGCAAGGGGTGGCGACCAGGGATGGGAAGGGTAGGGGCTATGGAGGTCGGGGATGGGGATGGCATAGGGCGACAGCGATCGGGATGGAAGGGCAGTGTAGGGGGTGGGACGGGCGGGGGGTTGGATGGGCAGGGGGTGGGCAAAGACCGCCGGGAAGGGGTCGGTGTAGGGGGACGAGCGGGAGGGGGGTGGCGTGGCACGGGTAGGGGGCGGCGATTGCTGGGGATGGGGAGGCGAAGGGGGAGGAGGAGGGCACCGAGAGGTGGGGCCGACTGGGGGGAAGCGGGCGACCTCGATCGGGGGGGAACGACTTGGGTGGAGTCTAATCGACGACGGAGAGGGAGGAGAGAGCATATGGGAGAGAAGAAAAATTTAAAAATTTTTAACCTAACCTATGGCAGCGATTTTTGAACTGCTACCATAGATCTATGGCAGTGGTTACTGTAATAGATCTACGGTAGCGATTTTTTAACCGCTGTCATAGATCTGTAGCAGCGATTTTTAATAACCGCTATCATAGGTTGAAAATAAATTTTTTTTATTTTTTTCTCTAAATATTTTATAATTTTAAAATTTAATATCTATCTTCATAATTCATTATCTAAATAATTATTATTATAGTATCAATGCAAAAGATCATCTCAATTCGATGGCCCTAGCTTCATTGATCAAAAAAAATTGATTTTGATGATCACGAATGATGATGCGATGATCTGATAGATGGAGATCTCTGATCGATCCAAAAATCTATAATAATAATCTCAGTGATATTTGTAGCATACTATCAAAGTTTCACTTCTATCGAATATCATTATTATGATCAATTTAGTATGAAATAATTTCGACCATTAAATTAGAAGTAAATGATCAAAAGGCTAAACGGCATTCGATTATGAGATAATTTTTTAGTTAAATGATCTTTGCTATAATTTTAATCATTTTATACAACGATGATAGTAAAATTTAAATCATTTTCGTATGAACTGTTTACGTTAAGCAGATATTACAAAAGTACGAGCATGCAACCAATGGAATTTAAGAATGGTTATCACGCAACATATAGTTTTAGATCGTTTTTAGTCTCACGAGTTGAATTTTATAATCACCATCATAAAAAAGATTAAAGTAGTAGCCAAGATCATTTATAAAAAAAATTATCTTATAATCAGACACCATCTGATCCTTTGATCATTCATTTATCATTTAACGGTCGAAATTAATCTATACTAAATTGATCAAGATAACGATATCCGATTGAAGTAAAACTTTGATAGTACACTACAAATATAACCGAAATCATCATTGCATATTTTTGGATCCATCGGAGGTCTCCATCTATTAGATCATTGCATCATCGTTCGTGATCGTCAAAATCAAATTTTTCTGATCGATGAAGCTAGGACTATCGAATCGAAGTAATCTTTTGCGACGATACTCTAATGATAATTATTTAAATAATGAATGATAAGGATGGATATTAAATTTTAAAATTATATAATATTTAAAAAATAAAAAAAATATATATGATAGCGATTATAAATAACCACTGCTATAGATGGACTTATAGCAACGGTTACAAGAAATCGCTACCATAGATCGGCCTAGACAGCGGTTTCTTATAATTGCTGTCATAGATTGGATGTATAATAACGATTCCTTATAACTACTACCGTAGGCTCTATTGCAGTAGTTTCGAAAATCGCTGCCATAGTATGCACTATTGTAGGCTTTTTTTATAGTAATGATTTTATTATCTCCTAGGCCTCAATAATGCTAAGGACTGACCAACATCCTCTACAACAAGGAATGAAGCTCCCATCTATATTCAAGAAAAATGTATATTAATATTATACTTAAAAATAATACTATAAATTATTATACTAACTAATTACAGTGGATCCTAGATAACATGTTCATCCAACAGTAACTACTTTGTGATAAAATTTGACAACTTCTTGGATGCCCTTAAAATCATCCCCCCCGAAAAAAAAAAAGTGAACAAAAAAGATATCAATTCAACAGACTTAATTATTTCCATAGTCACATTTATGCAGACTCCAAACAACAACAACAACATTCAGTTTCTTTGAGTTAATTTACTCGGTCCTATCTTTAACATCTTGAACACTTCTACCAGTTGCCGACAAATTAAAAAAAAAAATATCAAACACGTACATGCGCATCAACCAGACATGACAAGGTTGTTTGAATCATCGACAAATAAAATGCGCCAATTTAAAACAACACGGAACCTGAAGAACTTAAGCAATGCAAGGCCTCTTTCTCGAGTTACCTTCACAGCAGTTGACCCGTTCGCATTCATCGAGCCATTCACTACCGTATCTGTCGTGCCAAGATTCACAAAAGCAGCGCAAGAAAAAAATTAGTAAAACTGCAAGAATATGGTAACCATAGAAGGATCGAAAAAGAACTATGCTATGCCATGAGCACTTACATATCGATGGGCTCCGTTAAATCTGCCAACCAAATCAAGACAAGAAAATAATGTTAGAATTACATGAGATACATTAACGAACCAATGAAGAAAAAAGGAACAGGATTAATAACTTACGGTGGATGGAGGTGGCATAGCTTTCTTCGCAGTCCCCGCAATCGGCCTTCCCAATCTTCAGTTTCATGTCCCCGAGCGACCAAGAAAACCCATAAGCTTCTCTTAGTTTCAATACGATACCAATTTGCCCCCATTATTAGTTTAAGGGAAAGGGAAGGGATAAATGCCACCCTAGTTTATTAGATAAGAGTTATCGACAATGATAAAATACGAAGAGAGGAGTTGAATCGGAATCGGAATCGGAATCTGTAAACAAGTAATGGCAGAGTTGGAGTTCACAACAATTTTTTTATCAGAGAAAAGAAGGTAGCAGAAGCAGCCTGGAATCCTCCAATAGTTGGCTCTTTTCGCGGGAGATGTTGAGATTAACGCCACGAAGCAATTCGGACTCAAAGAAGAGGAAACTGGTCGAAGCTGAGCAGGGTCCCGCAGCCGATTCAGAATTCGCAGATTCCTAGGATGTCCGCAACGGAGCTTTCATGAATGGTGAATCATCAGCTTGAATCCGGTAAAATTAGAGGGGAAGAAGAGATTTGGATGCCAAGTTATCATGCAAGCCCTGGAAGAGATGAGAAAGAGCTCAAGATTTTGAAGGGGCGGTCTTTGGTTCCATCAGAACAGAGCTGCTCCCAAGATTTGAATGTATGAAGAGACTTGTACAACACCGAGGCATTGGTGGATTGCTTCTTGCAAAAGATTCTGGAGTTTCTCTCACGCCATACCTCCCAACACAAGGCTGCAGCAAGCTGATCCATGGCAGGTCGTTGAGAGCTCTCCTTTCCTCGAGGTGGTCCAAAGGTGATGCAGGTTGCTTGGTCGATTGGATATTCTGAGTTGGGCTTTAATTGCATTCCAAAGGCGTCGCGTGAAAGGGCACCTCACGAGCAAGTGATTTATAGTTTCCACCCGTCCCCCACGAAGAACACATCCATTACTAACTTTCCATCTTTTTTAGAAAGAATTTCACCGCTATGGAGCCTATTCGGCAATGCTAACCGAACAAAAATCTTGACTTTTTCAGGGATTTGTGCTTTCCAAATTGCCTTACAAGTGGACATAGGAGGCCGCCATTGTTGATGAACTCATAAAAAGGTTTGATGCCCCGAACCCATCATAAAACCCTAGAGCAAGACTTATAGATTATATAAAACTTTCAATAAAATCAAAATTTATTTAAGATAATAAATAATCAAATATGTTAACTAAATACATACATCATAATCAAATAAATTTGTTCAATTACTAATAAATCTAGTATTCGAACTTCACGTCAATACCATACAATATATGACTTTGAAAGAAAAAAAAGAATTGAGGATGTAAGTTTTATGGATCAGTAAGAATCCCATCACATATATAATAATACCATTCAAAACTAATGAATGAGTAGTATCAAAAGAAATCATATGTCACAAAATATTATATCAAACATCCAATATAATTCAATAGTTATATAAATATATATCATAAATTATATATCATCATAATTCATCATAAATATTATTATATAAGTTCATATGACTTATTATTTAAGTTCCTTTAACATATTCCAAATCAATTATTCTCTTTCAATTTGGACTAATCCTGATCATACTTCGGCCCATGATTTATAAATTATAAACCATATTTCGACTCATGATGGTAATCTATAATAATCATACTTTGGCCAATGATGACAAACCAACATATTCATGCTTTGGCACATGATGATAAAACCAAAATATCCATACTTCAGTCTATGGTGGTAAATTAAGATGTCATAATTTGGCCTATGATTGGCAATCCAAGATATCACGATTCGGCTCATGACCGACAATCTATATTATGGCTAGTCTAAATTCTCTTATACAATTAAGAGATCATTTAATAATTTATATTATATTTCTTGTTCAATTCAAAACATCATATATCACATTTTCAATAATCAAAATAATCAATATATATATATATAATCTTATATTCATTATAAAGCCAAAAATCATCATACATAATACACAAATATATATATAGATGATCATATAAAGAGATCCTTATCTTTACCGAACTCAAGCACAATAATTAATCTACTCCTTGATATATAAAGTTCAGATCAAGTTATTCTGCTTGATACCTTCTCGTGTAGATAACATAAAAATCATACGAAATGGATGAAAAAATTATAGAAAAATATCTAATTATTATAGATCCAGGACTCCTAAGATCAACCAATTGATCTAAACAATCCACTGGTTCCTAAAATTTTTAAAATGAATTTTATAAAAATATATATATATAACAAAAAAAAAGTTGTAAAAAAAGAAAAAATTAAGGGATAGAAATATGTAGAAAAAGAAAGTGATGGGAAAAATTTAAAAAAATAAGTGAAAAGAGGGAAGGAACAGAGCGCAAAGGTATAGAATTTTTTTTTTTTTTTTTTTCTTTCTTTCCTTTTTCTTTTTTCTCCTCTCACTCTTTTTTTTCTCGTTTCGTTCTTTCTTCTTTGCGATGGAACCTCAGGCCAACTGTCTTTCATGGCTGAATCCCTCGACAATCATGCCCGTTTTGATGATGACGGTGGCTCCAGCCCTCGGCGGTCTCAACATGGCCACATTCGGCAATGGTGGCCGACTCGGTGGAATAAGAGAAGCATACAAAAATAGAAAAAAAGAAAAAGAAAATTTTGGTCAGCCACATAACATGGCGGCAACCGTCGAAAGCAATCAATGGCAGCCATGGCTACGGCAGAGCACGCCAATAGCCCCAGCCATGGTGGCTAACGACGAAGGAAAAAAGAAAAGAAACCAAAACAAGAGACTCTCTCATAGCTAAAATCGATGACCAATCACTACAATCGGGCCATCAGTGGTGGCCAAGGGATCTGGAGAGATATGGATGAAGGAGAAGTAGGGCTAATTATAATTGACGACAACTTGTTCGATGGAAATCAAGGAAAACAGTGGGATTTCTCAGGTGGTGGATTAAGGATGAGGGTGACGTGCTAAGAGGGAGAGAGAAGGGAATTTATAGCCAAAATCTAGAGCTCCATCGAGACCTTGCCTCCCTATCCTTGCCCGATTTGTAGAGGAAGAAGACTCCAGAAGACTCCGTGAAGGCCCGCGTGAGTAGCCGAAAGCCATCCAAGCTAGCCCAAATTCGGTTTGGCTCAAAATAAAATGGATCTCTACATGTACAGACCATTTGAAGCGGGTTTCCGAGTTGGCATGTCAAGAACCCAGGACGGATTCACGCAAGAAGCGGATCAGTAATGAACTCCTACGAGGGAAAAGAAGAGAGCAAATGAATCTGAAAAAGGTCAGCTCCAGGCTACTGAATGACCTACAGAACTGCTGTTATGGAGAATTTAGTTCCTGAGGTACTTTTTATTGTTACTGAAAACATATCATAGAACCCTTTTAACCATTTTTTTAAGGTTTTACTTTTTCCTACCTCAAGGTATACTTGCTTACTACTAGGGAGGTCATGGAGAAGCTTGCTGCCGCAATGTCGGGTCCAGAATTTGGGGTACAACAAGAGCACATGCTTCCTTCGCCTAAATCGATATCCCCCGTGTCCCTTCTTGCCAAAAGCCTTTGGTTTGATGCCTCACACAGACGATGACTTCCTTAGCATCCTCAATCAGGATCAGGTTCGAGGACTGCAACTGATGAAGGATTCTGAATGGGTCGCTGTCAGACCAAATCCAGATGCACTCTTTGTCAACATTGGAGACCTCTTTCCGATTATCATAGCCCCATAACATCACCCTTTGCACTTTTAAAGATTTAATATCTATAAACACCATTAAGATCCATTAAAGCATGATTACTCCAATCTCACCTTCCTGAAAATAAAACCAACCAGCAAAGGCCTTCTCCAAATCAATTATGACCCAACTCAAGCTGCACTACCATAGCTAATAGTGTACCCAATTGATTCATTTTCTTGCAAAGCCCTTAGCAACCCATGCTTGTATTATTATTTTCAAACAAACGATTTTCCATAGATATCACATTAAAGGATACCTATGAGTAATAAGCTTCACTAAGAGGTGGGAACCAAGTTACAAAGATTTAGTTCTCTAATCTTTTATTCCTACCTTTTTTTTGTTAGTAAGTTTACCTAATGTCTAATTTGGTGATTGATGTAGGCATGGAGCAATGACGTTTACAAAAGTGTGGAGCATAAGGTGATGGCCAATGGGAAGAGAGGGAGGTATGCCATAGCCCACTTCTTCTGCCCATCATATGATTCGACCATAGGGAGCTGCAAGGAGCCCTCCCTCTACAAGAGCTTCACCTTTGGAGAATTCAGGAAGCAAGTGCAAGAGGTCCAGAGATGTGGACAAAAAGTAGGCCTACCAAGATTCCTCCTATAGCTCATTTCTATACGGGCAGTGACCTACCGCTGTCACCATAATATTTTAGAGTTTGTCGCACAAGAGGAAGAAAAATGAATGAGAAGGGATAATAGAAAGAACAGAATACCCATTTCTTAGGATACATTTGTATTTATATGTATTAGAAACCAAGACTTTAAGAATTCTGATGGATGCTTAAAAAATTAAAAAAAAAAAGAATAAGAAGATGCCAACGATTCCATCAATTTTTATGTTTTAATTTTAATTTGGTGACTTCTTGTTTGTATCATCATCACTAATATTATTCTTGTTTCATACATTTCCTTAGATTTTGTGAAAGAGACGAGAAGAGCTATATAACCTAGAAATGCTTCAGATAGGAGAGAACATAGGAGAGAACATACACAATACACCAGCAGCAGACCCAACAGATATTTGCGCATAATTCATCACTAATACGAATCCTAGGAGTCGAACACATCTCGCATTTGCTAAGAGGAGAGGTATATATAATTATATTTCTCCCGTGAAAAATTACCAAAGAAATAAGGCATTTGAAATTCTAAAGAACAATCAGCTAAACTTTAAGAAGGGACGAAAGTCATATGGATAACTATGTGATGGCTCAAACAAAAAAAAAAAATGATATCCAAGTCAAATGCATGGAAATTTATGGTATTATAAAAGAAACAAACACAACATAAACAAATAACATCAGTCATTGTATACCTTTGTTTGTTGAATAAGCCATGAACAGCGGGAGGTATTATTGAATGCTTTGCCACTTATTTTATTATTCAGGTGAAAGATCCGCCAAACCATTCAACTGACAAAAGATTGTTGAGTAATTAAGAAATTTCTTCAAATTGAAGATATTATGTGATAGCCCCAGGGACATGGTCAATCTCATACTCCGTTTGGGATCAGATGCTATTGTTATCCAACAACTTTAACAGACCGGCTGCAATCTTTCTCAAGGTCAGAAGAGATGTGATTGGAGAAAAGTTTCATCACTTGTATGGTCATGATGATATATTTAGCAATGAGAAAAATTAAAAAATCAGAAACACTATCCACTTGGGTTTGACGGCAGCAATTAAACAGGGGTGGCCTAAGGGCGCCTCTGATGATAAACTTAGTGAGCTATTTAGACTTAATCCAGGATCCCCTTGATTTTTGTGAAGGAAAAACATGTTAGAGTGCATTTGTTTGGAAAGAACTTGAGTGCACTTGTCCTCTCCCCCACCCCCCAAAACATGTTAGAGTGCATTTGTTTGGAAAGAACTTGAGTGCACCTGTCCCCCACCCCTCCTTTTCTTCTTGCTAAGTAAAAATTTAAAAAAACTGCATTCCTTTGTTGGCAACAGCATTTTTTTTTTTCCCTTTGAGAAGAAATATATGTTCATCAGATCCACCACACTCTTGTGCTGAGAAATAACTGATTAAACAAATTTGCGCTGAATAACAAATACCTGGTACAACAATGAGACATTCTAGTAATAAGAGATTGCATGGAAAACTGAATTTGAGAAACATTTTTTATCATATTAGTTTAAATGGTATAAATGGATGATCGAATAAAATAAAATAAAATAAAATAAAAGCATCTGCTTTACTCCAAAGTTAATCTATACCTTTCATTTCATGGGTTCGAAACATGAAAGACTTATTTGGTTCATGGGAAGTGGAGGAGAAAAAAGGCAGAGAAGTGGAGAAGAAGCCTCTTGTTTGGTTGGAGTTTAAGAGAAGAGAGACGAAAAAAAAGATTCTTTCCATGAGAAGTCACTTCGCACATTTCATGAAAAGTGGAAACCTATAGAGGAGGTGGGTTTTGCCACTTCCATAAAATGAAAAGTGGTGGTATTTTTTTTTTTCTAAAATATCCTTCTAAGATCCATGACTAAGATTTTATAAAATATCATGGATGATTAGGATGAAATACTGAATAGTGATAATATAATATAATAATATTATTATTCTAATATTTATATAAATATAATATTAATATTATCATATTTATTATATTTTAATATTTATACTAATATAATATTTTTATTAATATTAATTATTGGCGCGAAATCTGACCATCGTCGGAGTTGAAGCTGGATTTGGAGAGGACGAGCTCGCCACCGGGACCTGCAAAACAAGTCTCGTCCAGAGTCTGGGATGGTGGCTCCGGCAAGATCCTCCAACGATCAAGTCAGCTCTTTCGGTCAATAGAAATGAAATACATAGAGAGATTTTAGTAGAGTTTTGAGGAAGAGAAGGAGAGCTTTTTCTTCCTCTTTTTGCTTGATATTTATCAGAAAATCCAAACCTCAGTGAGGACGTCGGTTGCTAACGAAATGAGCCACAAACTGATGGTTTATTTGATCGAAAAAAAAAATGATACCCAACTTAAGGGCCGAATACCAGTTCCTAACGACTCCCTTGAGGGTGGACGAGAAAACCCGACACAAAATGGCGTCTGACGCACCATGGAGCATCATCATTATCCGAAAAGCCTCCAGGTGGTCAATCGGATTGGTGGTCCCATCGTAACTCTCAAACTAAGGAAGCTTGAAGTTCGACGGAAATGATTTCTGCATAATCTTCTGAGAAAAAGAAGGATCAATGCAAATATCATTACTACGGGAGGAGGGAGCATGACGGAGTTCTTTGATTCGTCAGCTCATTTTCTGAAGCCTTTGATTTAGGAGATCTTCATGGTCATTGATCTTCAGAGTTTTCTGATGGAACAAGGGCAAAGCTCCCCTCGAGATAGAGTCATGGTCCGAGCAAGGGCTCTCTATCCTCTGCTTCTCTTTTTCGGGAGTCGTCGGCCGACTGACCCAAGTCGGCCACCCTCAGACTGGATTCTCTGGCTCCTAAGAAACCTGCTCCAATCGAGATGGTGCTGGAGATGGTTGCTACTGTTGTTGCATGGCCTGCACTGCTTTAGTGAGGCCGTGGACCTGCTGAACCAGCAGGTCAAACTGCATCATGTCTAGTGTCGCAGGCGGTGGGGCTTGAGACACAGGAGATGAAATAGGGGCGGAAAGATCTGAATGAGATCTGACCGCGGAGGCAGTTGATCATTGGGTTGAAGCCTTTCTGGGGGGTATCCTCGAGAGGTCAAGAGGAAAAGTAGGACTCTGACTGGGATGAAGAGGGATCTCCGCCATGTATTCCTTCAAGAACAAGAAAACCTCAATAACTTGAGGCCCTTCCTCTAGCGTCAATCCTGTTGACGCAAAATCTGACCATTGTCTGAGTCGAAGCTAGATTTGGAGAGGACGTCAATAACTTCCTTCGACCAAGTTAGCTTATACTCATTATGCTAGGCTTCGGCATTGTGGAGCTACTTTTAAAGTTTGGAGAACCTCTTGGACCAGTCCTAATCGAATCAGGCCCTATCGATAGACCATGATGAAGTTCCCTCCAGCAGTTGAATTTTTTTCTTCACTGCCGTAAGGTCAATCTTAAGGGAGCTAATCTTTGCTGTTAACTCCCAAGACTTATTGCTGGTGCTTCTTCTTAGTTCAGCCATTTCTTTCTCGAAGCTACCTTTCTTAATGCTGAAACTGGTAGAGTCCTTCCTGTGCAGGTTCTTAAGGCGGGTAACTTCAACAGTCGCCTCTGAAGCGTTCTTCCTCGATTCTTGGAGATCATCCTCGATTTTTCTCAACTTCTTCTTCAAGCGATGAATCTCCTTCTTCAAGCTCCTAATTAGTGGTTTAATCGAAACCCCACGGGGCAAAGGATCAGCATCAATTGGAAAAGGAAAGTCATGACCAAGGTCGTCAGGAGCATTCTAAACCATGCAAATGACAATACAAAGTTTAAGGCTAGAAAAAGATTTGTCTTTCAGCTTGCGGCGGAAGGAAAAGCTTGAGCTCTTGTGCGATAGAGAGAAGAAAACCAGAAGAAAAGGAGGAAGAAGATTTTGAAAGAGATAATGACTCGGGGAAAGGAAATGGGTTAAATAGCCCTAAGGATTCTAAGCAGTTATGATTACGAATCTCCTTCGATCGGCCTTTGGTCAATGCATGCCCCCTCTATCATGGCAGAGACTGGTGGTGGATAGGCCCATAATGATGCCATATCCTGAGCAGAGTTTTGGCATGGAGCTTTAAAGGCGTCTCTTTGGATCGCCTCAAATTTATGAAGCTTCGACGTCGGCGCAAAAGCACCAAGATATGCCTCACCTTAGCAAGCGTAGGAAATGAAAAGGGACTTCGACAGTCACACTCGGTACTCCCTTTCCTTAAACTTCAAACTCGAAAGTAGGAGGACTAGTATTAGAGATAAACCCGCTCCTGCCGAAGTTTGGCTGGATGCTTGATCTCAAAAGGATCCCATCCGGCAGCAGCCTCCATGGTTAAACCTCGGGCCTCCTCCAGCAGTTGAATTTCTTCTGAATTTTTTTTTTAGCTAGACTCCTCCAATAGTCGGACTCCTCCCGAACTTCTCTTTCAGCCAGACTCCTCCAACAGTTGAACTCCTTCCGAGCTTCTCCTTCAGTCGGACTCCTCTAATGGTCAAACTCCTTCTAGTCTTCTCCTTCAGCCAGACTCCTTCAGTAGTTGAACTTCTCTCAAACTTCTTCTTCAGCTAGACTCCTCCCCCAGCTGGACTCCTCCAACAGTCAAACTTCTTCCAAACTTTTTCTTCAACCAGACTCCTCCAATGGTTGAACTCCTTCCGAACTTCTCCTTCAGCCAGACTCCTCCAACAGTTGAACTCCTTTCAGACTCCTTCTTCAGTCGAACTCCTCCAACGGTCAAACTCCTTTCAAACTTCTTCTTCAACCAGACTCCTTCAATAGTTGAACTCCTCTCGAACTTTTCTTTCGGTCAGACTCCTTCAATAGTTGAACTCCTTCCAAGCTTCTTCTTCAATCAGACTCCTCCAACAGTCGAGCTTCTTCCAAATTTCTTCTTCAGATGGACTACTCCAAACAGCTAAACTCCCTCTGAACTCCATCTAGCAGCCCCAGAGGACCTTGGCCCTCATCCTCGATATAGCCAAAAGAACCATCAATCCCTCCCATCCAAGCTTCGATCGTTAGACCCCGATGGCTCGCACATCGCGACAGCAGACACTATCCCTCATAACAAACTCCACGTGGCCCTGAACGATCCACTACCGGATGGTTACGGCTGTCACTATCAGTTTGTTACAAGCTCCGTCTATATAAGAGACTCTCCATATATGCTTTCAAAAAATGAATAAAAAGGAGAAAAAGCTCTCCTTCTCTTTCTCAAAACTCTGCTTGAATCTCTCTATGTATTCCATTTTTATTGGTCAAAAGAGTTGACTTGATCGTCGGAGGGTCTTACCCGAGCCACCACCCCAGACTCTGGATGAGACTTATTTTGTAGATTCTGACGGTGACCTCATCCTCTTCAAATCTAGCTTCGACTTCGGCAATGGTTAGATTTCGTGCTAATAGGATTGACGCTAGAGGAAGGTTCTCAAATTATTGAGGTTTTCTTATTTTTGAAGGAATACATGGCGGAGATCCCTCTTCATCCCAAGCAGAGTCCTACTTTTCCTCTCAACCTCTCAAGGATGTCCCGTAGAAAGGCTTCAACCCAATGGTCAACCACCTCCACGGCCAGATCTCATCCAGATCTTCCCACTCCTGTTTCATCTCCTATGTCTTAAGCCCTACTTTCTGCGATAGTGGATACGGTGCAGTTCGACCTGCTGGTCCAGTAGGTCTGCAGCCTCACTGAAGTAGTGCAGGCCATGCAGCAGCAGTAGCCATCTTCGATGCCATCTTGACTGGAGCAAGTTTCTCGAGAGCCAGAGAACCCGATCTGGGGGCGGCCGACTTGGATCAGTCGATCGATAATCCCCAAAAAAGAAAAATAGAGGATAGAGAGCCCTTGCTCGGACCATAACTCTACCTCGGGGGGAGCTTTGCCCCCATTCCACTAGAAAATTCTAGAGATCAACGATCATGAAGATCTTTTGGATCAAAGGCTCTAGAAAATGAGCCAACGAATCGAAGAACTCCGTCATGCTCCCTCCTTTCGTGGTAATGATATTTGTACTGATCCTTCTTTTCTCAGAAGATTATGCAGGAATCGATTCCGCCGAACTTCAAGCTCCCTTAGTTTGAGAGTTACGATGGGACCACCAATTTGATCGACCACCAAGAGGTCTTTCGGATAATGATGCTGCTCTACGGTGTTTCAGACACCATTTTGTGCCGGACTTTTCCATCCACCCTCAAGGAAGCCACCAGAAACTAGTATTCAGCCCTTAAGTTACGTACCATCTTTTTTTTTAATCAAATAAGCCATCAGTTTGTGGCTTATTTTGTTAGCAGTCGATGTCTCCATCGAGGTTTGGATTTTTTGATGAATATCAAGCAGAAGGAGGGAGAATCTATTCGTACTTATGTCACCTAGTTTATTGCTGCTACATTGGAGGTTCAGAATTTAGACCAGTCTATTGCAATGACCGCACTCAATGATGACCTTCAGAAGAATGATTTGCTATTCTCTTTAGAGAAAAAATATTCCAAGAACTTTGCCGATATGTTGGCTCGAGCTGAAGGTTATGCTCGAGCTGAGGAGGCCTTTAAGATCAAAGATAATGAAGCTGCTCAGGAGCGGCAGGCAGGCAAACCGAATGTGCCCACGGCTGAAGAGAAATCGAGCAGAGCTCAGCTACGCTCTTGAACTCCTCCGGAGCATAAGTGGGCCCAAACTTCTATCCGGGCCCAGAGGCGAAGAAGCTCGGATAGATGGGCATGATGGAGCTCTTCCTTTAGAAGATTCCACAACTATGCCCCTCTCAATGCTTCAAAAATTTAAATATTGATGGAGATCAAGGAGCAACTGTTGAGACCAAAAAGGATGCACACTCACCCTGGCAAGCTAAATCCTAGCAAGTTCTGCCTCTACCATCACGATCACGGTCATAATACAGAAGAGTGCATCCAACTCTAAGACGAGATCGAGGAGCTCATTAGGCATGGTAGGCTCAACTAGCTCTTGTGACGTTGGCCGAAATGATGGGAGGATCGGCCGAGAGCATCCCGATTGCCAGAACCACCGAGGGGCGAGGAGTAGTGAGAAGATTGGCCCTCGATTGGCGTCATTAACACCATCTCTAGGAGACTTTGGTGTGGGGAGGCTAGCAAATCGATAGAGCCTAAGAAGAGGCAGAGGACTGAGGAGCCCATCACTTTCACCAATGAGGATGCTCGAGGAGTCCAGTTCTCGCACAACGATGCGGTTGTAATCTCTTTAAATATTACTGATGATGATGTATGCCGTATTTTGATAGATAATGAAAGTTTCACTGACGTTTTGTATTATGATGCTTTCTTTAAAATGTCCATATCTGATAATCGCCTGAGACCCATGAGCTCTCTGTTGGTCGGCTTCACTGACAACACTGTGCTAGTGGAAGGAATGATAACTCTAACCATGAGTGCAGGGCAATATCCAAAGCAGGCCAAGGCATGGGTTGATTTTTTGGTGGTGAAAGCCCCCTCCACTTACAATGCAATCCTCGGCTGACTTAATCTGAATGCACTGTGAGCCATGGTGTCGATCTATTATCTGAAGATAAAATTTTCAACAAATAATAGAATAGGTGAAATCAGAGGCAATCAAGCATTAGCTCGGCACTGCTACTCCATCGCCTTACAAAATAGCACTCGACTTGATCCCTACCTAGTTGATGGAATTGATGTCCGTGATGACCTTACCGAAGAACGGGGCGAGCCCATAGAAGATCTTGTGACCGTCCCCCTGAATGATGGGAATGCGGAGCATACGGTGCAAATTGACTCCAATCTGAAAAATGAAGTTTGAGAGCAGCTCATCACCTTTTTTTGGAGGAATGCCGACATCTTCGCCTGGGTTCTAGCAGATATGCCTAGGATTGATGCCGAGGTTATGGAACATCGGTTGGCCATTGATCCCAAACATCGACCAGTGAAAGAAAGAGTTCAGGGCCATGAACTAGAAAGACAGAAGACAATAGTAGAAGAAGTTGACAAGCTTTTCAATATTGAATTTATTCAAGAAGTCAACTATCCGACTTGGGTCTCTAACATGGTCCTGGTCAAGAAGGCTAATGGCAAGTGAAGGATGTGCATCGACTTTAAGAAGCTGAATAAGGCCCTCCAAAAAGATAGGTATCCTTTGCCCAGAATTGATCAATTAGTGGACACGACTTCAGGCTACGAGCTCCTCACCTTCATGGATGCCTTCTCTGGCTACAACCAAATTCGGATGGCACCAGAGGATGAGGAGAAGACTACTTTTATTACTAACTATGGTCTTTACTGTTACAGGGTCATGCCCTTCGGGCTTAAGAATGTAGGTGTGACTTATCAGCACTTGATTAATAAAATCTTCAAGAAGTAGATCGATCGTAATATGGAGGTTTACATCGATGACATGCTGGTCAAAAGTCAAATGTCTATCAATCATGTTGCCAACCTTGAAGAGGCTTTCGATGCACTAAAAAAATATAAGATGAAGCTGAACCCAATCAAGTGCGCCTTTGGGATAGCCTCAGAAAATTTTTGGGATTCATGGTCTCGAGATGAGGGATTGAGGCCAACCCAAAGAAGGTTCGAGCTATCCAGAAGATGACCGCTCTGAAGTCCATCAAAGAAGTTCAGCACCTGATCGAAAAGGTAGCATCTTTGAATTATTTTGTCTCGAGGTCGATCGAACGCTGTATGCCTTTCTTCCAAATCCTTAGAAAATCGAAAGATTTTCACTGGACTTAGGAATGCCAAAAGGCATTCGAAGTGCTCAAGAACTACCTCAGCTCGCCTCTCCTATTAGCCAAATTCGAATCTGAAGAGGAGCTATTTCTCTACCTCATGGTCTCTCCTGTGGTGCTAGCGGCAGTCCTGATCAAAGAAGAGGCGAAAGTACAGCGACCAATCTACTATATAAGTCGGATCCTAAGAGATGCTGAGACCAGGTATATAAAGTTGGAAAAATTGACTTATGCTCTTCTAATTGCAGCAAGAAGACTTCAGCCTTACTTTCAGGGACATGCTATAATGCTCCTTACTAATTAGTCAATCAAAGTGATCCTTCATCAAATGGATGCTTTCGGAAGAATTACAAAATGGGCCATTAAATTAATAGAGTTTGATATTAACTATCGGCCTCAGCCAGTAATTAAGGCTCAGATACTGGCCGACTTCATAGTTGAATGTACCATCTCAGATGATGTCGAGCTTCAAAATGAAACCAATATTCCATGGTTGCATCCGAGCTCATCTAAAGAAAGAACAGACCTTTTTGAAGATTTTTGGGCCCTATATATCGATGGCTCCTCCAATGCTTCTGAAGCAGGTGCTGGGCTAATCCTAATCAATCCGAAAGGAATCATCATGGAGTATGCACCGTATTTTGAATTTTCGGCGATAAATAATGGGGCAGAATATGAGACCCTAATAGCCAGGCTCAGGATAGCCAAAGAATCAAAAATTGATTGGCTTCAGATTTGTAGTGACTCCCAACTGATCATGGGGCAGGTCAGCGGCAGTTATGAAGCTTGAAAAGAGAGCATGGTAAAATATCTTGAGAAGGTGAAGAACTTGACCCCAACCTTCGATAGCTTTAGCATTCGATAAATTCTGAGAGCGAAAAATGCTAGGGCCGACCTTCTTTCCAAGCTAGCCATCCTAGCTCCTAACGAGCTTCCGAAAGAAGCTTATTATGAGACATTGAAATGCTCATGCACAGAGGAACCGCAACCCATCATGTAGATTGGCCAGAAACCCTATTGGATTGACCCGCTGACCACTTATCTTAAGGATGGGGTTCTTCCTCGTGATCCGAAAGAGGCTTAAAAGTTGAGAAACCAAGCCTCCCGATATGTTCTTTATGAGAATAAGCTGTATAAAATGTCGTATTCCCTGCCATTATTAAGGTGCCTCTGATCCTCTGAGGTCAATTTCACACTATGAAAAGTGCACGAGGAAATTTGCGAGAGCCATCTAGATGCCAGATCTCTATCTCATAAGTTGCTCCGATAAGGGTATTACTGGCCAACTATGCATGGTGATTGTGTTGATTACGTAGGAGATGTGACCACTATCAAAGGAATGCGAATGTTCAAAGGCAACCAGCCATTGAGCTTGCCCCATTGAGTGCTCTTCGGCCATTTGTATAGTGGGGAATGGATATTCTTGGATCCTTCCCAATGACATCTAGGCAACGAAAGTTTCTCGTAGTCGCCATCGATTATTTCACTAAATAGATCGAGGCCGAACCATTGACAAAGATTACCAAAGCCAAGGTGCAGGACTTTGTCTAAAAGTCGATCATCTATAGATTTAAACTATCCTAAACTATCATAACAGATAATGGCCTATAATTCGCTAGGATGAGGTTTGTTGAGTTCTACGAAGGTTTGAATATCTTCCACCATTTTACGTCAGTAGCTCATCCACAAGCAAATGGAAAAGCTAAAGTGACCAATCTGACCCTATTGCAAGGCATCAAAACAAGACTCGAAAGAGCAAGAGGGGCCTAGGTGGATGAACTTTATCATGTTCTGTGGGCATACTGCACTACCGAAGGTTGCCAACTGGAGAAACATCGTTCGTCTTAGCTTTTGGAATAGAGACAGTCATCCCGATAGAACTTAAGATTCCATCGGTGCGGATAGTGACTTTCAACGAGCAACATAACCTGCAAGATCTCAGAGTCAATCTTGACCTACTAAAAGAAAAAAGAGAAGAAGCCCAAGTTTGGATGGCAGCTTATAGATGAAAGGTTGCTCGATACTATAACTCCAGAGTTAGAGGTAAAATATTCAGAGTGGGGGACTTAGTACTTTGGTAAGCCACCATCTCTCAGCCTCAGAACCAGAAAAAGCTTGTCCCAAATTAGGAAGGATCCTACAAGGTCATAGAAGTCGTCCGACCCGAGACATACTACTTGAAGGAACTCGGAGGGGCAGACCTACCTCGACCATGAAATTCGAAAAATCTATGAATGTATTACCGATGATTTGATTCTAATGAAATCCCCCTACTTCAACATCCTAATCTTTGTTGTATATCAATAATAAAGGGGGACTACCCCCAAACTTAATCTCACGATAAATACGGCCATGCTAGAAACAGGAGGAGAACCTCGTCCTAACGTGAGCAAAGTCGAAGGCCTCGTTCATTTTAGATGAGATGAAGAGAGAGACCCTAACAATGATCCTAATGTATCCCTACAATCAGTCAGGAACAGAAGGAGAACCTCATCCTAAAATGAGTAAAGTCGAAGGCCTCATTCATTTTAGACGAGATGAGGGAAAAGGCCCTGATAATGGCCCTAATATGCCCCTACAGTCCATTAGGAATAGGAGGAGAACCTCATCCTAACATAGGCAAAGTCAAAGGCCTCGTTCATTTTTAAGATGAGGGAAGAGGCTTGACAATGGCCCTAATGTGTCTCTACAGCCCGTTAGGAATAGGAGGAGAACCTTATCCTAACATGAGCAAAGTCAAAGGTCTCATTCATTTTAGATGAGATGAGGAATGTGGCCCTGACACGATCTAATGTTCCTATAGTCCATTAGGAATAGGAGAGAACTCATCTTAATGAGCAAAGTCGAAGGTCTCGTTCATTCTAGATGAGATGAGGAGAGAGGTCCTGACAATGGCCCTAATGTGTCCCTATAGTTCGTTAGAAATAAGAGGAGAACCTCATCCTAACATAAGCAAAGTCGAAAGCCTCATTATTTTAGATGAGGGGAGAGGCCCTGACAATGACTCTAATGTACTCCTACAGTCCATTAGGAATAGGAGGAGAACCTCATCCTAACTTGAGCAAAATTGAAAGTCTCATTCGCTTTAGATGAGATGAGGGGAGAGGCCCTAACACCAATCCTAATATGCCCCTACGGCCTCATTAGAAATAGGAGAACCTCATCCTAACAAGAGTAAAAAGAGAGAGAGAGAGAGAGAAGGATCGAAGGCGAGCATTGCATTCACATGAGGCAACGATGGATAAGGCATTATTTTATTACAAGTTTAAATTTATTACAAGTATGATGGAGGTCGGTCAAACCGACTACATATTATAAGAAAGCCAATGTGGCAGGGATTGGCAAGATTGATTACAAAAAAATATATATATAAAAGGAGGGGAAGCCTTAAGATAGACCGGACTCCTTAGGCTTCAGATCGTCGATGCCGACCATCACCAAGGCCTGCTTCAACCTAATGATTTCCTCCATAAGTTATTTCTTTTTATGCAAATTGTCTATGTACACTCTATTGATATGCCTGAGCTGACCCTCAAGCTTCCGCCGCTGCCTCCTTAGGACCTCAAACTCAGCCTCCGCATCCTGGATGGCTTGATGCTCATAGATCAATTGGAGCTTCAATCGTTGAACTTCAACTTTGTTCATCCCGATAGCCTCTGAAAGCTCGCCAATGGTCTTCTTCAAGGAGGCAATCTCCTCTGACTCTCCACTAGAGACAGCCCGCCGACCATCAGCCAGTTGTTGCTGGAGATGGCTCACCTCTCTATTAGCTGCCTGGAGCTCATGCTCGAGCCTGGTCACTTCCTTCAACCAAGTTAGCTTATACTCATTATACCAGGTTTTGGCATCGTGGAGTTGCTTCTGAAGTTCGAAGAACCACTTGAACCAGTCCCAATCATATCAGGCTCTGTCGGTAGACCATGACAAAGTTTCCTCCAGTAGTTGAATTTTTTCTTTTGCCGCTGTAAGGTCGATCTTAAGTGAGCTAATCTTTGTCGTTAACTCCCAAAACTTGTTGCTGGCGCTTCTTCTTAATTTGGCCATTTCTTTCTCGAAGCTATCCTTCTGAATGCTGAAACTGGTAGAGTCCTTCCTGTGCAGGTTCCTAAGGTGGGTAACTTTGACAATCGCCTTCGAAGCTTTCTTCCTTGATTCTTGGAGATCATCTTCAATTTTTCTTAAATTCTTCTTCAAGCGATGAATCTCCTTCTTCAAGCTCTTAATCAGTGGTTTAATTGAAATCCCACAGGACAAAGGATCGACATCAACTGGAAGAGGGGAGTCATGACCTAGGTCGTCAAAAGCGTTCTGAACCATGCAAACGACAACACAAAGTGTATGGCTAAAAAAAGATTTATCTTTCATTTACTTAGATATTTTTAAATACATCAGCATAAAAAAAAAGAAAGCTACACGGTCTTCAAAAATCTAGACCTCGAACATCTCAGCCATAGGAGAGGTCGGAGCATCTTCATTCGCGTTCGATCCGTGGGCAGGCTCGGGCACTGCAATGATGGGTTCGAAAGCTTTTGGGATAGCTCCCATAGCTGAAGAAGAAGGAATGTCGGTCGGGATAACTCCGACCCCAAGGGATGAAGGATCGGCTCTATCGCTGGGCTCTTTCGTCAAGAGGTCCAAATCTACCTTGAAAAAATTCAGCGACCCACCCTAGGCAGATCTAGAACCCCTTGATGAAGGCTTTCTGAGCAAAAGCTATTTTAATGTCCTCCATGTCCCTAGAGAACTTGAAGCTCTAATGACTGACCCCATACCATCGCTCGGCTCGCTAGCTAGCCGAGCTGTCACACTCACACGATGCATGCTCTAATAAAGAAACCAT
>QRFJ01001521.1:0-41525 GCA_006176705.1 Cocos nucifera | reverse complement strand
TCTCGGGAGAGATCTTATCTCTGGCCGAACTTGCTCTCGGGAGAGATCTTATCTCTGGCCGAGGTTATTTTTCGGGAGAGATCTTATCTCTGGCCGAACTTACTCTCGGGAGAGATCTTATCTCTGGCCGAGGTTATTTTTTCGGGAGAGATCTTATCTCTGGCCGAACTTACTCTCGGGAGAGATCTTATCTCTGGCCGAACTTATCTCTCGGGAGAGATCTTATCTCTGGCCGAGGTTGTTTTTCGGGAGAGATCTTATCTCTGGCCGAACTTATTTTTCGGGAGAGATCTTATCTCTGGCCGAACTTCTCAAGAGGTTGATGGTCTTTACCCTGCTCGTGTTAGGACGAGGTCTTCCTCCTGTTCCTAACACGGCGACTGTTGACTGCTTTTTTCCCTGTCATTACATAGTTTTGGCGCCTAAAAACAACACATCGTTGAAAGGGAAGAACTTTATTAAAAGGAAAGCCACTGGTAATGTATTCTCGAATTCTTTGTGACTCAGGGTCGTGGCAGCGTTGTTCCTTCGCCCTTCTTCATGCGGACGATCTTTCCTTTCTCATGCTGGCCTCCTTACTTTGGAGTATGCTTCTCCTGGCTTCGGCGCTGGAACCTGGGGTAACGACGTCGTGAGGCGGTTGATCTTATCGTTTCTCATTATGACAGCGCCCTTTATCGATCTTCAGGGTGACGTCGAACGAATTCACCCAGCCGTCCCTTTCTGACAAGCTCCTCGAATTTCGTCTCGAAGCTGGATGCACTCCTCAGTATCATGGCCGTGGTCGCGATGGTAGAGGCAATACTTATTTCGGTCACGCTTGTTTGGGGGAGATCGTAACCCTTCTGGTCTTGGCAGTTGGTTTTTAACTTCGGTGAGAATCTGAGTTCGAGGAGCGTTGAGGGGGGCGTAGTCGCGGAATCTTTTGGGAGGAGGGCTTCTTTGTGCTTCTTTGTAAGCTCGGGGAGTTCGGGTCCGCCTGCTATCGGATGGAGTCCATGAGCGCGGCCGAACTTCATTCGGCTCTCCATTGCTTGCCAGCCGCTTCCTTAAGGCTTCTTCGTCCTTCAACTTGAAGGCTTCTTCCGCACGGGCATATCTCTCGGCCCGAGCCAGTAGATCGGCGAAGTCCCAAGGATACCTTTTCTCCAGGGAGAACAGCAAGTTATTTTTTTGAAGGCCGCCCTTGAATGCGGCCATCGCGACAGACTGGTCCAAATCCCGAATTTTCAATGCAGCAGCATTAAACCGGGTAACATAAGCTCGGATGGATTCCCCTTCTTTCTGCCTGATGGCCATTAGGGAGTCCGAGCTTCGGCGTGGACGCCGACTACTGACGAAGTGGGCCGCGAATTGTTGACTCATTTGGTCGAATGATAGGATGGTACTCGGCTTGAGTGCCGAGTACCAATTTCTGGCGGCTCCTTTAAGAGTAGAGGAAAAAGCCCGGCACAGGATGGCGTCTGGCGCGCCATGAAGCAGCATCATCGTTCCGGAAGGCTTTCAGGTGGTCGACCGGGTCAGTAGGTCCCATCATAGCTCTCAAACTGTGGGAGTTTGAAGTTCGGCGGGACTGGTTCTTGCATAATTTTCTGTGAGAATGGAGGGTCGGTTCGGATCTCATTACCATATGAGGGAGGAGCGTGGCGGAGTTCTTCGATCCGTCGGCTCATTTTCCAAGAGCCTTCTATCCAGGAAGATCTTCATGGTCTCTCATTTCTAAAGTCTTCTTGCTGATCGGATGAAAAGCTTCTCCCTTGGGACGAGCTGCGGTCCGAACAAGGGCTCTCCTTCCATTGCTTTCCTTTTTCCGGGAATTGGAGGTCGGGTAGCCCATGTCGATTGCCTCTGGACTGGACAACGCGGCTCTGGAGGATCCGGCACCGATTGGACTGGTACGGCGGTTTGCTGGTGCATGGCTTGCATCGCTTGAACTGCCTCAGTGTGGCCACGAACCTGCTGGATGAGCAGGTTGAACTGTTCAGCGTCTACCGCGGCCTGGATTGTCGGGACTGGAGCGGTAGCGGACGGACCCGGACGGGATCGGGCCGCGGAGGCCGTCGATCGTCGGGCTGCAGAATGAGCCTGAGTCACTGGGGCTGGAGCTGGAGCGGATGGACTCGAACGAGATCGGGCCGCGGAGGCCGCCGATCTCCGAGTGGAGGCTCTCCTGGGGGGCATCTTTTCTCTTTGGAAGGGGATTTGAATTGAAAAGAAGAAAGGTCTCTCGAGCACTCCTTTAAGAACAAAGGAACACCGGCTTCCTTTAAGAAGGGAATCTTCGTCGGTAGGGCCCTCCTTCTAGCGCCAATCTGTTGACGCAGAAATTGGTCATCGTCGGAGTCCGCCGGAGTTGATGCCGATGAGGTCGCCGATGGGGACCTGCAAAACAAAGTCTAGCTCGGAGCCGGTGGGGGGTGGCTCCGGCAAGACCCTCCGACGCTCAAGTCAGTTCCCGTCAACAGGAATGGAATGCTCGGTAGAGTATGGAGGAAGAGAAAAGGGTTTTCAGAACCTGGCGTAAAGGTATCCGGAGGGTCCTTTTTATAGAGGGAGCTTGTTGTAACCATCCTGATCAATGCCGGTCGTTATTGTCGATCGTTATTGCTGATAAATGCCGATCGTTATTGCTGATAAATGCCGATCGTTATTGTTGATCGTTATTGCTGATAAATGCCGATCGTTATTGTTGTGTAACCATAGCGAGATTGCCTGCAGGAATCCATCATAAGGAGTTCGGCCATTGAGAAGCTCGTCCATTGAAGAAGTCTGTAAGAAGTCCGGCTTCCGTAGAAGCTCGGCCCGAAAGGAGGCTTTGGGGGAGTTCGGCTCCCGCAGGCACCTGGCTGTACCGATGCGGAGTTAGTTCGGCTTTTGCAGGAGTCTGATTGAAGCTCGGCGAATGAGCAATCAAAAGTAGTTCGGCCCACAGCCGACTGCAGAGGAGTTCGGGCGTTGGTTGTCCGAAGGAGCTCGGCCGACTGAGAGAATGGTCGCTTGAGGAGTCCGGCCGCTAGGCGTATGAAGGAGCTCGGCTACTGGGGAGTTCGGCTAGATGTAGGAGTTCGGCTAAGACGCGTCGCCGAAGCTCTTCCGTTGCTATCGGTCGCATCAGGATGGACACCGAACCTGACTTTGGCAGGAGCGGGATTTGTCCCCAACATACACCAACCTTCCGGATCAATCACCATCCTCGTGATGATCCTATGGTCGGGAGCATTTTATGAGTTAACAATGATTATTCATGTTTTAAATTTTCAACTCTTGAAAATATGAATTATCATTACCATTAACTCAAAGGATGTATCACAGACACTAAATACACATATGTGATAGAAAATAATCCATTTTATTGATATTAGTCAAAATTACAATTTTGCCCCTAGAAGTGTATTACAAGTATCAGCCAATTCTGACTTCTAGGGCATATATATCTAACATGAACTCCATCCAGCAGTCCTAGAGGACCTTGGCACTCATCCTCGATATAGCCAAATTGTCAATCTCTCCCATCCGAGCTTCGACCATTGGATCCCGACGGGCTCGCACATCGCGACAACAGATACTATCTTTCGTAACAAACTTCGCGTGATCCTGAACGACCCACTATTGGATAATTACGGCTGTCACTATCAGTTTGTTATAGGTTCCGTCCATATAAGGGACCCTTCATATACGCTTTCAAAAGAAGAAAAAAAGAGAAAAAAGCTCTCCTTCTTTTCCTCAAAACTCTTCTAGAATCTCTCTATGTATTCCATTTCTGTTGGCCGAAAGAGCTGACTTGATTGTCGGAGGATCTTATCGGAGCCACCATCCTAAACTTCGGACGAAACTTATTTTGCAGGTCCCGACAGCGATCTCGTCCTCTCCAAATCCAACTTCGACTCCAACGACGATCAGATTTCATGCCAACATTAATATAGTATTTTTATTAATATATCAATATTTATATTAATATAATATTATATTTATTAAAATATTAATAAATTTATCATCTTAAAATATTAATATTATATTATGATAAATTATTATAATTTAATATTATATTATAATATATTAATATTAATATAAATATAAGAGTATTATGTATATAAAGTTTAGAAGCAACATGTATGATCTTATATTTATTAAAAATATAATAGATATTTTATATAATTTTTTTTAAAATATAAATATTTAATTAAATATAAATTATTTTTTAATAAATTAATTTATATGATTAATTAAATATATTAAAATTTTATTTTTAAAAAAATAATTTTTTAAAAAATTATTTTTTATAATTTTTTTTTTTTTTTTTTTGTGAACCAAAGAGTATGGCAGGAGCCTTCGATACTAAGATATTTTTATTTTTTTTTCTAAAAAATATTTTAGTAAAGCCTTCCATCAATCACTATTTCAGGCCTTTTAGCCGCCAAATTCTGCAGCTTTTAGTTCAGAGGGTATTGACACGGATATCAAACAGTGCTGTGTCCCAAATCAAATATCCATGATGTGCATCCCAGCGACTCTTCGAGACCCATTTGAAGCAACCATGACTTGCGCTGCTACCTGATCAAGGATAGCCTAATTTAACGTTCCTACAGCCTATCATTAACCTGGTCTGTTCCCTGATTAAATAGCTTCCACTCACCATTTCAATTCCCAAGTAGTCTAAGCCAAAAAAAAAAAGAAAAATCCAAATCAACATGTTTCATCAAATTCGACTTCAATTCTCAATGAAATTATATTAAAACTATGCTAAACAGAATTTGGCTAGCAATTTGACTTACCAAGCTCATATCTAGCATCAAAGTCCATCTAAAATCCCTTTTAGGGAGGTTGTCATTTTGTTAAGATCTATTGCTGCAGAATTTCGACTCTTACTAGAGTGCTAAAATGGGCTGTTGGTAATGATGTAGGATTCTAAGCATACTTTTAGAAACTTTTTTAATAAAATGGCAACAAAAATATTAGATTAATCTAATATTAACCTACGCATGTAATGATCTAATTATAAATCTTACACATGAATCTAGACATGCTTATATGTAATAAAAAAATTGAATGCATAAGATTAGTAAATCATATCTACTAATCTACTCGTGTTTAGAACATGATATCTGAGTGCGAGTAGTTGAACTCCATGATATATAAACATTGGAAAGAGCCTCCTTGCATCGCGATACAGTTGTACAGTTATCCGACCTCTACGGATAGTTCATGCGAAGCTTCTGATCCCAACTAGCTCTATTGGAGTGCTAGCTCCTCGCCGGAGCTTTTGATGGCTGATCTTGGTCGATCTGATCGACCATCTTTCTTTCAATCATTTAGATGCTCGACCAAAAATTCTGAATTAGAGGATGACGAGATGGTGTGAAAGTTTTGGTGGAAAGATGATGCTCACAATACTCAAACTCACCATCCAAACACTGAGTCGAAATCTTAGGATTATCCACACCTAGAAACCTTGAAAACTAAACTCTTTGAATTTTTTTTCTGACTCTCAGATCACCTGCCTAATAGACTCTATGCCCTTTTCTCTATTTTACTGTGAAAACTCTTTCACAAAAAAAGTTACATGCACTTTTGAACCATTCAAAAGTTGCATGAGATAGGAAGATAAAAGGAAAGTGGCGTAGGTCCACTCTTTGGAATTTTTCTACCCAGAAAATAAGCACCCCCTCTCACCAAACTTCTCTCTCACAAAGGCTTTCCCCTCCTCATGCACGCACAAAAAAAATCCCATTTAAAATGGGCATCCATCAAAGGGAATAGCACGTAGAGTAGATAGGGTTTGGAGATTAGGTTTGTTGCAATCTTATAAAAAAAACTTGAATTCAAAATTCAAGAGGAGTCCTATCCATTTTCAATGCCTCTATCAGGGGGGTGATGAGTAGGACTCTCCTTCTACACCCACTCTGAAAAATGCCATGAAAAAGTATGACAAAAATAAGTGAGGCATGGGGAATAGATAGGGGAGAGAAGTTAGAGGGCCAACAAATTCATTTGAATTCAAAATTCAAGTGAATCTCATCTAATCCAATGCTTGGACCAGATCAAAGAGAGAAATGAGAGGGTGCACAAGTCTCTTCTAAGCATGGAAAAACTCATGCAAATTCTAAATTTGCGTGGAGGGAGATGGCATCGTCAAATATGATGGTGCAAGGAGATTCAAGTTTCAAAATTCAAACTTGTCCAAATTGGTTTTGTCCAAACCCATTTGTCCAAACCTAATTAGACTAGGATAAATTCAATCAAATTAAGCTTAATCTAACTCAATAAAATTTTAATTAAATTAAAAATTAATTAAGTTTAGATCCTGATTAAATCAGGATCGAATCTCTCATAACGATTAGATCATCTTATGACCTGATCGGATCAAATCCAATCAAATCAAATTCAATCAGATTTGATTGAATTCTCATCATTCAATCAAATTGAATTAATTAATAATCTAACTATTAATTAATTCTCTAATAATATCAGAGTCTTAGTCTAATGGGACTCGAGAAGATAGAGTCCAGTCTAGTTGGACTCCGATCATAGAGTCCCAATCCACTAAAATTCTTGACCATAGAGTCCCAGACTATTAGGACTCTAGATCAGTCATTAAATCAGGTAAAAACTCCTATTGTGTATAATCCCATAGGTTTGAACTCTAAGTCGGTAGCACAAAAACTAATTCCTGTACTAATCGATGTGACCATCTAGCAATGGTACCCGACGTCCGGATAGATCGAATAGTCGTAATGCAATATTGATAAACTTATGGCATATGGTTATCGTATAATTTATCCCCTTGACCATAATGCTCATAGGACAACCTGGGATTTAACTATCAATCCTAAAAATCATCCATATTATATTTTAAATTTTAATATGCATCATATAGACTACTCTGACAGAGATTTTACTAAATTAAAATACTGTGATGCATTTACTCCAATACTTGGAAGGGTCAATCTCATCTCGACTCACAACCAACTAAACAAGTACTTGACTGCATCCAGTAACCTTCTATCATTAAATTAGAAATTCAGATAGTTTGGTATCAAAGTGCAGTGAGTTGCTTATAAGTCACTATGATGATCTCAGGTCCAAGAAATACCCATATCCTTCGCAAGCAACTCTTGATAGTAGAGAGCTCCGCAATTAGATTACATTCTGAAAATCCTAATTCTCCAGATCCTTTAAATTTCAAGGTACCAAAGGACATAAAAAAATTGGTAAAAATATTTATTGAATTTTCTTATTCTTATAAAAGTAGGACTTCTTGGTTGTTAGATATATGTGCCCTAGAAGCCAGAATTGGCTGACACTTGTAATACACTTCTAGGGGCAAAATTATAATTTTGACTATAATTAATAAAATGGGTTATTTTCTATCACATATGTGTATTTAGTGTCTGTGATACATCCTTTGAGTTAATGGTAATGATAATTCATATTTTCAAGAGTTGAAAATTTAAGACATGAATAATCATTATTAACTCATAAAATGCTCCCGACCATAGGATCATCACGAGGATGGTGATTGATCCGGAAGGTTGGTGTACAATCGCTTCTCTTTAGTAGATGAGTCTTGAGTCTACGGTGTGGAGACACCGGAGCGAGAGTACAGGTACTCGTTAGAGAACGAGGGCACTGAGCGTGACCACCTCGAGTAGTCATTAGGAAGTCTACCTTCTCGTCAATGACTGACTCGATGCTGCAGTAGTGTGTCTGGTTCTTTGACCTGAGATGCATCGGCAGTTCACCTTGAGGGTGTTATAGTTTGACTACACCATTACTCGGTCTCCTAGCCATATGGAACCCTGAGGTGTATGTTGGCTATAGCATGTTCATTGTAGGAACTGGATTGCATCAAGATGGAATCTATCTACCTCGGTGGTAGAGGAGCAGCCCTATGATGATCATGAGAATCAAGTCCAGAAGCCCCATGGCCATGGCAGAGTGAAATAATAGAAAGAGTTTCTATTTAGATTTTCACATTGGACTCGAATCGAATGATTACATCATATGACAGAGACTAGGGTTTGACGAGTTCACCTTAACCCTAATCTGATCGGGGCTCAAGATAGAAGAACTTAATCACACAGGTAGCTGCACCAAGAGGTTCGCATTCAGCTCTGATGGGTTGCCACCATATACTGCTAGGTGTCACTGGTGGATTTTGGGAGCAATTAGAATGATTTAGATGATCGATCATTCTAGCTGTTCGAATCAGAAGAGTTCTGATCCATCGAAAGGAGTTTCGATGATGTCGATGATAGAGATCATGACATATCCCATTACCATACAGAACTGAACCTAACTGGGTCACACAAACAAGGGTTTGAATCTGGTGATCATCAATTGAACTGATCTAGTTCAATTGATCTGAATGAGAATTCAATTAGGTTCAAGGAAAATCGTGCTAGCACTCGATTGAACCTAACGTTCTTCTTTTACTATCATAAATAAGTTGTCCTGACTGAGCCAAAGGAGTTTGTGCTCAATCAGAGGCCTTCATATGGTCTGACTGGAGGTTGTCCAAGTCAGAAAAGGTTGTCTTATTTTGTAAGACATTACCTGCCATTTTTTGGTCACCTGCCATTTCTTGTTCTTTGACTTTGGTCAAAAGTCTACCTTTGACTGGTCAAACGTTGACCATTGACCTTTGACTTTTGACCACATGTCATGCACCTATTGGAGAGCTGGTGGGGGCCTGTCCCCCTGCCAGAACCTGGCAAGGAGAAGGGCGCACGCCAAGGCCCTGGCGTGTGCCCAAGTTGGAGGCGCCTAGGAGTCCTTGTTGGACAAGGACTCCATCTCCTTTTTGGATTCCAATTAGAGTTCTACTAAGAATCCAGTTTGACTGGTCTTAGGCGCCCTCTAAGGAGGAATCCAGGGGACTCTATTCCCCAAATCAGATTTAGATCTGATTTCACAAAGGGTTGTCTATAAATAAGACCCTGCTAACCCATGCCACTAGGTTAGTCATAATTGTTATGACTAAGCCAAGTCTAGTTTAATGAGACCTGAATCAAATTCTCCCTAAGAAAAGATTAAGTCTGAGGTCTTCCACCATTGTAGATGTGCGGGCCCTTCCCGGGGTTGATTGTTCTCGGCTGGATACAGTGGCTCAGTTGCACCGGAAAGATGCAACCATGTCTATTAGGCATTGGATGCTATGGGCTGGAGGATGAGTTGGGCTCAATATTTTGGATACGGTGAGAGACTCAATTAGGAAACCCAGTCTATGCAAATGGTGGGTCTGACTTAACTAAGGAGTGGATCAATATTTCCGGATACGGTGAGATTCATGAATTAGAGACCAAGTTTGGGTGCACCATGATTAGAGAATCATTGAACAAGAGTTGTTCACTCATTGGCTAACCCATCACCAATAACTGTTAGGTGAGGTGATGAGTCAGTTGGTGAGACCGCACCACCCACTAGAAATCATTAATCGTGGAGATTTTTGCATCTCTACAGAGGGAGTGTAGGGATCCGAGAAAATAGTGGGAGCTAATTTGTTTTAAAAATAAAATCCCTAAATAAATTGGTCAAGTCAAAATTACAGTATCTAACTAGAATCTTTGACTCTCTACAGAAAAAATGTCTGCGTCCAACCCATTGGCACGTATCCTAGGACACACATAGACTGACTGGACCCAATTATAAAGATTGGCTCAGGAACTACAAAATTATTTTGGGTTTCAGAGAAGTTAACCCATGTTTTGGACCAGGACCCTCCCACCTTACCAGCCCGTCCATCCACTTGAACAGAGAGCGTCTCTGAAAAAATGGATAGACGAAGATAATAAGGCCAGATATTACATGTTGGGCTCGATGTCTGATGAGCTCCAGCGCCAACATGAAGATATCGGGACTGCTCGCCAAATGTTGGCTCACCTGCAGGAGATGTTTGGTGAACAGAGTCGCGCAGCCAAATATCAAGTCACGAAATGACTTTTTAAGGCTAAGATGCGTGATGGGCAGTCAGTCCAAGATCACTGTCTGACAATGATCAAGGACATGGAAGAGCTTGAGAAGCTCGGTGTGAAGTTAGGACTTGGATCTGCAGAATGATATTATTCTGCAATCCTTGACTGATGCATATGGGCAATTCATCATGAATTACCACATGCATAAACTTCAAAAATTCCTTGGCCGAATTAATGAATATGCTGGTTACCGCTGAGCTTTCTATGAAAGGTTCTAAAGGCTCAGTTCTTGCTATGGAACGGACTTCTTCCAAAAGAAAGTCTTATGGAAAGAAAAAGAAGTCTGTGAAAAAAGCAAAAGGTGGAAGGATCAAAGAAGAAGAAGGCAGAAGCCGAAGAAAGAAGGCCGATGGCAAAGGAAAGTGTTTTTCCATTGCAACAGCGACGGCCATTGGAAGCGGAACTGCCCTACTTACCTGGCCACCCTGAAGAACAAGAAGGAAGGTCCTTCTGGAGGTATGCTCGTTATTGAGTCTAACCTTACGGTTTTCTTCTGCATCCAGTTGGGTGCTTGACTCTGGTTCTAGTGCTCATCTGTGCACTTCTATGCAGGGTCTTGAGGATAGCAGGAGGCTGAGGGATGGAGACATGATCCTACGCATCGGTAATGGAGCAAGAGTTGCTGCAGTAGCCGTGGGAACATACCCTCTTCGATTACCATCTGGTTTAGACTTAGTTTTGAAAAGACTGTTATTATGTGCCTGCAGCTAGCAGGAATTTGATTTCTGTTTCATGCTTAGCACAAGAAGGCTTATGTGATCACCTTCTTTAAGGACCATTGTAACATTCTTTATGAAAGAAATAAAATTGCAAATGGTTTCCTTATTAATGGTCTTTATCAGCTACATATTGATGTACCTATTCTAACTATCGAGCAAAACGTGAATGCCAAACGACCTAGGGATAGTCCAAACGACAGATATCTATGGCACCTGAGATTAGGTCATATAGCAGAAGATAGGATCAACAAATTGGAGAAAAATGGGCTATTGAGTCCATTGACTTTTGAGTCATATCCAACTTGTGAATCTTGTCTTCAAGGCAAAATGACTAAACTCCCTTTTGTTGGACATGGGGAGAGGGCCACAGATCTCCTTGCCCTAGTACATACTGATGTGTGCGGCCCATTTGATGTGCCGGCTAGAGGCAATTTTGTCTACTTCATTACCTTTACCGATGATCTGTCTAGGTATGGGTATGTGTATCTTATGAGACACAAGTCTGAAGCTTTTGAAAAGTTCAAAGAATTCAGACATGAAGTAGAAAAAAAACTGGAAAACCCATTAAGATTCTTCGATCAGATCGAGGAGGTGAATACCTTAGCCGGGAAAATTCCTAGACTATCTTAAGGAAAATGGCATAGTCTCTCAATGGACTCCACCAGGAACACCTCAACTCAACGGGGTTTCAGAACGGAGAAATCGGACTCTATTGGATATGGTTCGATCCATGATGAGCTTCACAGACCTCCCTGATTTCCTTTGGGGACATTCATTGTTAACTTTAATTTATCTACTGAATAGGGTTCCCTCTAAAACCGTTCCTACCACACCGTATGAGATATGGCACGGTAAGAAACCAAGTCTGAGTCATCTCAGAATTTGGGGTTGTCCGGCTCATGTCAAAAGACAACAAGCGGACAAGTTAGAGTTTAGGTCCTTTAGAGCTCGATTCATAGGATATCCTAAAGAGTCATTAGGATACTATTTCTACATTCCAGAAGACCACAATGTGATTGTGAGTCGACATGCCATCTTTCTTGAAAAATAGTTTATTCAAGATAGCGGCATTGGAAAGCAGATTAAGCTTGATGAGAAAGTCTCACAAGTAAACGAGCTAAGGACCAATTGGAACCAAATCAGGTTGAGCCAATAAGAACACTACCTCCTCCACCTCGTAGATCGGAAAGAGTTTTCCCGTCCCCCTGAAAGATACTTAGGTATTATTTCAGAGGAAGTAGAGAAAATGTTCCTCATAGGTAATGGTGCTCATGGTGATGATCCCAAAACCTACAACGAGGCGATATCAGATATCGACTCCGAGAAATGGCTAGAGGCAATGCAAGTCAGAAATTGACTCGATGCACTCAAACCAAGTCTGGACCTTGGTAGATCCACCAGAAGGTATAGTACCTATTGGGTGTAAATGGATCTTCAAGAGAAAGATTGGTGCAGATGGGAATGTGGAGACATTCAAGGCTAGACTAGTGGCAAAAGGTTATAGTCAACGCGAAGGCATTGACTATCAGGATACCTTTTTCCCAGTGGCTATGCTAAAATCCATCCGCACATTGCTTGCCATTGCAGCCTATTTCGATTATGAAATATGGCAAATGGACGTGAAAACGGCATTCTTAAATGGATATCTTGAGGAAGATATCTATATGGAACAGCCGCTAGGTTTCACATCCAGTGATACTGATCACAAGGTTTGCAAGCTGCAAAGGTCCATATATGGACTTAAGCAAGCATCTCGGAGCTGGAACACTCGTTTCAATGATGTGATCAAAAAGTTTGGTTTCATCAAAAATGAAGAGGAACCATGTGTTTTCAAAAAGGGTCAGTGGGAGCGCTGTTGTCTTCCTCGTATTGTACGTGGATGACATCCTCCTTATTGGGAATGATATTCCCATGTTGACATCAGTCAAAATGTGGTTGTCCAAGGAATTCTCCATGAAAGACCTAGGTGAAGCATCCTTTATTCTAGGAATTAAGGTCTATAGGGATAGACCGAATAGGATGCTAGGACTTTCACAGAAGATGTACATAGAGGAAGTACTAAAGAGGTTTAGTATGGAAAACTCTAAGAGGGGATTAATACCCTTCAGACATGGTATTCATCTTTCCAAGAAGATGTGCCCCAGCACACCTGAGGAAATAGAACGCATGAGCAAGATCCCTTATGCTTCTGCAATAGGGAGCCTCATGTATGCCATGCTATGTACACGACCTGATATAGCCCATGCTGTGAGTGTCACAAGCAGATATCAGTCAAATCCAGGTGAAGAACACTGGACTTCTGTGAAATGTATCCTTAAGTACTTGAGAAGAACTAAGGATATGATGTTGGTCTTTGGTAATGGAGAACTCCAAGTCCAGGGATACACAGACTCGGATTTCATGTCCGATATAGATGATCGAAAGTCGACATCTGGGAAGTCTGTTTGTGTGCAATGGTGGTGCTGTCAGCTGGAAGAGTTCCAAGCAAACTGTGATAGCAGATTCCACCATGGAAGCAGAATATATCGCTGCATCAGAGGCTGCGAAAGGAAGCATTCTGGTACAAGAAGTTTGCTGCAGAAATTGGAGTAATGCCATCAGATGCCATTCCTCTATACTGCGACAACAATGGCGCCATAGCCCTTGCTAAGGAGCCGAGGTCTCACCAGAAATCCAAGCACATTGAGCGGCGATACCACCTCATCCGCGATTACCTCGAGAAGGGTTACGTCGAGGTCAAGAGAGTCAACTCCACAGATAATGTGGCAGACCCACTTACAAAGCCGTTGGGCCAGCAGAAGATCGAAGCCCACCTTGAGAAGATGGGACTTAGACTTGTAGCCAATTGGCTTTAGGACAAGTGGGAGATTGTTAGATATATGTGCCCTAGAAGCCAGAATTGGCTGACACTTGTAATACACTTCTAGGGGCAAAATTATAATTTTGACTATAATCAATAAAATGGGTTATTTTCTATCACATATGTGTATTTAGTGTCTGTGATACATCCTTTGAGTTAATGGTAATGATAATTCATATTTTCAAGAGTTGAAAATTTAAGACATGAATAATCATTATTAACTCATAAAATGCTCCCGACCATAGGATCATCACGAGGATGGTGATTGATCCGGAAGGTTGGTGTACAATCGCTTCTCTTTAGTAGATGAGTCTTGAGTCTACGGTGTGGAGACACCGGAGCGAGAGTACAGGTACTCGTTAGAGAACGAGGGCACTGAGCGTGACCACCTCGAGTAGTCATTAGGAAGTCTACCTTCTCGTCAATGACTGACTCGATGCTGCAGTAGTGTGTCTGGTTCTTTGACCTGAGATGCATCGACAGTTCACCTTGAGGGTGTTATATAGTTTGACTACACCATTACTCGGTCTCCTAGCCATATGGAACCCTGAGGTGTATGTTGGCTATAGCATGTTCATTGTAGGAACTGGATTGCATCAAGATGGAATCTATCTACCTCGGTGGTAGAGGAGCAGCCCTATGATGATCATGAGAATCAAGTCCAGAAGCCCATGGCCATGGCAGAGTGAAATAATAGAAAGAGTTTCTATTTAGATTTTCACATTGGACTCGAATCGAATGATTACATCATATGACAGAGACTAGGGTTTGACGAGTTCACCTTAACCCTAATCTGATCGGGGCTCAAGATAGAAGAACTTAATCACACAGGTAGCTGCACCAAGAGGTTCGCATTCAGCTCTGATGGGTTGCCACCATATACTGCTAGGTGTCACTGGTGGATTTTGGGAGCAATTAGAATGATTTAGATGATCGATCATTCTAGCTGTTCGAATCAGAAGAGTTCTGATCCATCGAAAGGAGTTTCGATGATGTCGATGATAGAGATCATGACATATCCCATTACCATACAGAACTGAACCTAACTGGGTCACACAAACAAGGGTTTGAATCTGGTGATCATCAATTGAACTGATCTAGTTCAATTGATCTGAATGAGAATTCAATTAGGTTCAAGGAAATCGTGCTAGCACTCGATTGAACCTAATGTTCTTCTTTTACTATCATAAATAAGTTGTCCTGACTGAGCCAAAGGAGTTTGTGCTCAATCAGAGGCCTTCATATGGTCTGACTGGAGGTTGTCCAAGTCAGAAAAGGTTGTCTTATTTTGTAAGACATTACCTGCCATTTTTGGTCACCTGCCATTTCTTGTTCTTTGACTTTGGTCAAAAGTCTACCTTTGACTGGTCAAATGTTGACCATTGACACTTTGACTTTTGACCACATGTCATGCACCTATTGGAGAGCTGGTGGGGGCTTGTCCCCCTGCCAGAACCTGGCAAGGAGGAAGGGCGCACGCCACCCTTGGCGTGTGCCCAAGTTGGAGGCGCCTAGGAGTCCTTGTTGGACAAGGACTCCATCTCCTTTTTGGATTCCAATTAGAGTTCTCCTAAGAATCCAAGTTTGACTGGTCTTAGGCACCCTCTAAGGAGGAATCCAGGGGACTCTATTCCCACCAATCAGATTTAGATCTGATTTCACAAAGGGTTGTGATTGGTTGGGAAGAAGAGGAGTTGGATCACGCTTAGTCTATAAATAAGACCCTGCGCCCAACTCAAAATTTAATTGAAGAATTCCCATGCCCCAAGGCTGCCTCTCTCCTCCTCCTCCATGCCAAGCCCATCTTCTCCCTCTCCTCTCCACGTCCAAAAGTGGTTTTGGACTTAGGTTGGTGCGAATTCAGATCAAGAGAAAGGCGATCAAAAGCTAAGAAGGCTGCGCTGCTGCAAAGGACGACTGCTGATCTTCAAAAGAGTTTTGAAGATCCTCCAGATCAGATCCAGATCTGATTTTTGGAGATGTGATAGAGAAGAAGAGGATCTCCAGATCCAACCTGAGTGGATACCGGTAGAGGCCAGGCGCTTGCGTGGCTAGATCCAGAACCTTCCGCTGCAATACAGGATCATCAACAGGGTAATAGGATTACCCAATCAAAGGTAAATTAAATTTGATTTAATTTATCTTATTTTATTTTATTTATTAAAATAATAAGAATCAGATCTGAAATATCTCAAGATCTGATTGATCAAAGAGAAAAATTTTTGAAATATATCTCTTGATCAAATCAATAATAAAATACTTAATAAACTTGGTCTAAATTTTTTCATCACCAATTTAATTATACAAAGTCAATTTTAGAATTAAAATCATATCAGAGCTTAGCTTTTTAGAATTTCATAATACAAATGGAGCGCTTAAGAGAGAGAATATTGTACTTAAGGATCTCGTTGAGACCTCTATTTATAGATAGGGGTCAAAGCCATTCGTGGGATGTAATTCATGGGTGGTTCCAACTGAATCGGATGCGATGGGATGATATTTATGATCAAGATTCTTGGAATTAAGCAGTTAGAGTTATCTTATTAGGATCGTGGCCAAATATCGAAGGTAGTTGCACAATTTCAAAAGTGGCATGCAGGAATTCTAGAGTGTGTCAGATTGGGCCAAGTTTAGACTGACTAGGAGCTAAGTTCAGTCATCAGCAAGGTCAATAACAAAAGGAGGATCGATAATTGCCAGATTGGCAGAAAGGATTTACCACATAGTAAGGGTCAGATGAAGTCAAACTTAGGTGGGCTTGGAGTCCAAGATTAGGCATTTTCGAACTCAAATTGCATTGGAAGCCATTGGTGGTGAGATCAGATGAGTTGGAGCTTGGTGATCTGCAAGATCAAATGATGTTGAATTTGGAAGAAATTAGAGGCCAGTAGTTTGCAGGATCAAACGAATCCGAACCTAGAAGGAATTAAAGGCCTTCGAGCTTAGAACTCAGATTGCACTGAACCCAAAGAGAGCTGGAGGATGGTTTGGTGGGTTGTAGAGTCGAAATATGCCAAACTTAACAGCTAGTGGGAGGTTAGTGTAGATTTCACAAGACTTAAATTTGGTTGACCATGCACCAAGGATCGAAAGTTTTGAACTTAGAAGGGCCCATCATCAAGCAGTGGGATCGGATGGTGATGAATTTAGAATGGAGAGCCTAGGTTCAGCGATAATTGAAGCTCATTAGCAAGACGTTGGAGATGATTGAAGGAACCAGGGTCAGATACTACCAATCTCTCCAATAGGGTTCAATCATTAGCGGAGTTAGTGGAGGAAAGAGATCCGATTGATGATACGGTGAGAATCGATGACATCTGAGATAGCCAAGTCTTCAGCAAGGATGATTTTACTCTCAACATATGCCCTCCTACTTTCAAGTTCAGACCAGATCGGGTTCAGACAAAGAGAGCATTCTAGTTTGAATCGATCGAGGATATATAGTACTATTTAATCAGTTGAAGCAGGTATGCCTTTTCGAGAGAAGTGAAGGGGAGCGCCATTTTAATCACTAAGAAAAAAAGCTTCCTCTTTTGGTACACTTCAAATTAAATGAACCATCTGACATTCTTTCGGGGCGTATCAAACCTCACTAGCTATATGTTGCCAATTGGCCAGTGGTGATTTAGTATCAATGCTGTACCATCTTATCTGTGCCATAAAAGGTGCCTCTAGGTAGTTTCTTCTTCCTCCTATCTCTTGTGATTTTTTCATTTGAAGCCATCAGAGCCCTCTCTCTTTTTGGATTTCGCATAGGTCCCCCTCCTCCAATCATCTATACCATCAAGAAGGCATCTCACTACCAAGGATTAGTGACATGTTTCTCCCTAAAGAGGGGTCTCAGGCTTGATAAAGGAAGCTCCTTCCTCGGTACATGGGTGGAAGGAGCGGCTCTTATTTGTGTCGAGCCCTTTGGTCGAAGATTGGGGGCTTCCCACTGGGGTCGACCTAGGAGCTCAATGTTTTAGGTCCCGAGGATAGGGAAAGAGGACTTCGATTATGCTAAGGCTTTGTAGAAGTATAAAATTCCTCCCTTAAAGCAATTACTATCAAAGCAATCTCTCTATAGTTCGGCCTCAAGCCAGTCGGCCGACTCCAAAGGTGAGTTCATCTTTATTTCTTTCTTTTTCTAACTTTATTTTGGTCTACTGCAGAAATGAAGCTTGAGGTATTGGAGATGTTGAAGAAGGACCTAGTAAAGAAGAGGAAGGCATCAAGTTCGATGGCTAGTTAAAAGAAAGCCAAGGTTGGCTGCCAAAGTGGTGCCTGCTCCAACTTCTCCCAGGACCAAAGTCATCCTGGCCTCCCCCACTCAAGCTCGCCCATCAAAGTTAGTGGTGTCTGCTCCCAAGCTAGAGGGAGTCAAGAGGCTAACCCTCGAATTAAAGATACTTCAGTTTGGATTGAGGCAGCCCCTAGGGAGCCGGTCTCAAGTTCAACCTGGGAGAAGCCTACCTTCGATGACTGAAAGATTGTCTGTTAGGCAATTAAAGAGGGCATTTTTTCGACTGAGATGGAGAAGATGGAGGGACTGAGCTTCCTAAACCAGTAAAAGAAAGCTTTCACCTCTTTTCTTCGGGTAAGTTCACTTTTAACGCTTTTTGCTTTCTTTAGGCTTTTACTGATTCCTTTTCTTTTTTCTTTTTACAGATGCATCACTATGTGACCATTTTATGAACACCATCAATACTGCAAGGTCAAAATTGGCCGACGTTCATAAAAAAGTTGAGGCTTCGTAGAAGGCGGCTGAAGCTGAAATAGGGCATCTGAAGGAGGCGCTTGAGAAGAAGGAAGTCGAGAAGGTGAAGGCCGAGGCCGACATGGCTTTGGAGAAGAAGAGAAGAAGGGTAGCAGGAGGTTAAGGTTGCTGAAAGTAGAAAAGAAGGCCGAGGGCAAGATTGCTGAGGTTGGACATCTTGCTATTGAGGCCTTCAAAGCTTCCCCTGAGTTTACCAAGATAAAGGTCAAGTTTGGCAGAGAGACATTTGAGGTCGGGTAGGATGTGTCTTGGCAAAAGATCGCCGAGCATCATCCAAAATGGGATCTTTCCTTCTTGGATGATGAAGAGAAGGCAAACGATTTGGCCATGGTGGCCGAAGCTCCATTAGAGGAAGGGCCTCCATCTAGGTTAGCGGCTGATGAGGCGCCTACGCTGGATGCATCTAAGGTCCATCCGCTATTGCTGCCATCACTGCTAGCAATCGAAGAACTTGGCCAACTTATCGACACTATCCCGAGCTCTTCGATCGCCCCTTAGCCTGAGGTCAGGGAGGTTTGAACTTGTACTTTTTTTTGTTTTGATTTCACTATAAAAGTTCTTCTATTAATGAAATGAAATTTACTTTCATTTACCTCGTGTCATCTCTTAATTATCGATCTTTTGGATGCATGTTTTCTAAATTATTGGATCGGTGTGGACATTATGGTCGTCCTCTAATCTGCCTTCACACTGACCCTTTACCTAATGCTGTTTCCATCAAGGTTTGCCTTGAAGCTCTAAAAAAAAAAAGATAGCCGAGCAAAGAAGAAGGCCCCTGAAGCCGAACGGAAGCTCTCCAAAGTAAAGAAGAACTTTAAGGTGGCTTCGGCTGAGATTAGGCATCTAAGGTCGACCATCTGGCCAAACACTAAAGCACATATTGCTGAGAGGAATCAGTTGATGGAAGAGTGTAAGCAATTGGCAAAGCTTATTGAGGAGAAAACTTAAGATTCGGTTGCAAAGATTACTCGGTACCAAAATAAACTCTGTCTGGCATATGAGAGGATTTCCATTTTGGAGTAGTACATTGGTTCTACCAAGGCTGCTGAAGAAGCCAAGTGGGGAGCAGTCGAGAAAGTTGTTAGACTTTGGAACCAACTACACTCAACCGAAGAAAAAATAGCCAATCTTGAGTGCCAGTCTAATGAAAAAAGCAGCATTCTGATCAAGTTGAGATAAGTGGCAAATACTAGGAGTGCCAGTGACATTCGGAGTGAACTAATCTCAGCTTGGAACATTATCGTTGATCTTTCTGAAGCTTTGAGCAAGATAGGTTTGAGTTGACTAAACTCCGTATCAAGCTGGTGGAAAGCACAGCAGCTACCAAGCAGGCTAAAGATACGATTAAGCAACCAAAGAAGATGCTTGTTATGATTCAGTGCACTATTACTCTTAAGGTGGTAGACATATTGGCCATGGCACTCAAAGTTAGGTTTGAAGAGAGTGGATGCCTAGTCAAGCAGCTTTTCTCCAAGGTCAATCTTTCTCTTCATTGAGGTTCCAAGTTCAGAGCAAATTGAGCTAAACATCGCTTCCTTAGGGTCATCGACAGCCGAAGTTATCGAGAGCACTCAACCGAGTTAGATGTTATAATATTTTCCTTTTTTATTTCTTCTATGAGGCTATTCATCCATTTGGGTGTTATCATTGTAACTCAATTTTGTGCTTTAGCTTGTAAATAAAATATATTTTTCAAGTTCTCTCTTTAATTTTGGATAGCTTCTAGTTCTATTTTAGCATGAGATGAACTCAAGCATACCTTGGTGTTGAACGAACATAGGTTTCTTAGGAATTTTCCAACTTTGTATGAGAACAAGCGCTCCGATCCTTCTCATTTGAGGATGAGGGTTCCGATCTTCCTTATTCTAGAACAAGGGTTGCCAGCTTACCTCATTTAAGAATAAGGTTTCTCTTCGATCTTTCTTGTTTGAGAATAAGTGTTCTCCAATCTTTCTTATTTAAGAATGAGGTTTCGAGCTTTCTCATTTAAGAACATGGGTTGTCGGCCTATCTCATTTAAGAACAAGATTTCTCTTTGATCTCTCTTATTTAAGAATAAGAGTTCTCCAATCTCTCTTATTTAAGAATGAGGGTTCCAAGCTCCCTCATTTAAGAACAAAGATTGTCTACCTACCTCTTTTAAGAACAAGATTTCTCTTCAACCTCTTTTATTTAAGGACAAGAGTTCTTTGATCTCCCTCGGTTAAGAATGAGGGTTCTCCATTCTGGATTTTGCTTTATCAAGTGACCGAGGTTAAGTTGTAGATGTTACATATAACCATATGAAAATTATCTCAAGCATCATAAAGATTAGTGCCTGGGAATAAAGTCATTTCATTAAGCTGATGTTATTGATAGTATATTCGTAAATATTCAGCATTCCATGATTGGGGTAGAGGGGTTTTTTTGAGTTGCTTCAGTCGATACGTGCTAGGTCTGATGACTTCATCCATCTCGTAGGGGCCCTCCCAGCTTGGAGATAGTTTATCCTATTTGCTTGGTTGGGAGATCTCCGCTTGATGTAGTACCAAATCTCTAACTCTGAAGGTCTTGCCTTTGACCTAGGAGTTATAATACAAAGCCACACTGTATTGATAGGCTGTCATTCTGATGTAGGCATTCGCTCGAGTTTCCTCCAACAAGTCAAGGGTTGCTCTATGCCGAGATTGCTAACTTGGATAGGAGATCTGCTCAGGAGTTCTCTACCCTCGGGATCTACTGGATGTCGAAGCTGATTAAGATCGAAACTAAGTCTTTTACTTTTTGTAGGTACTTCTTTATGTTTTCTTCTCGGACTTCAAAATCTCTTTTAAGGTGTCTAACCACCAATTAGCAGTCATTGCAGGCTTTCAGGTGCTCTATCCTTAGTTCTTTTGCTATTTTAAATCCCATTATTAAGGCTTCATATTCAGCTTCATTATTGGTGACTAAAAATTCAAAGTGCAAGGCATACTCTACAATAGTTTTTTCTAGACTAGTTAGGATCAATCTGGCACCTAAACCAAAAGAGCTTGATGATCCATCGACATGAATGGTCTAGGAATCTACCTCTTCAGACGGACTCATTTTTACTTTAGATGGATCTGCTCTAGCTTTGGAGGGACTTGCTTATGGTTGCTTGGGTTTGGTAAGTTCTAGGATTATATATTCCACTATGAAGTCTACCAATACTTGCACCTTGATTGAGGATCAAGGCCAAAATTTTATATCAAACTTAGTGAACTCGATTGCCCATTTTGTGATCCAACCAGATGTATCGAATCGATGCAAGACTGTTTTTAGTGGTTGGTCTATCAGGATAGTTATGGTATGAGTCTAAAAATAAGACTGAAGCTTTCTGGCTATGATTAGTAAGGCATAGATTAGCTTTTCCATCCTTGTGTACCTCATCTCTCTATCTCTCAATATCTGGCTGATGTAGTAGATTGGTTGCTGGATCTTATTTTCTTCACAGAACAAGATAGTGCTTATTGCTGTAGATGAAACTGCTAAGTATAGAGAGAGCTTTTTGTGGAGTTTTAGTGTGTCCAAGAGTGGAGAAGAGTTGAGATAGTTTTTTAATTCTTCAAATGCTTGCTGACACTCTTCTATCCATTGAAAATCCTTCAACTTTTTGAGAACTTGGAAGAAAGGGAGGCAACATTCTGCTAATCTGCAAACAAAGTGGTTCAGTGCTGCCATCTTTTCTGTAAGAAGTTGGACCTCTTTTATTATCTTCAGAAAATCTTCTTCTATATTGCTCAGGATCTTCTTCGTATTCACCTCTATTCAATGAGTCAACACCATGAATCCTAAGAATTTTTTTGAGGTAACTCCAAAAGCACACTTGGTTGGATTTAACTTCATTTTGTACTTCTAGAGAGTGGTGAAGGCTTCTTCAAGATCTTTGATATGGGTTCTTATAGATTTGCTTTTGATAAGCATGTTGTCTATATAGACTTTCTATATTATGCCCAATCTGCTCTTTGAAGAACTTGTTCATAAGGTGTTGGCAGATCGTGCCTGCATTTTTTAAGCCAAACGGACATTATCCTATAATAAAAGGGATCACGATCAGTAATAAAAATAGTCTTCTCCTCAACTTTAGATGCCATTCGAATTTGATTGTAACTGGAGAAGGCATCTATGACGGTGAGAAGGTCATGGTCCAAGGTGGCGTCCACCAGCTAGTCAATTCGAGGTAGTGGATAGCTGTTCTTTGGATAGACTTTATTCAAGTTGGTAAAGTCTATGCATATCCACCATTTTTTGTTCACCTTCTTAACGAGGACCACGCTTGTGATCTAATTCAGATAAGTCGCTTTCTGAATGAACCTAGCCCCAAGTAGCTTATCTACCTCCTTTGCAATTGCCTTCTAGCATTTTGGTGTGAAGCTCTACTTCTTTTATTTTATAGGCCAGTAGGTATGGTCCACATTTTGGTAGTGGATCATCACCATCAACTCAATGTCTAGCATATCGGTGGGTGTCCAGACAAAAATATCGGTGTTCCCCTATAAGAAAGCGGTGAGCTGATCTTTGGTTATATGATCTAGATTTAAACCAATATGAACAGGTATGATCCTTATTTTCATCCTCTAAGAGGATCATAATAAGATCCTCAATCGGCTCCCCGCACTCCTCGATCGGCTAATTCGTCGCAAGTATCTAGCCTCTCTATAGGGCATATCTCTGGATGTTTTGCTTCTTACAGTGTGATGGTATAACATTGCCATGTTAGGGCTTGGTCATCTTAGAGTTCTCCAACCCCATGCTCTGTTAGAAATTTCACTTTCAAACAATATGTAGAAACTACAGCTCGGAATGCATTAAGGCTTGGCCGTCCAAGAATAGCATTGTAAGCTGAAAGGGCCCTGACTATGAGAAAGTCGATTTGGGCTATGGATCACCGAGGGGGTTGGCTAGCTATCATCAGCAGAGTAATTACTCCTTCAATGGGCACTGCGTCCCCTCAGAATCCTACGAGTAGGGAGTTTAATGGTCCTAGTTGATTTTCAGATATATCCATTTTTGAGAAGGCATTGTAAAACAATACATCAATGGAGCTTTTATTATCAACTAAAATGTGACATACATCACAGTTTGTAATATTTAAAAAAACTACAACCACATCATCACATGAGAACTCAATCCCTTGAATATCTTCTTCAGTAAAAGCAATAAATTCTTCAATTTGCCACCTCTTGAAGGACTCTCGCAACCTACTAGCTTTGCTGCTCCGATGCCTTCTAGTTATTGTATTTATTATTACTGCTAGGGTTCGGTTGTCTATAGGTTCCTCCTGTTGGGATGGTTCAGATTGCTGAGGTGCTCTTAGTTGATCCTCGCACATTTTCTACCGACATCGGATGAACTGATCTAGCTGCTCACATCATATGAGCTCCTCGATCTCATCTAGGAGTTGCATGTACTCCTCCATATCATGGCCATGATCATAGTGGTAAAGGCAGTACTTGTTAGGATTGTGCTGCTTAACTTGGACCGCATCCTTTCCGTTCTTAGTAGCTACTCCTTTATCTCTATCAACACTTGCATTTTGGGAGCATTCAGGAGAGTATAGTTTGTGAACTTCCTTAGCAGTGATGTTTGCCATGCTCTTCCATTAGGGCTCCTGGGTCGGTGATTTCGAAGTGGAGTCCTGGATCTTTGATATCAAGGTGGAGTCCTAGAATGCTAAGATCCCCCCTTTCGATTCCCTTGTTTTGGGGGACCTTGTTGGTTTCTCCTCACTTGCACTCCTCAGTAGTGTTTGCATTGCATAGTTTGAAAGCATCCTCAATGCATGTATATTTCTCCATCCGAGATAGTATGTCGATAAAGTCTGGGGGGTACTTTTTTCCCAATGAGAAGAGAAGGTCGTTCTTCAAAAGGCCGTATTTCTGGATAGTCATTGCAACCGACTAGTCTAAATTATGGACTTTGAGTGCAACCACATTGAAGCGGCTCACATAAGCTCCGATGGACTCCCCCTTTCTCTGCTTAATATTTATAAGGGACTCCAACCTCCTCTGTTGCCTTCGGTTGCTCACAAAGTGGGCCGTGAACTCTCGACCCAACTGCTTGAAGGAGTGGATGGTACCTAGCTTTAGGCTTAAGTACCAATGCTGAGCCATGTCTTCCAAGATTGAGGGAAAGGCCCGACACATAATGGCCTCTAGTAATCCATGGATGAGCATCGCGGCCTTAAACGATTCTATGTGGTTGATAGGGTCAGTCATCCCATCATAGTTCTCTAGTTGTGGGAGCCTGAAGTGGGTAGGCAGTGGCTCCCGCATGATCTTGGTGCTGAAGGTTGGGTCAAAATGGAGCCCGTCATTCTGCATCGACTAGTGGTTATACAGTAGTTCTATTTGCTGGTTCATTTCTTGTAACCTCCGAATTGGCGAGTGCATCTTTGGTGGTGTAAGCTTCAGAATGTGGTGAGAGTGATCAGCCAGAATGTGGTGAGAGTGATCAGCCCAAGGTGGAGTCTTGTCGAGATCGAGGACTCAAGGGCTATTGTCTCCTTCACTTGGGACTCCTGGGCTGATTGTAGTGGGTCTATCTGCTCCACTTAGGGCTTTATAGGGGGAGGGTCCTGCAACTATTCCTATGGTGGCTCAACTTGCTGTGCGGGGTTAGGCTATTGAATTTCTAGCACTGTCTTCATCAAACTTCTCACCTACTATACCAGTAGATCAAACTGGGCGACGCTTCCCGCTGTTGTTGCTGTGGTGGTGGAGATGGGATCTCGAATGGCTGTGCTTGCGACTGATGATTGACTGGATTTTCCATTGGCCAGGAGTTGGAGGAGTTGGGATGCTGGAAAGTTGCTCTTCTGGGTACCATTGCTTTTCTCGATCGTGTGCTCTTTTAAGAAAAAGGGGTGCCAAAAGTTCATGCCCTTTCTATAGTGTCAATTTTATTGCTGCAGAATTTCAACCCTCATTGGAGTGGTTGGAGTGGATGGCGCTAAGTCTTCCAGTGGCGAGACTTGCAAAAAAAATCCTGATCGAAGGTGGCTTCGCGAGAGACCTTTTGATGCTTAAGTTAGAAATCTGTGACAGAAATGAAGCACGAGAGAGAAAATGTCATACCTGAGGGTCTCGTTGAGACCTCTATTTATAGACAGAGATCAGAGCCATTCGTGGGACGCAATCTGTGGATGGTCCCAACTGGATCGGAATCGATGGGGTGACGTTTATGACCGAGATTCTTGGGATTGAATAGTTAGAGTTACCTTATCAGGATCGTAGCTAGCTATCGCAAGACAGTCGCACGATTTCAAAAATAGTACATGGGAATCCTAAAGCATGTCGAATTGGGCCTAGTTCAAGCTGACTGAGAGCTGAGTTCAATCATTGGCGAGGTCGGCAGCAAAAGGGGGATCAGTGGTTGCTAGATTGGCAAAAAGGATTTGCTGTATAGTAGATTGGACTGTGTGGAACTTAGGTGGGCTTGGAGTTTGAGATCGGGCATTTCCAAACTCAAATTGTGTTGGAAGCCATTGATGGTGAGATTAGATGTGCTAAATTCAAAAAAAAATTAAAAGCTAGCGGTCTGTGGGATCGGGCGGATCCAAACCCAGATTCGATCTAGAACTCGTATTACGTGAAACCTAAAGGAAGCTTGAGAAGGGTTCGGCGGGTTGCAGGGTCGAAATGTGTCGAACTTAACAGCTGGCGAGAGGTTAGTGCGGATTTCACAAGGTCTGAATTTGGTTAACCATATGTCAAGGATAAAAAATTCTGAACTTAGAAAAGACCCACCGTCAAGCGGTAGGATCAGATGATGATGAATTTAGAATGGAGAGCTTGATTCGGTGATAATTGAAACTTATTAGTAGAACTTGAGAGATGACTGAAGGAACTGGGATCAGATGCCATCGATCTCACCAATAGGGTTCGGCCATTAGTGGACTCAGTGGAGGAAAGGGATCCGATTGATGATATGGTAGAAATTAGCGACATCTGAGATAGCTAAGTCTTCAGTAGGGATGATTTTACCCCCAACATGCCAAGGATATAGTAGTTTAACAAACCCTGGTATAACTATTCTTCAGCTAGGAGATTGTTAAAGTCATCCAGCTCGCATAACAGCCTTCTAGTGAGATGTCCATATAAGTTTCTGATATAGAACAGTTATACAAGAGACAATATGGCAACTGTTGACGCAGACCAAGAAGGACAGAGCTGGTAGCAAACCCTTTTATGCTTTACAAGTGGGCACACGTGAAAGCATGTGCGAAGTTCTCTAAAAACTGCATCACCGCCATAAAATCTAAAATAAATAACAGTAGAACCTAACGTCAAATTGCTTAAAAAGCGGCTTATAGAGTTTTTATGATACCTTACATCTTCATAAAGTTGGATATGAACCTAAAGTCACTAGAGCACCATATGAAAATAAAACACATCCCTAGGCCCCAAAAGCGTGTCAAGACAAGCTTGGACAAAAAGGATTTAAGAAAGCCACTCCTCTCCCCCGCAATCCTGTTCTTATCCTTGGTGACCGATCAACATGCATTAAAGCCAGACAAACAATAAAATTAGCTTAGATTCGCTTGTAGGTTTTTCTTAGATTTTCTGGACTCCAGCTAGACCATGTTTCATGGGTTCTTTAATAAGTTTGCCCCATTTCGTGATGCATCAACATTCTCCTATCACATAACAAATTCTTTACCAGCCTCCACCTTCAATCCACGATTAACAATTATGAATTCCCATCACAACATAATAATAGCGCCCACCCAAAGAAAAAATTGATGATAGTAACAATAATCATTCTTCTGTGGCGCATCCAGTTCCATCAATACTGGATGCCATGGGTAGCCTTGGGCAAATGGATGTAACATAAATACTCAGAAAGTATCTAGCACTTAATTATCACGTCAACTTGGACAAAATCGCAATACCTTTCTCTTGTGGGAATAAGTAGATTGAATCAAACATATAATGAATTTCAACTTTGGGGTTGTACATAATAAATAGAAGCGATGCGATTACACTTATATTATTGGCAAAATATATACACTACAAAAACTACAAAAGTACCAAATTCTACGTGTGAATACAAGCTCCAACTGTACAAATGCCGGATAGCAACAAACTGAATAAGATGTTTTCTGCATCAGCGCGTCTTACTCCAAACAAGAATTCCCTCCCAGTTTTCCATTGGAAGCAAATGACTGACTCACCATTGATTCCCAGATACTGCACTTAGTCAAGAAACATGGCCACCTTATCCTTGAAGCTGCTCTTCGTTTTTGTCAAAATCAATGTTCCTTCTTCTCTCCACAGTTCTCTGCTTCTGGCTTGTTTGTCAGTTTCATCGGTCATGTTCATACCGTCTGTTTTAATTGGCCCATTTTCTTGCTCTATGGCTGAAGGTTTCTTCAGCAGAGGACCTATAAAGAGGTCCAACATATCTTGAACGGTATCTCCAGTTCTTGTGATATTAGCGGCAAAATTTTCCACTTCACAGCTTTTCTCTTTGTTCCTTTCAGTATTAGATGCATAAGAACTGGAACTAGTTGTTATGCATTTGGATATTATCTTGCCAGATCCAGCTGCTTGGATAGGTCTGCCAGCACTAACATTTGAGGAAGCTGACAAGCTTGAAGGGTGTGCTTTTAAATGGCATTCTCTTGTAATTGAGTGTTCATGCGGTTTCTCCTTATCAGCTTTTACATACTGCAAGAAAATGTCAGAGAAGTGATGCACAAAAATATTATAATGGTGAGACACTACTTTCATGCAACTCAAAGTTAGATGGCCATCAGCCATACAAAAAGTAAAAGATGATATATCTGAACAAAACTAAATTAATGTAAGTAGAAAAAAAAATATTGCACAACTTTCTAAATATCTGACAACGTAAAGTGGCCAAAGATGTTTAGCACCTACATAGATCGACACCAAAATATTATAATGAACAAATGGTTTGCCCAATAAGTTCCAGTAGATTAATCTGGCAAAACCACATTAGGATTGTAACCCAGGTGCTGAGGGCTTAAAAAAACATGGATCAAGTAATTTGGTAACTACATTGTGGATACAAAAAATGCTATGAAATTTTACCTCTTCAGCAATGCTCACCAGATCTTCAACTGTCAGTTCTATTTCATCCTCCTTTCCTGGTGACGGGACTTGCATGTCACTGTTCTTGGATCTCTTACTCTTTAGCTTTTGCTTCTTTGCAGTATACCTACAATCCAACATTCTTTCACCTCCATCAGCTTCCCTCTTATGTTTTGTCTTAGCCTCGCCAAGTTTGGAGTTATCCAAACCTAAAACTCTTTTCCTTGCTTTTCTGGTTCCTTGTTTTGCCTCACACTTTTGTGAGAGATCAAGTTTATCCAAACCATCGGCATCCTGAGTTAATATCCTTTTACTTTTAGACCCAGCATCCTGAGTCTCAGATTGATCTTTCAACGGTGAACATGTTTTATCTCCATTGTGAGAGGTTCTTTGTTTATCAGGGGAGCTCACCCGCAGCATCCATGTAGGTAATCTCCGTTTTGTCCCGGTATCAATATCAACAACTACTTCAGGCATGTTTTCTGTACGTTACCCTGCTAATATTGCTTAAACTTCAGTCAGCAACAGAGAATGATGACTCGAATCCAGTCCACACAGGAATAGACATTTTACTCATCAGTCACAAAGCCACCTCACAGATCTTATCTACAGTAATGCGAACAATAAATTGGAATGCCCGCTTAAAAGTCCCATCTGCAGCAATATGAGAAATTTTATTTTAGTACGATAAAAGCATACACGTAATAAACAGACTACAGAACATCATATGTTTAAACCATACCAGGAAACACCTAATGTGAAATTATACTTCTTTATTTAATATTTTGGAGTATATGTCAAATTTAGTCATGTTGATAATACATCAGCCAATGTCCCATGGTGCAAATGCCAGAGCTAGTACTATTGTTTCAGGAGCAGTAAATCATAATAGACTATCATGCCCTTTAGTGCAATCAAACAACAAAAGTTTAGTGAAGGGCATAATAGTCAAATTCTACCTTATTGCAACATCACCACCCTTAAATGAATATGATTGTTAATAAGGACCTTATATATATATATAATAAGCAACAGTAAGGCTATCAGCCCCCCAACCCATCACTCGAATGGGGCATGTGACATGGCCGCACATTCCATAGCATACTTTATGTTCTTATTTCTAAGCAAAGTAAATTATTTTCACTATTAACAAATAAATAGAAATGTCTAGGTACAAGTTCCAAGCACTCAAGCAGTATCAATGATGCTCTAATTTGTCCACATCTCACTCACCCCCCCAAAACCTAGCCGAGTTCTAAGAATCCTGTAGCTCTGAACAGAGAAATAAAGGAATGGCATGAGCAAATAGCTAAGTAAGAATCCCCATGCACACAGACTGACATTTATTAAATAATAGTTAAATGGAATTATCTGACAGCAAATATAAGAACTAGAATAGGATTAAAATGTCATTAACATTTAATGCACATTCAAGATAACTGGTGCCTCAGTTCCCTTATTTTTCACAAGTGACAAAACATCAATAAATAATACAATTAAACTAATCTTCATTCAACACTCATCCAATTAACAATTCATTACCATTTATAATTATCTGTCAAATATCCAATTCAGCAAATATCATTGTATAACAAGCCAGTTGATTTGAATTTGGCTTCAGGCTTACCACGATCACATCTACAGCTCAAGACAGGGCAACAATAATGTCACATTTCCAGCCTGCAACGCGACAAAGACATTTTCAACCTAGGACGGGGCAATGATAATGCCATATTTCCAGTCTGAAATGGGCAACTATAATGCCACATTTCCAGCTGGTTACGAGGCAACAGTAATGCTACATTTCCATTCTGTGATCAGGCAATGGTAATGCTATATTTCCAGTCTATGATGGGGCAATCAATGGTAATGAAGTTAGCCCAAAGCGAGCACTCATCCAAACAATTCAAGCGCACATACCAAATATATTATTTATGACTTTGAACTATCCATGATCATGATTCTAGGCCATGATGGGGCAACGATAATGTCACCCTTCCAGTCTATTGGAAGGCAACAACAATGTCACCTATAGAGACACATGATAACTTAATAAATCATATAGCCACTTTAAATATTATTTGACATTTGAGCAAATCACACAATCAACTCATCCTAGAAAATCTCCACAAGTCAACTCAAATTGTTCATAATAAAAATTTAAATGTCAAACAACCATCTGGTACATATTCGTTACTCATTTCGAGTTCTCCTTGCAGCCATACCTTTCTAAGACCCTAAAATTGGTGTCTTTTACTTGGTAACAGCTGAAACTGAAATTACAAGACTTAAAAATACAGGTTGAACCAGTTTTCTCCTTTTTTGCTAGGGAAGCAGTTTTCTCTTTCTGAAAGCAGTTTTCTCCTTTTCTTCGTAAGCTATTTTCCACTTTTATTTTTCTTGCAATAAGCTTATAGACAGCGTTTTAAACTAGTGATCTAACCCGAACCATTTAGTGGCCCAATTGCAAGTTACTGGCTCAACCATGAATCAACCCTAATTTAACTGCCCACTTCTCCCCTGCCAAAACCCAAGATATTAACTATTCCCCAAGTCCACTTCCCTATCTCTCCCCCAAATTTTCCTCCAGCCTATAACCCAAACTCAACCACCCTCACAAATTAACCTGCTCCTCCCCCTGATCTCTCCCTCAAATCTTCCTCTCATATAGATCAACAAAGAAGAGAAAAGAGGAGGAAGAGGGAGAAATGAGGGAGAGGAAGAAAAGAAGTAGAAGAATCAGATCACCACTCATCTAAGTTAGTCCAATTTCAATTAAATGTATTAAATTGTTATCGTACCTATCTATCAATCCATCCCATCCAACCAACCATCCATCAATCTCTATCTCTTTCCATCCTCTCAAGGAAACTAGCCATGCACCTTTATTTTTTTCTTCTCAAGTTTTGGGTACAATTGGTATCTAACATGAGTACTTCCCTAGCCTTGTTCCCATGAATGCTAAGAAAAACCCTCTAAACATCGATCCATATCCATCTATCTCCATCTCTCTCTCTTTCTGTGTGTGTTCCCTCAAGTCTTCTCATTTCCTGTACTTTTCCATATTTATGCTCAATTGTGACTTCTTAAAAAATTATTTTATAATATATACTCTTTTGTTTAAACTACTCATGGCAATCACACTTTGAATGTGCCATCATAGCTTCAGTATAGTACATCCTAAAGCACCTGATTCAGGAAAGTTCAACAGACCTGGCCTGTAAATATATCTGTGATTTAATAAAAACTAGATCCATATCAACCATAGATGTCATTTACCTAGATATCAATATCAAAATCGAGGAATCTCCAATTCAGAATGTGATACTTTTTGGATCTGATTCCTCAATCCAAATGCAAACAAACAAGTTTCTGATCCGACAATTTTCCATTTTGAGTCAATTCTGAATCACACTTTTAGATTAGTTTCTATCATAGTAAAAGTAAATTGAGTAGTTCTCCCAGCACTTAACACATGGACCTTCAATGTCCCACTTGATTAGAGAGAGATGAAAAAGGAATACACAAGGGAAATACTCTGAAATTGACATCAACTGAACCTAAAGTTTATTTAATCAATTTTATATTCTGAGTCTCTTAATTGTCCAAAATATCCTTCCTTTACCAATGATATAATTGAAATTCAGTGACAATAGACTGTTTAGTTAGTAATCATCTAAAGTTTCAATTTTGACATTTTACATATGTTTTGGTAAGTATAGAGATTATTGCTTTTAACATCATAATCGACAAAAATACAACATGCTATCAGGAGAAGCATCTTGTCCATATAAAACAATTATTGTTCTCAAACATTGTCATATTGCACTAATTATATTAAAACTGGTTGATAAATTGTTGAGGAAATTAACAAATAATTACACCATGAAATGATACATATACCATATCATGTTGAAGTTAAAGGCATTCAGTTATCTAGTATTAACTTCATAAATCAACAAAATTTTAACTAAGCGAGTTGTGCATAGGCCTAATTACTCAATAAGGACTGTAATTACATATGGACATGATTTAATAAGCGTAGTTACTGTACATTTGACAAGTCTGGGAGAGCATCAACTGAATGGTGAACAAGGGTGATAAGCCAATAAATCCAATCAGTTCTGGAGAAAGATCCAGCCTATTTGAAATCGTTCACCTAACTAAATGATCATAACCCAACCTTCAGCATTTGATGAATTATAGGCAATAAACCGCAACCTGGAAACCCTTATGAGTCCATAAGTCCCAAGCTAGAACAAAAGTGTTGTAATTAATAGCTGAGAGCAAAGTGAGACAGTTATCACAGAAAAAATGGAAAATGTCAAACATTATTAGTTTGGGACATTATTGCAGGAGGCTATCAAGAGGCTGCTAAATATTGCACAAGAAATCGGTTTCAGAAGGTTATTTTATTGGTTTCTCAATGGTTTACAATATTGTGCTCCATCCACTGTCTGTCAATGATAAACTGTATTCCAGTAACCATATCCAATGAGCTGGAATTGATAAAGAGCTTTAGTCTCAGGGATTCTTTTTCTCTTTGAGAAACCAAGGAGTAGCAGCCTCCAACATGAAGGTGACTATTGATCGAACCAGAAAAGGGATCAGGTCACATGTCACCGGTTCAACCATCAGGTCAACTAGAACCGAACAATGACATCATAATGGCATAATAAATATATTAATTATCAATTATTTTCATATCAAAAACTAGATTAATATATATATATATATAGATTTTGCAACAATGCTCCTTTAAAGATATCTTAGGTATTTTATTTCCTTCCCCCTCCCACCCACATAACCCCACCCCACCTTGCGCGGCCGCCCACCCCCACCCCCCCTCTCCCACGACCGCAACACCTCCCTACCCTTCTGATGCGGGAGCATCCGAGACTACTGATCAATCCTTAAGTCCTGAGCAGATTCCTTCGGCAAAACAAACACTATCGGTACTTATTCATGCCAAGACTAACTTCGGTTACAACTTGCTTCGATGGGTTAAGGAATGATGATACCAATATCAAAATTCGTTGCTGATCGATGATATATTAAAGGGGAGTTATTCAGGATAAGTTCCATAGTGATTTAATGCTCTTTGGAAGTAGATATTTGCTAGTTATTGTTGGTGGACGAATTTTGAAGGCTGAAGAGATAAGACTCCTAGTCCCCATGTCATTTATTTGCTAGTTATTGTTGGTGGACGAATTTTGAAGGCTGAAGAGATAAGACTCCTAGTCCCCATGTCATTTATTGCATTCCCTAGTTCCTAGACCTTTAATGCTATTTCAGTTTTGTTTAGTCTTTAATGTTTGGGTAGTTCCCATGTTGTTTTCAATTCTGAGTCTAATATCTATATAATGAGACATATTCTCATTTTGTAATCAGACTGGTTGAATGAATGAAAATTCCTCTTTGTGAGTTGAATTATTATCTCGATTCTTTATCCAACGTCGTTGGTGGTGAATCAAACAGTTCTTTATCCTTGGCCGGTGGAATTTCCTTTAAGCCTTGGTGGTGAACTGCAACTATCTCGGTCCTTTATCCTTGGCTGGTGGCTTGTGCCTTTAGGCTTAGGTGATAAACCTTCCATATCCTCGAGTTACACACATCCCCACAAACACAGTGCCTCGTCCACTTCCTCCCAGAATCGCTCACTCCACAGAGCTTATTTGTGGAAAACTCAAAACACGAAAGTTGTAGATCTACGAGTCCTTGATCTGTGACTTTTGGAATCGGGTCAATCCGACCTGTATTGAGGAAGTTACGCCCATTTTTCCGAAAATCGCGCAATCCTGAAATTTTCTGTTCGGAGTCACTCGCCCACGCACGCATCAAGTTGGTATCAGAGCTCAAGGTTGAACTTATCTTGAGTGATTCCTTTGTAATGTTATCTTCTACTTATCATGGGTGACGAACAAGTTCCACGAGGCTTGACTTTGGAGCAAGCGCAAGACCTAAGGCGAGATCGTGCTATAGAGAATCTCCAAAGGCAAATGGAGCGAGTTCTCAATCTCCTAGAGAACCCGGCAAGACAAGAGCAACCAGCAAGGCATCCCGATGTTCAGCGACACCATGACAATTCAGATTCGCATCACAATTCTAATGATGATTCTAATTCCACTGGAGGCAACTCTAGTGCTTCTGAGCACCGAGTTCGGAGAAGAAGAAGAAGACACCATGAGAATGACCGTGAGATTAAAGCAGATGCACCTGAGTTCGAAGGTAGTCTCAATCCTGACAACTTTGTTGATTGGCTCCATGCCATTGAACGAGTTTTTGACTTCAAGTCCTACTCGGATGAGAAGAGGTGCAAGGTCGCTGTTCTGAAACTTACTAAATATGCTTCTCTATGGTGGGAGAATTTAAAGCATCAGCGAGCTAGAGAAGGGAAAAGCCGAATCAAGTCTTGGGATAAACTCAAGAAACTTATGAAGAAGAGGTTCTTGCCCGATACCTATAAGCAAGATCTGTTTCTCAAGTTGAATTCCCTAAGACAACAAGGGATGAGTATTGAAGAATATATTCGTGAGTTCGAACAACTCATGATGAGGTGTGAAGTTCCAGAAGTTCCCGAGCAAACCATCGCTCGATTCCTTGGTGGCATGAATCAGGAAATTGCTGATTTGGTTGAACTTCAGCCTTATTGGTCCTTCGAAGATGTTTGCAAGCTAGCAATGAAGGTTGAGAAACAACTAAAGAGTAGCAAGAGGTTTTCTTCCAGAACCTCCTCGAAGGGGACATCCTACTTTAGGGGTGCTTCCTCAAGCAAATATGAAGGTGTTTCGTCGAAAGCTAAGGGTAAAGAGAAGTTGGTGGAACCCGTCAAAGAAACCAGCAAGAAAGTTGATGGTGACACAAGGAAGTGTTTTAAGTGCCATGGCTATGGGCATTTGCAAGCTAATTGTCCAAATCGGAGAGTTATGACTCTTCAAGAAATTGAGAAGATCGATTTGGAACTTCAAGAGGCCAGCGATGAACATGACCAGAATGATTCTGAAGCTAAAGAATCCGAGAATATCATTGAAAAAGCTGATGATGGCGAGTTGTTGGTGATACGGAGAGCATTACATGCTGAGATATCTCCCGAAGAAAATGAGCAAAGGGAGAACATCTTCCACACCCGTTGCACTATTAACGGGAAGGTGTGTACGATGATTATCGATGGAGGAAGCTGCACCAATGTCGCCTCGACAACCATGATTGAAAAACTGAAGCTACCAACATCGAAACATCCTCAACCTTACAAGCTTCAGTGGCTTAGCAAAGGAAGTGATGTGAAGGTAACCAAACGAGCCCTTATATCATTTTCCATTGGGAAGAATTATCGAGATGAAGTTCTGTGCGATGTTATTCCCATGGATGCTTGTCACTTGTTGTTAGGTAGACCTTGGCAATATGATAGAAAGGCTGTACATGATGGGCATAAAAACACATACTCTTTTCACAAGGAACGAAAATGCATTACTCTTGAATCTTTGAAACCGAGCATGCTACATCGAAATCAACCTGGGGAGGGAAACACTAGTAAGGAAAATCTTTTCTTGAGTAAAACACAGGTTGAGAGAGCCATTACCAAACAGAAAAATGTATTTGCTTTGCTTATGGTTGAGAAAAAGAGTGAGAAAGAGAGACCTATACATCCGAAAATGCATTCCTTGTTAAGAGACTTTGCAGATGTGTTCCCCGAAGAATTGCCATCTGGATTACCTCCAATAAGAGGTATTGAGCACCAAATTGACTTGCTGCCCGGTGCCCCTCTACCGAACAAAGCAGCATATAGATGCAACCCGGAGGAAACAAAGGAGTTGCAAAGACAAGTCAATGAACTTATCGACAAGGGATATGTTCGAGAAAGTATGAGCCCATGTTCTGTTCCGGCTCTACTCGTACCAAAGAAGGATGGAACATTCAGAATGTGTGTCGATAGCCGAGCCATCAACAACATCACTATTAAGTATAGGTATCCTATACCTAGACTTGATGATATGCTTGATGAATTATATGGTTCTACTGTGTTTTCGAAGATAGATTTGCGAAGTGGCTATCACCAGATCCGAATGCGGGAAGGAGATGAGTGGAAAACAGCTTTCAAGACTAAGGGAGGTTTATATGAATGGTTGGTTATGCCATTCGGACTTTCTAATGCTCCAAGTACTTTCATGAGGCTTATGAACGAGGTTCTTCGTTCCTTTATTGGTCGATTTGTTGTTGTATACTTTGACGATATCCTTGTTTATAGTCGAAGCGAAGAGGAGCATATTTCTCATCTGAAACAGGTCTTTAAAGCCTTGAGAGAACAGAAGCTTTATGCCAAAATGGAGAAGTGTGAGTTCTTCTCTTCCAGCATTATATTCCTTGGATATGTGGTTTCGAAAGATGGAATTTCTGTTGATCAATTGAAGGTGGATGCAATGAAAACCTGGCCGGTTCCGAAATCCATTACCGATGTAAGGAGTTTTCATGGCCTTGCTTCTTTCTATCATCGTTTTGTGAAGAACTTCAGTACAATCATGGCCCCTATCACTGAATGCATGAAGAAGGGTTCTTTTGAATGGACAGGAGCTGCTCATGACGCTTTTGAACTCATCAAACAGAAGCTATGTGAGTCCCCCGTTCTTGCCCTTCCTAATTTTGATAAAGTATTTGAAGTTGAATGTGATGCAAGTGGAGTTGGCATTGGAGCTGTTCTTGTTCAAGAACAAAGACCATTGGCATATTTCAGTGAAAAGTTAACTGATTCGAAGAAGAACTACTCAACTTATGATAAGGAGTTCTACGCCATTGTGAGAGCTCTTGATCATTGGAGTCATTATTTGAGGCCTAAACAGTTTGTACTTCATTCTGATCATGAGGCTTTGAAGTTTATTAGTGGCCAACGCAAGCTCAACTCAAGGCATGCCAAATGGGTAGAATTTCTTCAATCCTTTTCTTTCGTTTCGAAGTATAAACCTGGCCATACTAATGTTGTTGCGGATGCTTTATCAAGAAGATACTGTATGCTTGCTGTTCTTGATTCTAGAATTCTTGGTTTTCAATCCATGAAAGAACTATATTCTGAAGACCCGGAGTTCTCTACTATCATCGATAGTTGCAAACATGGAATTCAAGGTACATATTCTCTCCAAAATGGCTTCCTTTTCAAGGGAAATCGATTATGTGTGCCGAAGAGTTCATTTAGAGAATTGTTGATCCGAGAAGCACATGGTGGAGGTTTGGCTGGTCACTTCGGCGTGAACAAAACGGATGATGCAGCTCATGTGGCTGATCTTTATTTCAAGGAGATCATTCGCCTTCATGGAGTACCAAAGACCATTGTATCTGATCGTGATTCTAAGTTTTTAAGTTATTTCTGGAAGACCTTATGGAGAATGCTTGGAACCAGACTTCTATTCAGCACCACTTGTCATCCTCAAACCGATGGCCAAACAGAAGTAACCAATCGCACTCTCACTACGTTACTTCGAGGAATGGTTAGTAAATCTCTAAAAGATTGGGATTTGAAGCTTGCACATGCTGAGTTCGCTTATAATCGATCACCGAGTTATACTACTGGTCGATCACCCTTCGAAGTTGTGTATGGAATCAATCCGCTCACACCGATTGATTTAATTCCTATTCCATCCAATTCACAAGTGAACTTTGATGGCAAAGAGAGAGCTGAATCAATGAAAAAACTCCATGAGCAGATTCGAAGCAAGATCGAGAAGGCTAACGAGTCTTATAGGAAGAAAGCTAATAAACATCGGAGGAAGGCTCATTTCCAACCAGGTGATCTTGTGTGGTTACACTTAAGGAAGGAAAGATTTCCTTCTCAGCGGAAGAATAAGCTTATGCCTAGAGCTGACGGTCCATTTGAAGTTCTCGAGAGAATTGGCGAAAATGCTTACAAGATTGATCTTCCTGGAGAATATGGAGTTTCGGCAACTTTTAATGTAGGTGATCTTTCTCCTTACTTGGAGGATGATGACTTGTCAGATTTGAGGACAAATCTCAAACAACCCGGGGGGAATGATGCGGGAGCATCCGAGACTACTGATCAATCCTTAAGTCCTGTGCAGATTCCTTGCACCTCTTCTCATCCGAGTAGGACTTGAAGTCAAAAACTCGTTCAATGGCATGGAGCCAATCAACAAAGTTGTCAGGATTGAGACTACCTTCGAACTCAGGTGCATCTGCTTTAATCTCACGGTCATTCTCATGGTGTCTTCTTCTTCTTCTCCGAACTCGGTGCTCAGAAGCACTAGAGTTGCCTCCAGTGGAATTAGAATCATCATTAGAATTGTGATGCGAATCTGAATTGTCATGGTGTCGCTGAACATCGGGATGCCTTGCTGGTTGCTCTTGTCTTGCCGGGTTCTCTAGGAGATTGAGAACTCGCTCCATTTGCCTTTGGAGATTCTCTATAGCACGATCTCGCCTTAGGTCTTGCGCTTGCTCCAAAGTCAAGCCTCGTGGAACTTGTTCGTCACCCATGATAAGTAGAAGGAATCACTCAAGATAAGTTCAACCTTGAGCTCTGATACCAAACTTGATGCGTGCATGGGCGAGTGACTCCGAACAGAAAATTTCAGGATTGCGCGATTTCGGGAAAATGGGCGTAACTTCCTCAATACAGGTCGGATTGACCCGATTATTCTCAAAAGTTCATTGCTAGATTGCAAACATCTTCGTAAGGATCTACAACTTTCGTGTTTTGAAGTTTTCAACCACAATAAGCAATTGGGGTGAGCTGATTCTGGGAGGAAGTGGACGAGGCACTGTGTTTGTGGGGATGTGTGTAACTCGAGGATATGGAAGGTTTATCACCTAAGCCTAAAGGCACAAGCCACCAGCCAAGGATGAAGGACCTAAGCCTAAAGGCACAAGCCACCAGCCAAGGATGAAGGACCGAGATAGTTGCAGTTCACCACCAAGGCTTAAAGGAAATTCCACCGGCCAAGGATAAAGAACTGTTTGATTCACGCACCAACAACGTTGGATAAAGAATCGAGATAATAATTCAACTCACAAAGAGGAATTTTCATTCATTCAACCAGTCTGATTACAAAATGAGAATATGTCTCATTATATAGATATTAGACTCAGAATTGAAAACAACATGGGAACTACCCAAACATTAAAGACTAAACAAAACAGAAATAGCATTAAAGGTCTAGGAACTAGGGAATGCAATAAATGACATGGGGACTAGGAGTCTTATCTCTTCAGCCTTCAAAATTTGTCCACCAACAATAACTAGCAAATAATGACATGGGGACTAGGATCTTATCTCTTCAGCCTTCAAAATTCGTCCACCAACAATAACTAGCAAATATCTACTTCCAAAGAGTATTAAATCACTATGGAACTGATCCTGAATAACTCCCCTTTGATATATCATCGATCAGCAACGAATTTTGATATTGGTATCATCATTCCTTAACCCATCGAAGCAAGTTGTAACCGAAGTTAGTCTTGGCATGAATAAGTACCGATAGTGTTTGTTTTGCCGAAGGAATCTGCACAGGACTTAAGGATTGATCAGTAGTCTCGGATGCTCCCGATCCTTTTCTTTCGTTTCGAAGTATAAACCTGGCCATACTAATGTTGTTGCGGATGCTTTATCAAGAAGATACTGTATGCTTGCTGTTCTTGATTCTAGAATTCTTGGTTTTCAATCCATGAAAGAACTATATTCTGAAGACCCGAAGTTCTCTACTATCATCGATAGTTGCAAACATGGAATTCAAGGTACATATTCTCTCCAAAATGGCTTCCTTTTCAAGGGAAATCGATTATGTGTGCCGAAGAGTTCATTTAGAGAATTGTTGATCCGAGAAGCACATGGTGGAGGTTTGGCTGGTCACTTCGGCGTGAACAAAACTCTTGAAATCCTTCAAGAGCACTTTTATTGGCCAAAGATGAGTGGAGAGGTACATGCTATCATCTTGAGGTGTGCAACACTTGTCAAAGAGCAAAGAGTCATTTCCATCAAGGGCTGTATACTCCCCTCCCAGTACCATTACAGCCTTGGGAAGATGTGAGCATAGATTTTATTGTGGCTCTTCCAAGAACTCAGAGGGGAAAAGATGCCATTATGGTGGTCGTTGATCGGTTTTCTAAAATGGCTCATTTTATTCCATGTCACAAGACGGATGATGCATCTCATGTGGCTGATCTTTATTTCAAGGAGATCATTCGCCTTCATGGAGTACCAAAGACCATTGTATCTGATCGTGATTCTAAGTTTTTAAGTTATTTCTGGAAGACCTTATGGAGAATGCTTGGAACCAGACTTCTATTCAGCACCACTTGTCATCCTCAAACCGATGGCCAAACAGAAGTAACCAATCGCACTCTCACTACGTTACTTCGAGGAATGGTTAGTAAATCTCTAAAAGATTGGGATTTGAAGCTTGCACATGCTGAGTTCGCTTATAATCGATCACCGAGTTATACTACTGGTCGATCACCCTTCGAAGTTGTGTATGGAATCAATCCGCTCACACCGATTGATTTAATTCCTATTCCATCCAATTCACAAGTGAACTTTGATGGCAAAGAGAGAGCTGAATCAATGAAAAAACTCCATGAGCAGATTCGAAGCAAGATCGAGAAGGCTAACGAGTCTTATAGGAAGAAAGCTAATAAACATCGGAGGAAGGCTCATTTCCAACCAGGTGATCTTGTGTGGTTACACTTAAGGAAGGAAAGATTTCCTTCTCAGCGGAAGAATAAGCTTATGCCTAGAGCTGACGGTCCATTTGAAGTTCTCGAGAGAATTGGCGAAAATGCTTACAAGATTGATCTTCCTGGAGAATATGGAGTTTCGGCAACTTTTAATGTAGGTGATCTTTCTCCTTACTTGGAGGATGATGACTTGTCAGATTTGAGGACAAATCTCAAACAACCCGGGGGGAATGATGCGGGAGCATCCGAGACTACTGATCAATCCTTAAGTCCTGAGCAGATTCCTTCGGCAAAACAAACACTATCGGTACTTATTCATGCCAAGACTAACTTCGGTTACAACTTGCTTCGATGGGTTAAGGAATGATGATACCAATATCAAAATTCGTTGCTGATCGATGATATATCAAAGGGGAGTTATTCAGGATCAAGTTCCATAGTGATTTAATACTCTTTGGAAGTAGATATTTGCTAGTTATTGTT
>QRFJ01001520.1:358989-480331 GCA_006176705.1 Cocos nucifera | reverse complement strand
ATTTGGGTATATATTTTTCATCTTTAATGGGTGTTGATTTATTATACATGATAAGGTAGGTTTCTATTAGGATGATCATCTTCTTTGTTAGCAACCAACTACGATGGGTACATTGCTTATCCATTTTCACATGGTCTGCTTTGCCTTCTATACTTCTTTGTTGGCTTTTACTCAAAGTGTTCTATACTTAATGATGTTTTTGGATTTAACTTTTTGGTAGCCTAATGATGTATTTGGACTTTAACTTATTGGCAGTCTGTTTTGTATAACTTGTTGGTAGCCCCTTATGTGCTATGTTTGGATGCCCAAATGCATTACTTGAAGGTATACTCATTGTATGTCTCCATAATTCGTGTAATGCTCTAAAATATTTTAAGCTTAAAACCTCTTGGAAGTTCATATTCTTTTTTTATTTTGAGTTATTTTCTATAAGTTATTTTAGGTTCAATTCTTTCTTAACTTTTTCACTTTTGGCTGTCCACTGAAGTATTTGGATTTAACTTATTGGCAGCCCATTTTGTGCTATATTTAACTTGTTAGTAACCCCTTCTATACTATATTTTGGACAACTTTATATTGTATTTTGATTGCTTTCATCATTGATATAGCAAGTGCTGCCTCATTCTGTGATTGCTGCCTTTGATTATGGGGCTTTTCTAAAGTTGAAGTTGCCTTGTACTTATATTGCCCATTATAAATATGTTTGCAATGATGAAAAGACAATATATTGAAAGTCGGATGCATTACTTGAAGGCATGCCCATTATATGTCTCCATAATCCAATGTAATACTATAAAATATTTGTGAGCCTACAGGCTCTTCGAAGTTTATATTGTTATTTGCTTTGAATTTTTATTCTTTACTCTTACTAATTGTACAGATTTTTATTTTCTGCAAGTTATTTTGGGTTCATTTCCTTCTTGACTTTCAACTTTTGGCAGCTTGATAAAGTTTTTGGATTTAACTTATTATTGGCAGTCCATTTTGTGCTATATTTAACTTGTTAGTAGCCATTTCTATGCTATATTTTGGATAGCTTTATGTTGTATTTGGATTGCTTTCATCATTGATATAGCAAGTGCTACCTCATTCCGTGGTTACTGTCTTTGGTTATGGGGCTTTTCTAAAGCTATATTTGTCTTATACTAATATTGCTTATCATATATATATATATATATACTTTGTGGAGGTTTATTGTGGTGTTGCCAACTCAGAATGTCAAAACCCTCCCAACGTACCATGTGTCGATCTTTAACTTCTTTTGCACGGATCTCAAAGCATAAAAATTTAAAAAAAATCAAAGACTCCCATTGGGAGTCTTCTTTTCCACTCGACCGACTCCCGAATGGAGTCGGAAACTGTTATTGGAGAGGAGTTAATCTCCTCCCCAAGATGAAGACCCATGATGTGATCCATGCTTCTATTGATGATTCCATGCTATGGGTCCTTCTGAAGTTGAAGCAGCACATGGACCAGGTCCTCATCTCCAGGGTGCGACCATTCTACTGTCTTGAGGTGCTCTTCAATCACCTGATCATAGAATTTATCCAAGTCCTTGAAGTTTCTCTCCAATTTTGCTTGCAAGCCTGTCAGCTTATGAATCCACTCCCACCATGGAAAGAAATCTACTGTGCAGAATCCATCCAAGTCTTTGAAGTTCCTCTCCAGTTTTGCTTGCAAGCCCATCAGCTTATGAATCCACTCCAACCATGAAAAGAATTCTGCGGTGCAGAACCCTCCAAGCAACCTCTACGTCTCTAGGAAAGATTCTTGCTCCCATCCTCCTCATAGGTGGATCCGAACCTCACCAAGCGCAGCGTGACAAGTAACATTATTTGAGAGAGAGAGCAGCATCTCACTTAAATTAAGCTAGCTTGGCTCTCCTTCCCTCCTTTTGCTTTCTTTTCATCCGTTGCCATCGGTCGTCAGATCGCTAGAGAAAATTTATTTGAAAATCCTCTATTTTTCTCCCTTGATTCTACCCTTCTTTCTCGATTTTTCTAACACCGATGGCCACCATTGGCCAGCGATCTAAATTCTCTATGCTGCATCGAGGCAGCCCCGATTATCACCAGCCACTATCATGTGGCTGTACCTCCGATCCGAGGGATCAAATGGAGACCCAAAGGGTCCCTATTTCAATCTAAGATCCACAAGAAGAGAGGAAGGAAAGAAAAGAAAAAAAGAGAAAGAGAGGATTTTCCTCTTCTTTCAGTGGCGACACTGGGGGCAACGGTACTGGCAAAGGTACTAAGGAGTGTGATCAGGATTGGCATTTGTCGAAAGAAAAGAGGAGCGATGGTAGGACGGCAAGGGATAGGGCAGTACCAACAGGTGCGAAGAAGATATAAGAAGAAGAAAGAAGGTGGGGATGCGATCGAGATTGACTTTATCAAGAAAAAAGAAGAGCCATGGTGGGACGGCACTGGCAGGCACGGAAAAGATATGAGATCAAGAAAGAAGAAGAAAAAATAATAAAATATTATTTTATAAAATAATAAAAGAATATAATATATATATAATAAATAAATAAAATAAAATAAAATATTAAAAATTAAAGAATATTTATTATGAATATTTATTATTAAAAAATTTAATAATTATGGATCATAATTATCCATCGGGCGTAATGCACGGATCTTCGACTAGTTGTAGATGTGTTTGCAATGATAAAATGACAACATATTGAAGGCTGGATGCACTACTTGAAGGCATGCCCATTATATGTCTTCATAGTCCAATGTAATGCTATAAAAATTTCTAAACAAATAGACTTCGAAATTCATATTATTATCTACTTTAGATTTTCATTTTTTACTCTTACTAATTATACAGGCTTTTATTTTCTATAAGTTATTTTGGATATAATTTTTTCTTGACTTTCAACTTTTGACAGCATGAGGAAGTTTTTGGATTTAACTTGTTGGTAGTCTGTTTTGTTTTGTGCTATATTTAACTTATTGGCAACCTATATTTTGTACAGGCTCTTACAAAACTACTTGCGTCATCTTTATGTCCAACTATAACATTTTTCCTATTGTTTTTTACTTGATTCGCCGTGCCACAGGTGTTATACTGCTGCAACATTTGCGAACTCTCAACCAGAAAATGACGAAGGAAAAGCATGCGCTTTAGCGGCAGCTATTGTTGAGTTGGAGAGATTTTTCAGAAAAGAAGATTTTGGACGTATGGACTTCTTTTTGCCCTTGCTACCATATTAGCATTATATTAACATATAATGCTAATATAGCAAAATGTGCTTCTAGAGTTGAGATTTGTTTAGCATCATATGAACTAGTGTTCATGAAGACCATTAAGTTTTTGTATGTGTGACGTTTGAGCTATAAAATCTGGCAATTTCTGGCATCTTTTATCTATCAATAAATGGTCTGATATGTTGGCTGGAAGACCTGTGATGTGGGGAGTCGAGAAGGGTCAGAAAGAAAGAGCAAAAATTTTCACAGACTTCCCATGTCTTTAAATTATTGGGAGTCTATAAATTATGGTATCCCATATTTTGTATAATTATTACAAGAGTGAATAGCTATTCACTAGAAATTCGTATTTCTATTGTAGGAATAAAATTTGAATATCCAAACGCTACCTAATGGTATGATCATGCTCGAGATGACTAATGCATACATGCATAGACACACATCCCTACATACCTATGTACATACATACCAAGTATTGGTAAACAAAAACAATTATTGAAGAAACAGGAATATTTAACTCAAGTTTGGAATGCTAAACCTGAGAGACTTGAATCCAAAAGAAAGAGTTACAAGATTGTAAGGATTAATTTGCAGATATAAAGATTGGAGGGAACAATATGCAACGGCAAAAGGTTGTAGGGACTAATATGCTAAAACCCAATGTTTATACATGAATGTATATATATGTGATCATGCATATACTATATGCATGTATATAGAGTCGATTTTAAAACTGCAAGGTTTCCTTCTTAGACTTGAAGACGCTGGTCAAATATATTAATAAAAGCACAAGAATCTTCCTTTTAGTAAATATCTTAGAATTTGCTATGATACTTTTTTAATAATATTTTATTATAAAAAATATTTAAAATAATTATATATATTATATATATATATTATTATATATTTATTATTTTTAATTCTTCTTCCTCTTCTTCTTCATAGCTCCTCCTCACTGCCAGCCCCCTTCCTTCTCCGCCTTCGTTGCTCATCTTGCATAGCCCCATTGCTGCTGCTTGAGCCCGCCACCCATTCTTCCTCCTCTCCCACTGCTAAAGCCCCCCACTCACTTCCCCATCTCTTTTCTCCTTTCGTTGTTCGGACCCACCACCTCCTTCCTCCACCTCCACCGCTCGCCTTCCCATAATCCCATTATTGCCGCTCGGGCCCACCACCCTCTTCCTCCTCCATCTCCATTGCTTCTTTTTTTTCTCTTCCTCTGCCACTCGCCTCCCTACCGCCATACTCCGACCCAGTGGGAAGGGGTGGTGATCCATCAAAATAGAGAAAGGAGGAGGAGGGGCGTGACTTATAAAACACTCCATCCATTTTTTGGTTTTTGGATTATATCTAAAATTTGAGTTATTTACTGCATCAGCTATGTACATGGCCATTGTTGATAAATAAATCTATGCTGTCAATTTAAAAATGAATGGATAGAAAAAAGCTTATAATAAAATGATGAAAAGAAACTTTGGAGTACCGTAGTAAAACTCAAATATCTTATGGTTCATAAGATCACACCATAATGTTAACTGATAAAATTGAAATACTTGCGTAAGGTGAGGTTGGTGCCACTGTTCTGGAGGGAAGGAAGGAGATAAGTTCATAAAGTAGACTCCAAGCAGCTTAGACGACGATCAACAAAATATATGTTTTTTCTTTAAAAATGTAGGACTAAGAACCAAAATCTTGTTTCAGAAAATACCCTGCCTACTCGAATGACTGCAGAAAATTTGTAGTTTGCCTGTGGTTCCAAATGGTACGAGCAATTAGTCAACTTGGTCCACTGGTCAACCCATTGCCTAACATGTGGAGTCAGGATGTGCCCTAGAGCTCGAGCTGGCTGATTGGTCTCGTCTTTATTTTTTCGTTTAGTTGTTGTCATTGTTCATCTTTTCTTCATGCTTTCAGATTTCCATGATCTTGACCCGCTTGATCTGTGTTGCAAACTGTTGACTTCTGAATTGATTTTGACCGCATCTACTGATATTTAATCCTTCAATTTTTCTTTTCCAGTCAAAGCTTTTTTCAAGTGTGAACGATGGCTTGCGTCTACCATTATCAAACTTCAATGGTATTGACATTGTAAATTGATGGGGGTTTGTGGAAACTAATCTAACCCACATTTTGGTTGCACATCATCATCGACCGACCCACAGCCTCTTGACCAAGTTGGAATTCCATTAAGAGCATTTTAATTTTCATATGATGCAAGGGTAGCTTGGCAGGTTGGTGTCTTGTTAGCTCGTGACTTCATCAGCTGTTTTGGGTCCATATTACCTTCTACCACAAAGGCCATGTCAATGGCATTAATAAGCTATGATATGGCTATTGGAAGTGAAACTTAAAGAGTGGTAAGCAAAGGGAAGCGCATGCATACTGCTTTATACGCGCACGCACGCACACACACACGGAGTTTGTCGTTGTCTCAAAAAGAAATACATATTGGGTATGTCCATTAGCATTATTCCAGTACTGTTTATACTGGATTTTTGTGAATTTGCCTGCATGTTTTGACCTTTTCTACTACGGTGCGGAGGATTTGAGGTGGGAAAAAAAAAAAATTTCAGTCCTAATACAAGCCTGTCTATGTAAAATGGCCATCAAAAAATCTGGAGAAATAAAATCATACAAATCGGATGCATGCATATTACACGCGAATGCATGCAGAGGATAAATGATTACCGTACTATAAGGCGCATGGCAGAGGATCTACGTTTAAAGTAGAATAGCTCGACGAGAGACTAGAAATATTAGTGCTGTTGGCCATCATGGTACGAGGCTAGCACGTACATCGAATAACTCTCAGAAAACCAAACAAGCCCCACAAAAAGGTTGCGCTTACATCACCCTCCTTGTGGTTCCGAGTAGTTTGTTCTCCACTGAAGCTGGGATAGGAAAGGAGAACGCTAGCAGACACTGAATTTATAATCGAGTTTTATAAAAATAACACCCTCCATGATCTCGTTGTTACAAATTAAACTCTGCAATTCCGTTATTTAAAGATCGAGTTTTGTGTCCCATGATTTAGCTTTTGTTTGTGGTTACCAAAAGTGAGATGACCATTCTACTATTAATTGGTTTGGTTCTCGTTACTCATTTTGTTCGTTGGCTAGGTTTTATCCAGCTCTCCATTGACTTCATTGCTATTGTCATTGGGAACTATGGTACATCAACACCGTTGGCCTCGGTGAGCCTAATCCACCACCACTTGGGCCTACAAGGTTGGCCTCAATGGAGTTTGCTATGAGTTCCCATGATGGTAAGCTTCTTGTCCATTTCATAGCAACAAGTTCCTATCTTCTCCCTAAGTGTCGCCATGCTATCTACCTTTGTTGCATTAATTAATAATTATATTCAGTCTCACATCAATTAGACACTCTATCGTGCTTCCATCACCTCACCAACCACTAGCGCTGTTAATCCTAGCAACATCGCTCTCCACTAATCCTTCGTAGAAAAATATTTGAGCAGTCAGCAGGAAAGGTGAAAGAGAGCAATGCGGTGAGGTTTGCTATATGTATTCAATCTAATGAATAACAACCACCCACAGCATGTCCATTCATTTGTATTGGAGCAGCAAGAGGTAGTGGATTCAAATGGGTTCAAGGACTCTATGATGAGATCGAATGATGCAATCGAGTGTTGCATGAGGGATGACATGAAAGGAAGAATTGTGGCTGAGGAAGAATTGTGGCTGAGATAAATCACAGCCGGCATTCTATAGAAAGAGCGGATAAGGGTGTTTGTGTCCTAAAAATGCCAAAGTTTCCCCTAACAAAAGAAGCAACGGCACTTAAGTATTCTTTGAAGATCTATCATACAAATAGGGATAAATTTTGTTCTCTCGATTACAAATACTAATAATAGGAGGAGGAGCGACTTGCAAAAACCCTTTTCCAATTGCACCTGGACAAACTTCGTCTCCCTGATTCCCAGGACCTTGTTAAGTCTTGTTGCACGGACCGGTCAGAGATTCCGTGATCCACGGGTCCCCTTTATTCTCCCTATTCCTCCTTCGACCTGACCCATTCGATGCCCAAACCCATTAGTCCCTGCCATGCTTTTTTTTTTTAATCTAATTTATAAGCAAAGAAAGACCTTTCCAAAATTATTACCCGTAGATTAAAAACTACACCTAATCAAAAACCACGTCGTCGGAACAAGCGTGACAACGATTATTAACTTTCAAGATTTGATTTTAATTAATAATAATGGTATATTTATCCTCATTATTACAATCAATTATTTTTTTATCCTACGTAATGATGTTTGGAATAATTTTGTTCCGAACCCCAGGCGTGCTTCAACCGACGCCGACGCCGACGCCGCCGCCGCAATTGACGCCGACGGAACGGCGGAGGGTGGACCGCATTATTCCACGTGGCAGCAGAGCCTGGGCCCGTGCGAGCCGGCTGAGAGAGAGGGGTCGATCATGCGGCTTGCCGCTTCTAATGTTCGCGGTGAGAAGAGTCCAAAACCAGCGATTAACTCTAGTGCCGTTAATCTTAAGAACATTACCGTGGTTATTAATGCAAAGGCCAGAGAGGTGGAGACAGAACCAAAGAGAATCTTGTTGCCTTGTTTCAAGGCTGAAGCTATCTATGTCAAGTGCGATATGATTCAACGAGTAGTAGTAGAAGAAGAATATTTCATATTTGTATAACTTGCTCGAGAAATGATGCTGCAGAGGCAAACTTCTGCTTCTCATCAGATGATATGAAGGTGGAGTTGGAGCGGAGCAGAGATGAAACAGTTGCTGCTTTGAGTTGTTGTTCGATGGAGCAAGTTCGGTCGGCGAGAAGGCTGTCGAGAGATGATGGAAGATATATACATGAGCTGATGGGGAAGGTGAATGAATTGGAAGAGCTCTTGACTGCTCACAAGATGGCCTCCTCATCATGGAGGACTAAAACCGGAGAGAGAAGACCAGCTGAGATTTATCCCGATCAATTGCGTGAGAACAATATTATATGGGAGAGTACGAGCAGTGATGCAATGGATTTTAAAATATTACAGGTGCTGGTATATGGCACCTACATTTTTTAAATCAAAAGGCATTATTTTGTAACAATATAAATCTTTATCGGTAATGAATGTCATATTTTTCTCATCTTCGAGGGCCTTCCTGATTTGATTATAGTCGAAGAAGGCATTCATAAAGCTCAACAGCTTGTGCCCTGATATCACATCAACTAGTTGATCAATTTTTGATAGAGGAAAGCTATCTTTTGGGCAGACCTTGTTGAGATCGATAAAATCGATGTAGATCTTCCATTTTTAACTTGCCTTCTTAACCATCACAATATTGACTACCCAGTTCAGATATTATGCTTTTCTAATGAATCCTGCCTTCAGGAGTTTGTCGACCTTCTCATCTATAGTCTTTTGCCTTTTTGGGATGAAGGTTCTCTTCTTTTGCTTTACAAGCTTATATTTTGAATCAATATTCAATTTATGTATGATGATGTCAGCGAGAATCCCGAGCATTTTTTAGGCTAACCATGCAAAAACATCAGCATTCCACCAAAGAAAGAAAATTAATTTTTTTCTGAGGTCGGTATTTAACCAAGCTCCTATCTGAATGGTTCTTTCTGGATCTCTTCCTAGAGGAATAGTGATGAGAGGTTCTGCCGACTCACCTCAAATTTTGCCGACCTCCATTCCAGTATCTAAATCAGATGTTTCTATTGGTAGATTTCTGGCTGATTTCTTCATTTTAGATGCTATAAGGAAGCACTATCGGGCCATCATCTGATCTCCATGCATTTTTTCAATGCCTAGCCTAGTCAAAAACTGGACTAATAGGTGGTAAGTAGAGACTATTGCTCTAAGGGCGTTGAGCCCAAGTCGGCCGAGTATGGCACTGTAAGCAGACAGGATTTTGATGACTAGGAACATGAGCCATACTGTCGACTGATATAGTTCTTTCCCAGCAGTTAATGGCAACGTTATTTCTCCTTCAACTGCTATAGAATCGCCAAAAATCTAACTAAAGGATAGCTAATTTGTTTCAGATTGTCAAGCACATTTATTTTAGAGAGAGCATCATAGAACAACATATCTGCTAAACTTTCATTATCTACCAAAATTTTTTTTACATCATAATTTATTATCATCATGGAGATGATGACAGCATCATTGTGGGGGTTCTGGATCCCTTAGGCATCATCATCAAAAAAGAAATAACATTTTTAGTGCACAGTCTCTTATGAGAAGGACTCCTAGATGCCCCCCAAGGTCCACTACTTCGTGAGATCATATTGATGACTCCTGCAGTGGGTCGATTGTGCTCAACTATTTTTGCATATTTTTGGCGTGGCTCCAAGGCCTGGTTCACCCGTTCTCGGACGTACTTGTTGAGGTAGTCTCGATGGAGCAATGCTTCAATCTCATCTCTGAGTTGACGGCATTCCTCATTGTCATACCCATGATTCCGATGAAAGCGATAGTATTTGCTCTTATTTCTTTTATCTGCAAGAGCTTTCATGAGAATAAGACGGCAAAGATATCCTTGATTCTCTATCTCTAGCAAAATTCGCATTTGGGGGATGGACAAAGAAGTGTAGCTATTGAATTTCTAGGAAGAACTTTGGGACCTTGGGTTTTTCTAAGGTAGTTCACTACTGCTCCCCTGATTCCCGCATCTTTCTTGTGGGGTCATTTCTTTCTCTTTTTATCTTTTTTCTTCTCTTTTTTGTTTAGCTTTTCCTTCTCCTCAGTGTGGGCATACTTTCGGATCTGATCCAGCACTGTTTCATAATTTTTTGAAAAGTTCTTATTGAGGAAGAAGGTCATACGGTAGCTCTTGAGTCCCCGCTTTAAGGTAGACATGGCGATGGACTCATTAAAATCTTTAACTTCAAGAATGGCTGCATTGAAATGGGTCATATATTCTCGGAGGGACTTGCTTTTTTGCTGCACCACAGAAAATAGGCTGTTCGAGTGCTTCAAGTGAAGATGGTTGCTCCCAAAATAGGCCACAAAGAGCTTGCTCAATTGGTCAAAGAAAGAAATGGACCTAGGATGGAGTCCAGAAAACCATATCCTTATAGATTTTTTGAGAATGATAGAAAAGATCATGTAGAAAAGGACGTCAGACGCATCTTGGAGACTCATAACATCTCTATATCCCTCAACATGATCATGGAGGTTAGTGGAACCATCGAATGGCTCCAGAATTGGCATTTTGAATTGGGATGAGACCGATTCATTCAGAATTTCAGTAGAGAAGAAGAAGGTAAGGTGGAAGTCCTTACTCTTGGAAGGCTTCTCGAGCTGCACCTCCTTCAACCTCTTTTCAAGATCTTGAAGCTTCTACTCAAGATTCAGTTCTCGCAGCAGCTTCGTGCTGCAGAGAGTTGATTATGCTTCATATAGGAGCAATCTTCTTAATCAAGAAGATGCCCCCGATGGAGTTCTTAGAGAGTTGGAGGATAGCTGGTCCATGACACAGCCTCTCAAGGGATAGATTCTTATCGTTGCTCCGTTATTTGCTAAAGCTACTGAACGGCATTGATGAGGGTCTGAACTTATTGTACCAGAAGATTGAATTGCTGTGGATCGATCATAACTGGAGAATGGGATTGGACCATCTCCAGAGGGGCTCTTAGAGAAGATTGAGTCGGATTCTGCGCTTTTTTGACCATTTTTCACCAAAATTAATGCCCTTCTTCTAGCATCAATCTGTTGCAGCAGGGCTTCAGACAATTAAAAAAATTTATGCTAGAGAGTTGATTGAGCTGGTTCGATGTGGATTATGGGCCAGCTTGCAAGAAAAGTTTAAAAATTGATGGAGTATCCTCCGATTTAGGATCCTTCGATGCTTAAGTCAGCTGAAGCCTTATCAACATATGGTGGAAATGAAAGATTTGAAAGACAGAATGAGAGAGTTCGAGTGGAGAAAGATTTTATCTTCCTTCAGTGGGGAAGTCGAGAGCCAACTTCAATAGAATTTCGACTCTGTGAACTTGTGCTTATCCTGGAGGGATACCCTACCCTCTATTTATAGAGGGGTTCGCTTAGACCTTAAGAAAAGTTTGTTAGATTATTAGTTTATTATGGCTGGCTGTATTGCAGCTGTTGGCCATTGACCTTATCCATGATTAGTTGGAGTACAGCTGGAGAAGGGTCGAAATTTAATTGAAGCACAGTGGATGCTTAGTTAGTAGTCGGAACATGTCGAGGTCGATAAATCACCGATCTAGTCTGTATGATGAGATCAATAATTTACCGATCTCCATATGAGCTAACTTTGTTATACTTGACTACGTCGGTATATTTTACCAATTTCGTATATCAAACATCATTTTGGCTAAAGCTGCTAATTACTATTGACGAGATCGGTGCAAACCCGATCTCCCGTGGAGCTCGACGACTGCTATCCTTCAAAATAACAAAATACTGGTCTGGTGGTGTGAAGTCAAATTTAGGTCAGTTTGTTATCGACTTCTGTTGAGATTTATTTTGAATATCATGAAGGACGGTGTCAGACTGATCTAAGATTCATCGAGATCGATTTTTTATCAATCTAAACCTAATCACTTGGTCAATCTGATTCTGGCTAATATTCTGGCCTCTCAAATTGAGCTATAGAATCCTTTTGCATTGTTTGCCTGTTATGCAATTCTACTTCAGGGCAAATTAATTATGGTGATAAAAGTAGGATGAATGGAATACAATGACACGTCATATATAATAAAAATATTAAAATATCTTTTCTAATGTTTGGTTGAGTAATATAAATAATGTGGTGTCACCAGCCGACTACCTTAACGAAAAGATGACAGTAAAAGGAGCATGCCATGATCCACATCAGGGGTCATCCAAAAGCAGGAGACCATGATGTAGATGGATGGTTGGCAGCCCTTCATTGCCTTATTATAGGGATTTGAGGACCTTATTAAGTGTGTGTGTCTATATATATATACATATACATATGTATATATGTATTTAAGTATGTAAGTTTATATATATGGATAGATGTATGTAGGTATGTACGTATGTAAGTTTGTTAGTTTCTTTTTAAAAAAAATTTCCACATGATGAGATTGGTTGTTTAATTAATTTAATATTAGGGATGGTATTGGTTACACCTAGATGCATCGTATCAAAGTTGCTAGATCGGAAACTCTTACTTTCATTTATTAAATCTAAGCTTTTCCCAAAAATTAAGATGTCATCTATAGACAAGCATAAGATCAACCTCATATCTCAATTAAGTTTTGTATGATTATACTTTTCTTCTTCATTTAGTACAAAACCAGCAAATAACATAGTTTGATCAATTTTTTTATTATTGAGAAAGGTTGATTGCCCATATCATTCATTATGATTTGGTTTTAAGTCCTTTTATACTAGAAATAAATAAATTTTATTAGAGTGCTATATTTTTCAAAAAAGATATTGAGATTGTGGTTTTTATTATTGCTTTAAAGCTTCATACATAATTGTTAAATTTTATATTTTTCTATAGTTTTCTCATAACCAATTAATGAATATTTAGTGGTGTTTTTATATTGTACTAAAACAATAGATCTCAATCGTTGGTAATAGGAAAAGGCTTGAATCTTTAAAGTTGGCCCTCTCCCTTAATCTCACATAAAATGGGAAATAAAGAGTAGTTGTTTTATTTCTTTTTCTTCTTTTATTTGAGACAAGTTTTAGATGAGTCTTTTGGATTATAAACCTCCATGATGCGTAAATACAACTTGAATTGGTTAGCGATATATGTACATGGTGTGTATACCAAATGATATACACCTGATGTTTTATTTATAGAACTTGCATTAAACAAGCTAGCTTGCATTAAATTGAGTTGTACGCTTACGTAAGTTGGGAAATTAGCATTAGCTGTTGCCAACCAAGGGAAGGGACTAAGCAAGTGAATACGACTATTTTTTAATAGTTAGACTTACTCTAGCTATCCATAAGTTTGCTGGCCTCATGTTATTTGCTGCTAGCCATTAGTGTTGAATCAAAGAGAATTAAGGACTCTAGATAGTGGCTTTTGAAGTGGGGAGGGAATTAGAAAAAAGTGACCAGGATGCTTTAAAAAATTTTTTATTCTTTTTTTCTTGTACAAATTCTTGAGAACCTCCATTAATTACTTCTTAATTATTCTTTTTTATTTCTTGCACATTAAAAGGCACTACAAAAAAAGTTACATATGCCTACACTTTTTAGTCATATAACATACATACATGGATAAAAATTTAAATTTAAAAAAAAAAAATTATATATATCTATATTTATCAAATATAAAAATATTATAATTAATTTTTAACTTATATTTTAATAATTAAATATGAAAAAATTAAATTTGATAATGAATAAATATAGATAACTCAAATCTACTAAAAAAGCATCAACTTCATATCTCTTGATTAAGTAATTTTTATTAATAAAGTTTTATAATTTATTAAACTTTTATAATAAATAAAAATATATATAATTAATTTTTATAAAAATATATAAATAATAGAATGGTATGGGAATTTGAACCTCGAATTGTTAAAAAATCTAATTATTATCTTAATCATATAATAAAATATAATTATTTCAACTTAATCAAATACTAATACATCTATTTAAATTTTTATACATACTTTGTGTGCGTGTACGTACACCTTCACGTTGCGTGCGCGCGCGCCTCTATCACGAAGCCCTAACCATCATCTAACAGGTGGAAGAAACGGAGGAAAAACTTGGGGAATACATAGGAAAAATCAACGAGAACGAAGGGAAGACGGAAGAAATTGAAAGGTGAGACCTCTTTCCCATACGCATTCCCTCCTCCCCTCACCGGTCCCGCAGCCCTAAGCACAGCGCCGCCTCCCCTCACCCGCGACAGCCTCCATCCCCTCAACCAAAACTCTCTTCTCCTTGCCAACCCTAGCCGCCGAGCCCGATCCCTAGCCTTCGCCCCCTCCCCGGTCCGCCTGCCTGCGACAGCCCCCCCTCCCCTCTCCGGCGACCGTTGCACGCGAGTACCGTTGGTTCGTATAAATTTTGGGAGGGACGACAGAACTGAATAGTATAACACAGAGACCAGAGGCCTTTTCATCTGTGCAGGCGATCGTAGGAAAACAATTGAACATCTGGTGGGCTTGCCTCATCTCATGCCGCCGGCGCTCCACCTCCGTCCTTGCCTCCATCGCATTCCATCCCGCGAAGAAGAAGCTACGTGAAAGACTCTTCTCCCCTCCCCTCTTCTTCTTCTCTTCCACAGAGCTGGCTTCACTGGACTCCCTATGGCTTGGCATCTTCTAAAGGTTCGGTATCTTTCTTTAGCTCCAGAAATCTTGAAGAAATATGGCAGGAAGATGGAGAATCAATTAGAATGACGAATCCAAATCCTTAAAATTGATAGAAGTTGTGAAAATAAGTCGATTAACTTTAATAAATTCTGTAAGGACAGCGGAGTTATACACTAGATGCAGGCACAACTATAAAAAAAGTTTAAAAATCTCACCTAGCTTACCAGGGGCTACCCCTTCTTCTTGTTATTATTAGTCCAGAAACATATGCTTGCATGACAAATGTTTTCCTCTTATCCGTTTATGCTCGGTTGTGGCACGGTTTGAAGGAGTCTCGTATATGCATGGATATTTATGATGAAGATGGCAAATGCGACGGTGCATCTGGTGGTTCTGGAGGACTCCATCCTTGCTCCCCTAGAGGTTTGCATGTGATGCTTGCTTAAATTTTTAAAATTTTTCTTAAACTCCATATTTCTTAATAAGCATCAGGCCTTTTTGGTTAATCTGTCTAGTATATAGGTTGTAGCATTCGAAGCCGATACTATTTTACCGTATTTTGTTATTGATTGCAGCTAAGCTTTTATGGACAGGCGTCGAATGGTGGAAAGATTGCTTAGAACTTTTAACCATTGCAGAAAGAACAATGGAAGCTGGAGCTTCAAATATGATGAAGCAAGATTTGTCATGCAGATTTGATGAAACAATCGTTTGGAGAAGGCAATCATCTCTTCACTGAAAATTTTCCTTTAGGTTTTGATATGTCACCTATAGAATTAGGTTCAACCATGACTTACTGGTATCGTATTATAACCAGCATTCGTTCTACCATGTACTTCTATGTTTAAAGATGCAAAGATTAGACAAATGTTTAGAAATTTGGTAATGCTAGGTTGATGTTAAGGAGTAGGTGCAGGGTTTTATCCTAATTAGTCTTATATTTGAGCCAATCAATTTTTTTTCTATACTAATCTGTACCATCACACAACTTCTATGTAGATGCTCAAATTATTTAGCTTTCCTAGATATTTGCAACTGATGCTTGTGTGATTTTTGTGTTTTAGGGGATTATTAAGGCCTGCATCATCCAAGAAGAACATAGAGATTTTGAAAGGTGTATATGCAGTTAGGCATTGTCTGTCTGCCGTTGATTCTATATATATTCATTGATACATTGGCTCGCTTCTCGAAAAAGGCCTTCCATTTCTATCAAATGACCCGGCCTGCCTTGGCTCTTCCACGGCCCTGGGCTGAGTTAGCATTATGGACAACATCTAGTATTTCGGCTTTACTAATTGCACGTGTGTTCCTGTCATGTGATTAGAATGCTTAGAATTGCCTTGACGGTTGCAACCTAGAATTCCTAAAAAGCAATGCTGCTCAGTGTCATATAACTGATTCGTGCATGCCATTTGATTTTGCTGTTTGAATGCCCCTAGCTATGAATTATACATCTCAAGATATATCTTCAGGTGTGCATAGTCTTCCCTACCTCCTTCCTTTATAAGCTCACCATTGTCATTTTTGTAAAGCTTCTAAACTGTATTTATTTTATAAATCATGTTATCTTTCTTTCTTCTTTTTCTTATTTCTAGGCAATCATTTTGGCATGCAATAATCTAGCAGATGAGGTATCCACATGAAGTTTTAAAGAAAGAGAGATTAATTGATGCGTGCTAATCTATCGCTATGGTAAGTGCACCAGTCGATCAAGTAATAAAGTATGTGAGTAGAGTATCGTCTCTAGAGGATTGAAAAATAAGTACTGAAAAACTTTTTCCTAGACTTTATTTAAAGAATCGATTTATAAAAAATAAAAAAAAAGAAGAAATAATTAATAAATTATAAGAAGATAAAGAGGGTATAATTATTAGGATTGAATTCAAAAGTAATAGATTACTAAGGCAATCGGTTCACCAACTCAATCAATACAATATTCAAGTAATCATGTAAATTAGGTTAATTTTGTTTCATATGATGGTGAAGTCTTCTAGGATATTCACCATCCTTTGGTCCAAGCATAGCAAAACTATCCATATTTATTAACTACCATTTGATCCATGTGTAATTTAAATAAATATCGATGCATTAATCTCTATAAAATTCTCTAATTAAAATACGCTGCATTCAAAGTGCACTAAAATTTTCACATGCATATAAATATCAAATTGATTCAAAATACAAGATATATAAATCAAGAAGCATCGACATAGACATACTTGGTCCGTATCATCTATGTCCATCAAAATGATTAGAATATGACCAATAATCTAAAAGCATTAAGCATAGATTTACATACTCCTCATGAACAAAATAATATTAAAATTAAATTATACTGAATATTGCATCAAAAGAGTGGCTACACCTTAGCCTTAGTAAAAAAAATTTAGTTCATGATAAAAAAATCAAAAACAATAAATAAAATAGAAAACATAAGAAAAACTAAACAGTAGACTACTTGTTTGCTGAAATTAGTCGTCCATTGCTCTTGGCGTGAAGAATTTGATGAAGAAGAAGAGAACTGCTTACTTGATCTTGAAGAAACAAAAAAAAAAAAGAAGAAAGAATAAAATAAAAAGCTCTCACTAAATCTCTCCATGTTCCTCCCTCTCTATTCTCTATTTTGCTCTCCCAGGTTTTGTTCTCTCGGCAGCAACGGGGACTTTTTAATAGGCTAGAGGATAGATCGGCAAAAAATCATGATGAAATCAGGATTAAATTTTTTGAAACAAGTCAAATAGGGCTCTGGATTATTCTAGTCGTCGGATTATGTCAAAGGGATGAAAAACTTGTTTAAATCTCCCAGTTTTGATCGGATTAAACCACAGCCGTCGAATCATCTTGATGATGGATTCTCGACCGTCGGATCATGCACAAGAAACCTTTAGATGCTTAATCAAAATAGGAATTCGCCACTAATAAGTGGTAAAAATATACTAATAAAAGTATTAAATTATAAAATAAATTAATCTATTTTATTAGAAATTGATATTTTTATTAATCTTATGCAGGAAAGAAGGCTACCAATGTGAAGATCTTATTTTTCTGGTTCCGATGAAAAAAATTTCAGGCAAAATGGACTTCAAACGAGCTCAGAATTGAATTTTAAAAAAAAAAAAATCCGCCGCCGCAATGCTGACGTCAGCATTTTTCGCAGCGCACGGTGGACCAACCGAAGGATATTTCAGGAATTTCACAGCAAGAGACGTGCTCTGATTGATTGAAGAACACGGTGGTCTACGCAACACTGGGCTCACGTATGGTCCACGGATGGCAATTTAGAAATTTTAGCTGATCCAACGGGCGATTTTCACTGAAGCTTGATCGGACGGCCAAAATAAAGGCACTGATGGACGGCATCCGCAACTTCCGATCGAGATCCAACGGCTGATCCTGACGTTAAACAATAGATCAGAAGGCTTCTTTTAATGCGATCGGATGGCCCAGATTTAATCCAACGGTTGATCCAACGGCTGATATTAAATTCGACTTGATCTGGGTTATTTTAAGGGATTTTTGAGTAGTTTTTGAACCGTTTGATCAATATCTAATGGTCAAAATTATTTAGATCTTAATTTGAGTTGTTTTAAGAGTCTTAAACCTAGTTTTTGATGGATTTTGGAAGAAAATCAAACTCTTTATCTATAAAAAAAGAGTTTATTGTAGTAAAAGAAGAGAGGAATCAGAGAGAGACGGAAAGAGAGAAATAGAGAGAGAGAAATAGAAAGAGAGAAAGAGAAAGAGAGAGGAGAGAGATAGAAAGAGAAGAGTAATTTATGAGAAAATCAAAAAGAGTTTTTGATTTATTCGACGATCAAGACATCGATCAAGGAGCCTCTTCTTCTTCGCCAAGTTCTCCATATCAAGAGCAGATAATCAATTTCAGCAATCAAACAGTCTAATTTCTCTATGCTTTTTATTTTATTTGTTATTTTTGAACTTGTTATTATGAACTAAATTTTCTTTTACTAAGGCTAAGGTGTAGCCACTCTTTTGATGCAATATTCAGTATGATTTATTTTTAAATTTTATTCATGAGGAGTATATAAATCTGATCTTAATGCTTTTAGATTACTGGCCATCTTCTAATTGATCTGATGAACATAGATGTTACGGACCAAGTACATCTATGTTAATGCTTCTTGATTATATACCTTGTATTATGAATCAAATTAGAATTCATATGCATGCAGGAATTTTAGTGCGCTTTGGACGCAGCGTATTTTAATTAGAGGGTTTTACAAAACCTAATGCATTAATATTTATTTAAATTACACCTGGACCAAAGGATAATTAATAAATATTAATAGTTTTGCTATGCCTGGACCAAAGGGTAGTGAATAAATTAGGAGACTCCACCGTCACATGAAATAAAATTAATCTAAAAATCTGAATATTGTATTGACTGAGTTGGTGAACCGATTGCCTTAGTAATCCATTGCTCTTGAAGTTTAAAACCCTAATAATTTACACTCTCTCTATTTAATTAAAAACTTTTAATTATTTTTTTTATTTTCTTTAATTTTTTATTCTCATAAATCGATCTTCTAAATAAAGCATAGGAAAGAGCTTTTCAGTACTTATTTTCCAATCCTCTAGGGACGATACTCTACTCATTCACTTTATTACTTGATCGACTGGTGCACTTGCCATAGCTATAAATTAGCACGCATCAAGTTTTTGGCGCCGTTGCCGGGGATTGTGTCTAAAATAATATTAAAATTTTGATCCTAGCTTTACTTTAGAAATTTATTTTTAATTTTTATTATTTAAAAAAAAATTATTCATTGCATGACACGTACTGGACATAGTAACTTACTACCTTTAGATCCAGAAATTGAAAGAACCATTAGAAGACTACAACAAGAGAGAAACATGGCAGCTGAAGATCCTAACGACATCAATCTAGGATTGGATATGGCGACTGAAGGACAGCATGAAGCTATTCGATCAGTACATCGTCCATTAAATGATTACATCACACCATCTATAGTCGATGCAGCTTCGAGCATCAGGAGACCGCCTGTACGAGCAAACAACTTCAAAATAAAGCCGACGATGATCCAGATGATTCAATCAACTGTCCAATTCAGTGGACACGTGCATGATGATCCGAATGCCCATATTTCTAATTTTCTTGAACTTTGTGATACTTTTAAAATTAATGGGGTGTCGGATGATGCTATTAGATTAAGGTTATTTCCTTTCTCTTTATGGGACAAAGCTAAGAGTTGGCTTCATTCTCTTCCTGCAGGTTCTATCACAACTTGGGATGTCCTAGCCCAAAAATTCTTAGCCAAGTACTTTCCACCTTCCAAAACTGCTAAGATGCGCAACGATATCACTTCTTTTATGCAGATGGACATGGAGACACTATATGAGGCTTGGGAGCATTTCAAGGAACTGCTGAGGAGATGTCCACATCATCAACTACCCTATATGGCTTCAGGTACAAACTTTCTATAATGGTTTATCTCCTACTAATCGATCTATGATTGATGCAGCAGCAGGAGGAACCATTAATCAAAAAATGGAGGAAGAAGCCTTCGATCTGATCGATGAGATGGCATCAAATAGCTATCAATGGCAGACAGAGCGCATGATGCCAAAAAGACTAGCAGCTGTGCAGGGAGTAGATTGCGTGCCAACTTTACTAGCTGAAATTGCAGCCCTTAGAGCCGAAGTCAACAACTTAAAGGGAACAGCTATGCATGTTCAGAGCATTACTTGTAACCTGTGTGGAGGAGGACACGATACGAGCAATTTCCAGACAGATAATCCTTTTGCTAAAACAACTGATACAGCTAATTATATTGGTAATTTTTTCAGGCCGCAACAAAATAATCCCTACTCCAACACATACAATCAAGGGTGGAGGCAGCACCCAAATTTCTCATGGAGCAATCAAAATGCAGCACAACAGCCACCCTCGGGATTCCAAGTACCTGAAAAGAAGTCCAACATGGAAGAGCTGATGGTCAAATTTATGCAAAACCAAGAAGCAACTATAAAAAATTTGGAAGCCAAACTTAGGCAGGACCAAACAGCAGCAATTCGAAACTTGGAGATGCAAATAGGTCAAATGGCTAAGATAATCTTCGAGAGACCTCAAGGATCCTTGCCCAGCAACATGGAGACAAATCCAAGGGAGCAAGTCAATGCTATCACCTTAAGAAGTGGTACAAAGTTAGAGGAGCTACATCAGAAGAAAGAGACTGAAGAGCTAACTACAAATAAGGAACCATCAACTCAAATTCGTCAGTCACCAAAACAACCAGCAGATGGATGGTCTCCAGGTATATGATTTGCTGATCCAAATGTGAAGCCCTACATGCTGCCACTACCATTCCTAGAGAGACAAATACAGCATCCAGATAAGAAATTTTCTAACTTTTTCAAAATTTTAAAGAATTTACATATTAATATTTCTTTTGTAGATGCTATTACTCAAATGCCCAGGTATGCCAAGTTTCTCAAAGAAATCTTAACAAATAAGAAAAAGTTGAAGGAGCATGAGAGAATAAATTTGAATGAAGAATGCTCAGCAATACTTCAAAATAAATTACCATAGAAGCTAAAAGATCCTAGGGAGTTTTACTATCCCTTGCATTATTGGTGATTGTAGTTTTGATAAAGTTTTATGTGATTTAGGAGCAAGCATAAATCTCATGCCTTTTTCTATTTTCAGGAAGCTGGGTCTAGGAGAACCAAAGCCTACCACTATTACTCTTCAATTAGCCGATAGATCCATTAAATATCCAAGAGGTATAGTGGAGGATGTCTTGGTAAAGGTAAACAAGTTTATTTTTTCCTGTTGATTTTATTGTTCTTGATATGGAAGAAGATTATGATGTACCCCTTATTTTAGGGAGACCCTTTTTAGCTACTGGAGGAGCTTTAATAGATGTTCAACAAGGAAAATTAATTCTTAGAGTCCAAGACGAACAAGTTACTTTTAATGTTTTCAAAGATACTAAACATATTGATGATAATCAAACTTGTTTTCTAATTGACATTATTGACAATCCATTATATGAGAATTCTGTAGAAAATAGGTTTGAGACTACAAAAGCGAGCAATGTCAAATTGAAAGAGGATTCGATCAAACATGAAAGTATTCCAATTGAAGTGGCACCAGATTGATCCACTTTAGAACTCAAAGAAAGTCAAGCTGAAGACTATAAATCAGAACTACTAGATAGGTTGTTTCTTTTCTTTTTAGTTTTGATCAATTTTTTTTTTTATTTTTTAGTAATTTGTTGTTGCTCTTTTACTGCTCTGGTGTGTATTTTCAATTTTGCAGAAAAATCAATGAGAACTCAAGCAAAATTTCAAAGCCCCAAAGAACCAGACTAAACCAAATCAGGTGTATTCCTTCCTATCCTTTATTGCATCCTTTATTTTTCTTTCTCCTTTAAGATAATGTAGAATAATAATTAAAAAAAAAAATCATGTGTCAAGAAGAAAATCTTGAGCAAGATAAACTGGATAAGTGATAAAAGATAGAATTATTTGCTAATGAATGTAATGAGTTAAAGAAGTAGATTAGTTGGATCAACTTTTAGCAGCCTACTTAGGTCATTAAAAGATTATTAGCACTTTTTATTGCACATGCACACTAACAAGGCAAAGTAGGTATTGATTATAAGGCCAACTGAAGATTCAATTATCACTGAAAATTGGTAATTAATATACATTCTAATAAAAAAAACTTGAATTTAAGAAAGAGCTACCTGCCTATAAATAAAGTGCAAAAGATAGAGTATATGTGGATTGCCCAAAGCCTAGTAACTGGGTCTCTGCACCTAGGTCAAGTATGAAAATTCATGTAAAACGGTAAAGGAAAGGCCAGGATGCTCAACATAGTAAAAAAAAAAAAAAAAAAAGAAGAAAAGGCAAAAGTGTGATAAGAGAGGATACTTTTGTTCTTTTAATTTAATACTGAAATGCTAAAGTTAGTCATCATGAACATAAGTGCTATAGATCTTTGATGTACTCTAAGAAAATTTTTAATTGTATTGACTGAAAAATTTGCTTCTGAAGCTCAATGCTTAGTTAGCAGTATTTTCTAAACTTTTTGACCTTTAATCCTAGATTTTATCTTTGTGACGGATAATCTTATTAAAATATGGTATTAAATAAAACATTGCTAAGGGACTAGCAAGGACTAAGTTGGGGGGTGAATAAAAATATACTAATAAAAGTATTAAATTATAAAATAAATTAATTTATTTTATTATAAATTGATATTTTTATTAATTTTATGTAGGAAAGAAGGCCACCAATGTGAAGATCTTATTTTTCTGGTTCTGATGAAAAAAATTTCAAACAAAATGGACTTCAAATGAGCCCAAAATTGAATTTCAAAAAAAAAAAACCACCGATGCAATGCTGACGTCAGGATGACGTCAGCATTTTCGCGGCGCATGGTGGACCAACCGAAGGGTATTTTAGGAATTTCACAGTAAGAGGCATGCTCTGATTGGTTGAAGAACGTGGCGGTCTACGCAACACCGGGCTCGCGCACGGTCCACGGAGGGTAATTTGGGAATTCTGGCTGATCCAACGAGCGATTTTTACTGAAGCTTGATCGGACGGTCGAAATGAAGGCGCTGATGGATGGCATCCGCAGCTCCCAATCGAGATCCAATGGCTAAGATTCATCCTAACATTAAATAATAGATCAGAAGGCTTCTTTCAACGCGATCGGATGGCCCAGATTTTGATCCAATGATTGATCCAACGGCTGATATTAAATTTGACTTGATCTGAATTATTTTAAGGGATTTTTGAGTGGTTTTTGGATCGTTTGATCAATATCTAACGGCCAGAATTATTTAGATTTTAATTTGAGTTATTTTAGGAGTCTTAAACCTAGTTTTTGATGGATTTTGGGGGGAAATCAAACTCTTTATCTATAAAGAAAGAGTTTATTGTCATAAAAGAAGAGAGGAATCAGAGAGAGACGGAAAGAGAGAAATAAAGAGAGAGAAATAGAAAGAAAGAGAAAGAGAGGAGAGAGGTAGAAAGAGAAGAGTAATTTGTGAGAAAATCAAAATGGGTTTTTGATTTATTCGACGATCAAGACATCGATCAAGGAGCCTCTTCTTCTTCGCCAAGTTCTCCACATCAAGAGCAGCAGACAATCAATTTCAGCAATCAAACAATCTCATTTCTCTATGCTTTTTATTTTATTTGCTATTTTTGAACTTATTATTATGAACTAAATTTTCTTTTACTAAGGCTAAGGTGTAGCCACTCTTTTGATGCAATATTCAGTATGATTTATTTTTAAATTTTATTCATGAGGAGTATATAAATCTGATCTTAATGCTTTTAGATTACTGGCCATCTTCTAATTGATCTGATGAACATAGATGTTATGGACCAAGTACATCTATGTTAATGCTTCTTGATTATATACCTTGTATTATGAATCAAATTAGAATTCATATGCATGCGGGAATTTTAGTGCGCTTTGGACGCAGCGTATTTTAATTAGAGGATTTCACAAAACCTAATGCATTAATATTTATTTAAATTACACTGAACCAAAGGATAATTAATAAATATTAATAGTTTTGCTATGCCTGGACCAAAGGATAGTGAATAAATTAGGAGACTCCACCGTCACATGAAATAAAATTAATCTAAAAATCTAAATATTGTATTGACTGAGTTGGTGAACCGATTGCCTTAGTAATCCATTTCTCTTGAGTTTAAAATTCTAATAATTTACACTCTCTCTATTTAATTAAAAATTTTTAATTATTTTTTTTAATTTCTTATTCTCATAAATCGATCTTCTAAATAAAGCATAGGAAAAAGCTTTTCAGTACTTATTTTCCAATCATCTAGAGACGATACTCTACTCATTCACTTTATTACTTGATCGACTGGTGCACTTGCCATAGCTATAAATTAGCACGCATCAGCCACCGCCATTGGATCTTCACTAGGAGGAATAGATGTCGTCTGTTAATGCCTAAATTTCAACTGTTAGATCAAAACCGCAGTGACAGCAACTGTCAGATCATGCCATGGGCTTGGGTAGACCATGCGTGAGCCGAATCTTGTGTAGACCGTGCCAATATCCGCCAATCAGAGCATGCTCTACTACGTGAAATTTTCATTTTGCCCCCAGATTGGTTACTGTAGCGGCTCACCATATGCCGCCATGATTCTGACATTAGCTGGGCCGAGTGGTCTACAGTCGGTTTATTGCAGTCGGGCTAGGCTGGCTGAGCCAATTTTCTGAACTGATTTGGTGTGGATTGGCCGGCTTTAATTATTTTTTTAATTTTTTTCTTTGAAAATTGATTTCAAGGTCAATTAAACTCCGTTTTACTTCAAATTTATTTTATTTGAACCAAAAAATTAAGCTCTTCGCATTGGTAGCCTTCTTTTCTATATAAGATCAATACAAATATTAATTTTTTATAAATAAAATAAATTATTTAATAATTTAATACTTTTATTAATATATTTATACCACTTATCACACCCTCCAATTTAGTCATTACTAGTCTCTTAGCAATGCTTTATTTAACATCATATTTCCATAAGATCCTCCTTCACAAAAATAAAGCTAGAATTAAAGATCAAAAAATTTAGAAAATATCCCTAAGTATTGAGTTTCAAAAGTAAATTTTGTAGTCAGTATAACTAGAAACTTTCTTAGAGTACATCTAAAGATCTACGGTACTTATGTTCATAATGACTAACTTAGCATTTTAGTATTAACTTAAAGGATAAAAGTATCTTCTCTTATTATTTATTTTAGTTAATTTTCTATACACTCTCAAATTAAGCTCATGAATTAAGGTAGCTTTCACATTGTCTCTTTTTTTTTTGTGCTGAGCATTCTGACCTTTCCTCCGTTGTTTGACATAAACCTCCATACTTGATTTAGGTGCAGAGATCTAGTTATTAAGCTTCGAATAATCCTCATATACTTTGTGTTTTGTACTTTTATTATAGGCAGGTAGCTCTTTTCTTAAATTCAAGTTTTTTTAATTGAAATATATATTAACCACTAATTTTATAATGATAATTAAATTCTCGATTGGCCTTATTGTTGACCCTGAGATTGATTTTGATGATTCTAAAATATTGAATATATTATGTATCTAATCATGTATTTTAAGAATGTGTGTAGGATCTTTCAAGTATCCAAAATGAAGAATTTATCTCAAGAATAAATCCTCTCAAGATGTCATGCCAAAATACTTAAAAGAGCAAATTCACACATATTTGAATGACTCGATATGAAGAAAGTATGATTGAAAGAAGAGAAATTAAAATTGAAGAAAGCAATTATGTTTAAAGCAAGAAACTCAAGTTTGGAAGGTCAAACATTGAAGAAAAATGAAGTCGAAATTTTTTGAGACATCTCGAATTTTTTTCGAGAGCTCTCGAGCGGTCTGGCATAATGAAACAATATTCTGGCACAGTCTTGAGAGGTCTCGAGTTGAACTCAAGACATCTCGTTCTCAGAAGATAAAAACTTTATTTCTATGCTCTGAGAGTAAGAGATCTCGTAGATTTATCGAGAGGTCTCGCGGTTCTGACGAGATATCTCGCAAAAAATTGAGAGATCTCAAAATCTGATGAGAGATCTTGTGAAAAATCGAGAGGTCTCGATCTGCGCAGACAGTCTTCAATGGATAGTTTTTCAATGGCTATTTTTCGATCCTAATGGCTATTTCAGAGCTTCCAACGGCTAAGAACTCTCACTCCAATATTCTCTAAAGGTATTTAAAGGTAGAGAATCAATTAAAAAAATAGAAGAAAGATACTAAGAAATTTAGAGAGAGAATCTTTCAGATTTTGTGAGGAACATTGAATATCCAAAGAAAAAAAAAAAGAGAGGAGTGTTGTGCACAGATTTCAGCGAGCCTTCAAAACAATCTTCTCCAACATCTTCCACATCCTCTCAAGCATAATTTGAAGAAAAGCCAAGCTTCAATCGAACACATTATCGATTTATTCTTTAGGATTTAAAAGAGCTTATACTCTATTTTTTATATTATGCTGAAACTTTATTTATATTTTTTGATTTTTTTATAATTTTTTTGGAGGAAAGAAACTTGAGGTTTAGGCCCGTTCAAGTTCAAAATTGGATATTGTAGGTTTTGATTAGTGATCCCGGAACCAACTGAATTGTTAGTGAACCTAAAAAACTAACGGTGTTAGATTTTGATTGGTGCTCTTGTGAAAATCAACTAGATTTATTTGTAAGCCTAAAAAAATAAACACACTGTAATCAAGGATAGATTATAGTAAAATTTTTAAGAAAAATTTGGAGAGTGGACGTAGGAGCAGGTTGCTCCAAACCACTATAAATCTTTGTGTGTTTGTGTTGTGCTTTTCTTTCTATCTATCTATATACTTTGCATGCTTATAATTCTTACTTTACTTTCATAGTTTGATTTTGTTATCTTAATTCTGCTACTCATATTATATACATCTCATCCTCACCACTTAGATTAAAATCAAAGCATATAATTGCTTAGAGTTAAATTTAGCCAAAGCTTTTATAAGAACCTAATTCATCTTTTTCTCTTGGATTGCAACCTCTTGGCAATAATTGGTATCAGAGCAGGTGCTCTAATATTTATTTATTGACCTAGTGGTCAAAAGACAAAAGATCTTGGCAACCCAAAATGGAAGCTCTATTTAATGAAGGCCATTCCATTGATCGACCCCCACTATTTGATGGCTCAAATTATACTTTTTGAAAAGCTAGGATAAAAATATTCATTCAAGCACATGACTATAACTTATGAAATATTATTATTAATGGCCCATACATACACAATGCATTAATTATTAATAAAAAAATAATCTAACTAAATGCTAAAGCCATGAATATACTTTATTGCTCTTTGGATTTAAGTATATTTAATATAATTTCTTCATGTATTTCAGTGAATCAAGTATGGAAGAAATTGAAAATGATTTATGAGAGAGCAAATCAAATACAAGAATCAAATTTTCAAGAAGAAAAAGAAGCTCACTCCAAAATATGCCTCATGGCTCATAAGGATGAAAAGAGGAAGAAAAGGAAGAAACAAAAGAAAAAAAATGCATCAATTAAGGAGGAGCAAAGTAAGAAAAAGAAAAATGAGAAAGAGAAAGAAAATGCTATAAATCTTTACCTCATAACCAATGAAGATGAGATAAATTCAAAAAAAAAATTTTAATTTATATTTGATGAATTGTTTGAAGCCTTTAATGATTTAATGGATGAATACAAAAAACTAAGGCTGAAAAATAAAGAGCTTAAAAGATCTAATCTTCTTTTAGATGATGAAAAGAATAATCTATTGAATGAAAAAAAAGATATCTTAAAAGAAAAGAATGCTTTAGGTAAAGAAAAGGAAGAACTTCTCAAATCCGAAAAATCTTTAGCTAAAGATAAGAATAAACTCTTAATTGAAAAAGAGGATTTCATGAAAAAAAAAAGAATAAGAGTGTGATTGAAAAAAATGAATTATTGAAGGAAAAAAATCTTTGATTGAAGAAAATAAAAAAATTATCAAAATCTAAAAAATCTTTTATGGAAGAAAATGAAAAACCAAAAAAAGGAATTGAAAACTTGAAGTCTATACTCCAAAAACTTACTATTGGGTCTCAAAAGCTTCAAGCAATTTTAAATAATCAAAAGGCTATTTTTGATAAGGCAGGAATTAGCTTTAATCCCTTAAGAAAATAGAAATTTATTAAGAATATGTTTGAAAAAGCTTCAACTAAAAATCAGTCAATTAAATACTTTAAATGAAATAAAATTGGTCATAAAATTTTTGAATGTAATTTTAAAAGAATTGGCCATACTTTGATTAGACAAATTTGGGTTCCAAAAGAAACCTTAAATACTAACTCCTATGGATCCAAGATGGCTTGGGTATCAAAAATTATGAAGTAATTTTGCAGGTATACCAATGATCCAATGAAGCTAAAAGAAGAAAATTTTTATGGATGCCTTAGAAATGAAAATAGATAGATGGTGCTATTTGATAAAATCTAAACTATTCTCACATCATGCCATCTTTATTTGCTAAATATATTTTGATTATTAATAAGCATAATTGTTAAGTATGTTTGATTGATTTTGATAATTTATCATTGCTTAAAATGATCATACTCTATGAATTGAAAGTTTGATGTATTAACTTTAATGATTTATTAATATGTATGCATATGATAACTTTTTTCATGTTTTGATAAGTATGATTGATTTTGATGCTTGCAATAATTTATATGCTTTGATTTTAAAGATTAATACGCTCTCCTCTATATATCATGCTATGGATGAAATGGTTTATTTAGAAATTCAGCATAATATTTTAAGTCTTCCCATATCAATTTTATAATTAATGAGATTCTTATTGGATATGAATGTTTTAAACTGCTAAATATTCATAAAAAACTTCAATTTTAATTATTTGATATCAAACAACTTACTATGCCATGTATTTGATTGGTTTATCTTTTGGCAAGAAAAGAAGAATGTCTTTGTTTCAAATATGATTTTACACAGCTATATGTTTGATATGATATCATTTGAAATAAATTCAAAAATACATACCTTTTCTGAACCTAATTGCTTGATATTTCTTATGAAAAGGAAGAAATGATCTTTTTGAAGAATGACTAAAAATATCTTTATGATTTACCTTAACTAATTTGCTGATATCAATTCAAATTAATTTATCATTCTAAATCCTTAAACTGTTTAATTTGAATCAATTCATCTTGATTTAATTCAAAACTAAAATCATTGGTATCAAGCTGAATTTGTAAATTAATCTTTAAATGGTATTGAATCAAGAAAATCATGATTTAATCTAAAATTTAGTTTAATTGGTATCAAAAAAATCTTTCAAAGAAATGACTTTGTTTGTTAAAGTAAGAAAAAAAATATTAAAGAAGAAATATTCATTTAATTAAAAAGACCTTTGAAATTGAAAATATCTTTTAAATTTGAAAAATCTGAATTTAGTGGTTAAATTCATATTAAATTTGCTTGATTTAAAATATAGAGGGAGAGAAAGTTGAAAAGTAAAGTAATCTTGCTATAAGTATAAAAAACAGGGGGAGAGATATTTTCTAACTTGATTTGATTGAAAATTTTGGCTAATTTGAAACCATATTCTTACTCCAAGGAATAAATCTTAAAAAAGATCATATCTATTCAAAAAGGGGGAGAGCCTTTATTATTTGAATTCAAGCTAAATTTTTTAAAAAGGAGAGATGATTTCTTCGATTTGACTTCGTAAATTTGATGCATCTCTTAATTTAATATCTTAATGTTGATTTTGGTGATTTTTCATATTTCTTTTCCATGAGCTTTTTGATGCTGTCAAAAAGGGGGAGAGAAACGTTGAGTATATGCTTAAAGAAACTCAATGAATTGTATTGATGCTTGAAATGAGAACTTAATACTCATTGATATGAATTGAAATATTTTTTTTATGAGTATATAAAATATGTGCAATGAACCAAAAGAATAATTAAGAACATTCATGAAGTACTCATTCATGTGTTTAATCTATACTTCATGATATCTTTTAGCAAAATGCATAGAAATACATTATTTGCTTTTATTGTGCATATACTTAAGATTTTGTCATCATCAAAAAGGAGGAGATTGTTGATCCTGAGATTGATTTTGATGATTCCAAAATATTGAGTATATTATGTATCTAATCATGTATTTCAAGAATGTGTAGGATTTTTCAAGTATCCAAAATGAAGAATTTATCTCAAGAATAAATCCTCTTAAGATGCCATGCCAAAATACTTAAAAGAGCAAATTCACATATATTTGGATGGCTTGGTATGAAGAAAGTATGATTGAAAGAAGAAACATTAAAATTGAAGAAAGTAATTATATTTAAAAGAGTTTGGGGTCAAGAAACTTAAGTTTGGAAGGTTAAACATTGAAGAAAAATGAAGTCAAGATTTTTCAAGACATCTTGGATTTTTTCGAGAGCTCTCCAATGGTTAGACACAATGAAATAGTATTTTGGCACAGTCTCGAGAGGTCTCAAGTTAAACTCGAGACGTCTCATTCTCAGAAGATAGAAACTTCATTTATATACTCTGAGAGCGAAAGGTCTCGTAGATTTCTCGAGAGGTCTCATAGTTCTGGCGAGACATCTCGAAATCTGATGAGAGATCTCATAAAAAATCGAAAGGTCTCGATCTACCCAGACAGCCTTCAATAGATAGTTTTCCAATGGCTATTTTTTGACCCCAATGACTATTTCAGAGCTTCCAATGGCTAAGAACTCTCACTCCAACCTTCTCTAAAGGTATTTAAAGATGGAAAATCAATTGAAAAAAAATAAAAGAAAGAGATTAAGGAATTTAGAGAGAGAATCTTTCAAATTTTGTGGGAACATTGAATATCCAAAGAAAAGAAAAAAGAGAGGAGTGTTGTGCACAGATTTCAGCGAGCCTTCAAAGCTATCTTCTCTAACATCTTCCACATCCTCTCAAACATAATTTGAAGAAAAGCCAAGCTTCAATCGAGCACATTATTGGCTTATTCTTTAGGATTTAAAAGAGCTTATACTCTATTTTTTATATTATGCTGAAACTTTACTTGTATTTATTGATTTCTTTACAAGTTTCTTTGGGGGAACGAAACTTGGGGTTTAGGTCCGTCTAAGTCTAAAATTGGATATTATAGATTTTGATTGATGATTCCAAAAAATTAACTGGATTGTTAGTAAACCCAGAAAACTAACGGTGTTAGGTTTTGATTGGTGTTCTTGTTAAAATCAACTAGATTTGTTTATGAGCCTGGGAAAACAAATAAACTGTAATCAAGGATAGATTATAGTGAAATTCTCAAGAAAAGCTTGAAGAGTGGACGTAGGAGCGTGTTGCTCCGAACCACTATAAATCTTTGTATGTTTGTGTTGTGCTTTTTTCTTCTATCTCTCTATATATTTTGCATGCTTATAATTCTTACTTTACTTTCATAGTTTGATTTTGTTATTTTAATTCCACTACTCATATTATATACATCTCATCCTCACCACTTAGATTAAAATCAAAGCACATAATTGCTTAGAGTTAAATTTAGCCAAAGCTTTTATAAGAATCCAATTCACCTCCCTCCCCCCTCTTGGGTTGCTACCTCTGGGCAACACTTATAATCAACACCTAAGTACTTTGTCCTGTTACTGTGTATGTGCAATTAGAAGTGCTAATAGTCTTTAGATGACCTAAATACGTAAGTCGCTAAAAGTCTGACCAACTAATCTATTTCTTAACTTGCTATATTCATTAGCAAATACTTTCTAACTTTCTTACTCTTCCTAATCTATCTTGCTCAAGATTTTCTTTCTTAACATTTAAAAAAAAAAATTATAAAATTTTTTTCTACCCCTAAACTTATTTTACATTATCTCAATGGAGAAAGAAAAATAAAGGATGCAATAAGGGACATATGAGAATACACCTGATTTAGTCCAGACTTGGTCTTTAAAGCTTTAGAATTTCGGTTGAGCTCTCATTCATCTTTCTTTGCAAAATTGAAAGCCAAAGCAAATAAAAGAGCAACAAGAAGCTATGAAAAATAAAAGAAAAAGGATCAAAATTAAAAGAAAAAAAAAAAACCTATCTAGTAGTTCTAATTTATAGTCTTCAGCTTGACTTTCTTAGGACTTTAGCTGGATCAATCTTGCGCCATTTCAATAGGTGTACTTATATTTTTAGTTGAACCCTTTTGTGATTGAATAGTGCAAATTTCAATAGGGTCCTCAAACCTGCTTTCTAAAGAATACTCATGTATTGATTTATTAATAATATCAATTCAAAAATAATTTTGATTATCTTTAGAATATTTAATATCTTTAAAAATGTTAAAGATAACATGTTCATCTTAGACTCTAAGAATTAATTTTTCTTATTGAACATCTATTAAAGCTCCTCCAGTAGCTAGAAATGATCTCTCTAAGATAAGGGGTACATTAATATCTTCTTCCATATCAAGCATAATAAAATCAATAGAAAAAATAAATTTATTTATCTTTACCAAGGCATCCTCCATTATACCTCTTGGATATTTAATAAATCTATTAGCTAGCTGAAGAGTGATAGTAGTAGGCCTTGGTTCTCCTAAATCCAGCTTCCTGATAGAGAAAGATATGAGATTAATACTTGCTTCTAAATCACATAAAACTTTATGAAAACTATAATCACCGATAATGTAAGGGATAGTAAAACTTCTTGGATCTTTTAGCTTCTATGGTAATTTATTTTGAAGTATTGCTAAGCACTCTTTATTCAAATTTATTCTCTCATGCTCTTTCAACTTTTTCTTATTGGTTAGAATTTTTTTAAGAAACTTAACATACCTAAGCATCTGAGTAATAGCATTTACAAAAGAAATATTAATATGTAAATTTTTTAAAATACTAAAAAGGTTAGAAAATTTCTTATCTGAATGCCATATTTATCTCTTTGGAAATAGTAGTGGCAGCTCATAGGGCTTCACATTTGGATCGATAAACTTTATACCTGAAGACCATCTATCTGCTGGTTGTTTTGATGACTAATGAATTTTGGTTGGCTATTTTATAGTTTCCTTTTTAGTCTTTTTGTCTCGATGCGGCTCCTTTAGCTCTTTACCACTTCTCAGTGTGAGAGCATTTATTTGCTTCCTTGGATTGATCTCTATGTTGCTAGAAAAGGATCCCTATGGTCTCTCGAAGATTATTTTTGCCATTTGGCCTATTTGCATCTCCAAGTTTCGAATTGCTGCTACTTGGTCCTGCTTAAGCTTGGTTTCCAGATTTTGTATGGCCATTTCTTGGTTTTGTATAAATTTGGCCTCCAAGTTTCTTATAGTTGTTTCTTGATTTTACATAAATTTAATCATCAGCTCCTCTATGTTGGGCTTCTTTTCAGATACTTGAAATCCCGGAGGTGGTTGCTATGCTGCATTTTGATTGCTCCATGAAAAGTTCGGATGCTACCTCCATCTTTGGTTGTATGTGTTGGAGTAAGGATTATTTTGCTAAAGCCTGAAAAAATTGTCAAGATGGTTAGTTATACTAGGGGCTTTAGCAAAGGGATTACCTATTTGGCAGTTGCTTGTATCATATCCTCCTCCACATAGCTTGCAAGTGATGCTCTATACATGCATAGCTGCTTCCTTCATGTTGTTGAGTTCAGTCTGAAGAGCTACAATCTCAGCTATCAAAATTGAGATGCTATCTATTCCATGTACAGCTGCTGATCTTCTTGGCATCATGCGATCTGCTTGCCATTGATAATTATTTGATGCCATCTTATCAATCAGATCAAAGGCTTCTTGCTTAGTTTTTCGATTAATGGTACCTCCTGCTACTGCATCAATCATAGAACGATTAGTAGAAGATAAACCATTATAAAAAATTTTGTACCTAAAGCCATACAGATAATTGATGGTGTGGACATCTCCTCAATAGTTTCTTAAAATGCTTCCAAGCCTCATATAGTGTCTCCATCTCCATCTGCACAAAAGAAGTAATATCATTACGCATCTTTGTAGTCTTGAAAGGTAGAAAGTATTTGGCCAAGAATTTCTAGGCTAGGGCATTCCAAATAGTAATAGAATCTGTAGAAAAAGAATAAAGCCAATTTTTAGCTTTATCCCATTAAGAAAAGAAAATAGCTATAATCCAATAGTATCATTCGACACTCCATTAATTTTGAAAGTATCATAAAGTTCAAGAAAATTAGAAATATCTGAATTCAGATCTTCCTGCACGTATTCATTAAATTGGATAGTTGATTGAATCATTTGGATCATTACCAATTTTATTTCAAAATTATTTGCTCGCATAGATGGTCTCCTGATGCTTGAAGCTGCATCGACTATAGATGGTATGATGCAATCATTTTATGAATGATGTACCACTCGAATAGCTTCTTGTCATCCCTCTGCCGTCATATCTAATTCCAGATTGATGTCGTTAGAATTTTCGACTGCCATGTTTCTTTTTTGATTTAATTTTCTGATTGTCCTCTCTATTTCTGGATCAAAAGATAGTAGGTCACTATGTGTAATGCGTGTCATGCACTGAACACAAACTTAAAACTAAAATAAAATTAAAAATTAATTAAAATAAAATTTTAAAGTAAAATAAGGATCAAAATTTTAATATTATTTTAGATACAATCCCCGGCAACAATGCCAAAAATTTGATCCATGCTAATATATTGCTATGGCAAGTGCAACAATCGATCAAGTAATAAAGTGTGTGAGTAGAGTATCGTTCCTAGAGGATTAAAAAATAAGTATCGAAAAACTCTTCTCTAGACTTTATTTAGAAAGTTGATTTATAAGAAATAAAAAAATAAAAAAAAATAAAGAAATAATTAATAAATTGCAAGAAGATAAAGAGGGCATAATTATTAGGATTGAATTCAAGAGTAATAGGTTACTAAGGTAATTGATTCAGCAACTTAATCAATACAATATTCAAGTAATCATGCTAATTAGGTTAATTTTGTTTTATATGATGGTGGAGTCTTCTAGGATATTCACTATCCTTTGGTCCAGGTATAGCAAAACTATCAATATTTATTAACTATCCTTTGATTCAGGCATAATTTAAATAAATATCGATGTATTAATCTCTATGAAATTTTCTAATTAAAATATGCTGCGTCCAAAGCGCATTAAAATTTTCTTATGCATATAATCTCAAATTGATTCAAAATATAAGGTATATAAATCAAGAAGCATCGACATAGACATACTTGGTCCATATCATCTATCTTCATCAAAATGAATAGAAGATAGCCAATAATCTAAAAGCATTAAATATAGATTTATATATTCCTCATGAATAAAATAATATTAAAATTAAATTATACTGAATATTATATCAAAAGAGTGGCTACACCTTAGTCTTAGTAAAAGAAATTTAGTTCATAGTAAAAGAATCAAAAATAGCAAATAAAATAGAAAACATAAGAAAAATTAAATAGTAGACTGCTTGTTTGTCGAAATTGGTTGTCCATTGCTCTTGGCATGGAGAATTTGATGAAGAAGAAGAGAGCTGCTTACTTGATCTTGAAGAAACAAAAGAAAGCAAAAAAATAAAGAAGAAAGAATAAAATAAAAAGCTCTCTCTAAACCTCTCCCAGTTTCTCCCTCTCTATTCTCCGTTTTGCTCTCCTAGGTTCTGTTCTCTTAGCAGCAACAAGGCCTTTTTAATAGGCTGAAGGATAGATTGACAAGAAATCCTGATGAAATCAGGATTAAATCTCTTTAAACAAGTCAAATAGGGTTCTGGATTGTTCTGACCATCGAATTATGATCAAAGGGATGAAAAACCATTGAAAAATCCATTTAAATCTCCAAGTTTTGGTTGGATTAAACCATAGCCATCGGATCATCTTGATGATGGATTCTCGATCGTCAGATCGTGCACAAGAAACCTTCGGATGCTTAATCAAAATAAGAATTAATTTGCCGTCGCCGTTGGATCTTCATCGGAAGGAATAGATGCCGTCCATTAGCGCCTAAATGCCAATCGTTAGATCAAAACCGCAGCGACAGCAGCCATCAAATTGCATAATGGGCCTGGATAGATTGCACGCAATCCGGGTCTTGCATAGACCGCACCAACATCCACCAATCTGAGCGCGCTCTACTATGTGAAATCCCCATTTTGCCTCTGGATTGGTTACTGTAGTGGCTCACCATACGCCGCGATGATTCTGACATCATGCTGATGTCAGCTGGGTCGGGTCGATTGAGCCAATTTTTTGAACCGATTTGGTTTGGACCGGCTGGCTTTAATTTTGTTTTAAAATTTTTTTCTTTGAAAATTGATTTCGAGGCAAATTGAACTCCATTTTGCTTCAAATTTGTTTCATTTGAACCAGAAAATTAAGCTTTTCACATTGGTAGCCTTCTTTCCTGCATAAGATTAAAAAAATATCATTTTTTTTATAAATAAGATAAATTATTTAATAATTTAATATATTTATTAATATATTTATATCACTTATCATTAGTTTGTTCAAGGAACCATCTATAATCTCCTTGAACTATCAGGCAATTTTCCACTTAGTATCACCTTTCATCAATTGTAGAATCACCACCACATATGTTGGCATGCTTTGTAAATGGAAGACAGAAGATGCATAAGGATGATCATCTACACATGCATTATAAATATTTCAGGAACTTATGTAGTCAATGAACATCTTTCAATATTATGTATTCATGCTACAAGGATATATGGTAGCTTCTCTATTATTGAAGTTTAGAATAATGGAAAATTCCTTTTTATTATAAAAGTTTCCCTATAATGAATCTTATGGATATGAAAAATATATTTTATTTAACTTTGCAATTCTTTTATGCTGCAACAGGATGAGAGATATCGGCCATTAATGCCTCCATTGCCATTGTTGGGGATAAACCCTGCTCCCGCCGAAGTCTAGTTCGATGCTCAGCTTAATGCAACCAGTAGTCGCAGAAGAGCTTCAGCAGACGGGCTTTAGCCGAACCCCCAGCGGCCGAGCTTTTTCTAACCCGTTCAGCCGGCCGAACTACTTAGCGGTCGAGCTTCTTCAGACTCCCCAACCGGCGAGCTCCTTCGGACTCCCCAGCAGCCGGGCTCTAGCCAAACTCAACCGCCGAGCTTCAGTCAGACTCCCATAAGAGCCGAACTCTCTCCGCATCGTTACAGCCCGATGCCTGTGGGAGCCGAACTCCCTCCAAGCTTTCTCTCCGATCGGATTTCTTCAGGAGCTGGACTCATCCCAGACACCCCTCAGACGGACTTTTTCGGGAGCTGGACTCATCCCAAATACCCTTCAGACAGACTTCTTCGGGAGCTAGACTCACCTCAGACACCCTTCGGATGGACTTCTTTAGGAGCCGGACTCCTCCCTGATGCTTCCTTCGGATGGACTTTTTTAGGAGCCGGACTCCTCTCTGACGCCCCCTTCGGTCGATCGAGCTCCTACCGAACTCTCCAGTGGCTGAGCCTTAGCCACGTACCTCCAGCCAGACACCTATGGAAGTCGAACTCTCTCCAAGCTTCCTCTTCAGGAGTCCGAACTCCTCCAAAATGGGCACACGACGAAGGCCTTCAACCCTTCATTCGGCTGGCTCTGCAGCCATCGCCATCAGTCCACTGCAAGCGATAGCGATCCGCTATCAAGCGGCGATGGCTGTCACCATCAATCCACCGCAGATAGCACCTTTCCATGAGACTGACTCCATCGAATCTTGAGCGACCCACCAGCACGCGGCTGCAGCTGTCACCATCAAGCTCCGCTATAAAAAGGACCCTCCAGATACGCTAATCTCTCTGATCTCTAAGCTCTCCTCTTCTTTTCTAAGCTCCAGAACTCATTCTCGAGCACTCCATTCTTGTTGGCCAAAGCTGACTTGATCGTCGGAGGGTCCTGCCGGAGCCACCCCACCATCGACTTCGGACGGAACTTTATTTTGCAGGTCTCCGACGGCGACCTCATCGGCCTCAACTCCAGCAAACTCCGACGACGATCAATTTTTGCGTCAACAGATTGGTGCTAGAAGGAGGACAACCCCAAACCTCCGAGGTTCCCTTATTCTTAAAGGAGTGCTCAGCGATGATTTCTCTCTCTCCGGAGATCCGTTCTTGCTCACTAGAGTTCTTCCTCGAAGAGAAAATGCCTCGAGAGCTCCAACTCGACGATCGGCAGCCTACACGCCAGATCCATCTGTTCTTATTTTAGCCTCGACAGCCCAGGTTCCACACGAAGCCATCGCAGACGTGGAGTAGTTCAACCTGCTGGTTGGGTCCGTGGCCCCGCCGAGATGATGCTGGCCGTCCGACAACCTCCGGCAGGGACTTTGCCAGCAAATCCGCCATGAGGATGCGAGGAACCGATCTTAAGAAAAAGCATTTGGACATACCAATCGCCCTTAGAAAGGAGAAACGGAGAGCAGAAGTTCTCCCATAGAAGGTTTCACAAGGAGGTCGGAATGAAGTTCGGCAGAAGCGAAGTCAAACTCTCCCTCGAAGCTCATCATCAGAACGAAGTTCGGTGGAAGCAAAGCCGAACTCTCCCTCGAAGCTCATCGCTCAAGTCGGGCCAAACTCCCCCCATCTTGAGTATGTCATCAATGAAACCTCCTACAAAGAATTCACAGGAGGTGGAATGAAGTTTGGACAAGCTAAGCCGGGCTCCACCTCAAGCCCGTCGTTAAGAAAGTCTGGACAAAAGAAGCATGAAGTCCTTCCGCAGAAGCTTTTGCGGAAAAGCGGAATGAAGTTCGATGCAAGCGAGGGCGGAACGAAGTTCTCCCATGGAATGAAGTTCGATGCGAGTGAGGCTGAACTCCATCTCAAACTTCATCATCGGAATGAAGTTCGGCGCAAGTGAGGCCGAACTCTCCCCTCAAACCTCATTATCAGAATGAAGTTCGACACAAGTGAGGCCAAACTCCCCCCTCAAACCTCATCATTAGAATGAAGTTCGGTGCAAGTGAGGCCGAACTCCACCCTCAAACCTCAACCTCGAAATGAAGTTCGACCTGAGTGGGGCCAAACTCCCGCTCGGGTATGTCACCAAGGAAGCCCCCTACAAAGAATTCACAGGAGGTGGAATAAAGTTTGGGCAAGCTAAGCCGAGCTCCACCTCAAGCCCATCGTCAAGAAAGTCCGGACAAAAGAAGCATGAAGTCCTCATACGAAAGCTTTCACGAAAAAGCGGAACGAAGTTCGATGCAAGCGAGGGTGGAACGAAGTTCTCTCATGGAATAAAGTTCGGCATGAGTGAGGCCAAACTCCACCTCAAACCTCATCATCGGAATGAAGTTCGGCGCAAGTGAGGCCGAACTCCCCCCTCAAACCTCATCATCAGAATGAAGTTCGATGCAACTGAGGCCAAACTTCCCCCTCAAACCTCATCCTCGGAATGAAGTTCGGTGAGAGTGAGGCCAAACTCCCGCTCGGGTATGTCACCAAGAAAATCCCCTACAAAGATTTCACAGGAGGTGAGATGAAGTTCGGCCGCACTCACGACCGCCCCAGGGCAAGCGAGGACTCTCTCTCGAGTATGACTCTAAGGAATCTCCGACAAAGGGGCATAAAGTTCTCCTGCGGATTTTTCAAAAGGACGGAATGAAGTTCGACCGCGCTCACGGACTCCCTCCGAAAGCAGGCGGGCTCGAACTTCTCGAGCTTGCCATCGAGGAAACCCCGATAGAAGGGCGCAAAAAAGCCCTCCTCTCGGAAGGTTCCGCGACTACACCCCCCTCAACGCTCTTCGAGCTTAGATTCTCACCGAAGTTAAGAACCAGCTGCCAAGACCAGAAGGGTTACAGTCTCCCTCAAACAAGTGCGATCGAAATAAGTACTGCCTCTACCATCGCGACCACGGCCACGACACTGAGGAATGCATTCAACTCTGAGATGAAATTGAGGAGCTCGTCAGAAAGGGGCGGTTGGGTAAATTCCTCTGGCACCAACCTGAACAAGAAAAAGATCGGCCAAGGGCGCTGCCATAGTCAGAGACGGCAAGGAGCTCGACGCTGCCATAGCCAGAGATGGCAAGGAAGCTCGGCGCTGCCACAGCCAGAGATGGCAAGGAGGTCGGCCACCTTACGGCGTCATCCACATTACCCCTAGGAAGAGCTTGGTACATCGGTGATTCATCGTCTCCCAGCGATAAGAGCTTGCTCCAAATTGAGAAGGCCAGAATGAAATAGAGGAGGTCGTCCGGCCTGGGACTTACTGTCGAAAAAATGCGGAGGAACAATGCTACCACGACCCTAAAACATAGAATTTGGGGATGCACTACTAGTAACTTTCTTTCAATAAAATTCTTTCCTTTCGATAATATTATTTTTGGATGCAAAAACTATACGATGACAGAAAAGAAGCAGTCAATAATTGCCGCATTAGGAACAGGAGGAGAACCTCGTCCTAATGCGAGCAACAACCTCGGTTAGAGATAAGATCTCTTTCGAGCGAAGGCCTCATTCACAAAGAACGAGATGGGGGGAGAGGCACGGACGACGGTCCGTATGTACCCCCATAGTCCGTTAGGAATAGAAGGAGGACCTCATCCTAATGCGAGCAAAGTTGAAGGCCTTGTTCACCTTAGACGAGATGGGGGGAGACGGACGACGGTCCGAATGTGCCCCCATAGTCCGTTAGGAATAGGAGGAGGACCTCGTCCTAATGCGAGTAAAGTCGAAGACCTTGTTCATAAAGGACGAGATGGGGGGAGAGGCACGGACGACGGTCCGTATGTGTTCCCATAGTCCGTTAGAAATTGAAGGAGGACCTCGTCCTAACGCAAGCAAAGTCGAAGGCCTCGTTCACCTTAGATGAGATGGGAGAAGATGGACAACGTCCGAATGTGCCCCCACAGTTCGTTAGGAGCAGGAGGACTCGTTCTAACATGAGCAAAATCGAAGACCTCGTTCATAAAGGATGAGATGGGGGGAGAGGCACGGACGACGGTCCGTATGTGCCCCCACAGCCCGTTAGGAATCGGAGGAGGACCCTTGTCCTAATGCAAGCAAAGTCAAAGGCCTCATCCACAAAGGACGAGATGGAGGAGAGGCGCAGACGACGGTCCGTATATGCCCCCACAATCCATTAGGAATAGGAGGAGGACCTTATCCTAATGCGAGCAAAGTCGAAGACCTCATTCACAAAGGACGAGATGGGGGGAGATGGGCGATGATCCGAATGTGCCCCCATAGCCCGTTAGGAACAGGAGGAGAACCTCGTCCTTACACGAGCAAAGTCAAAGTTAGGAACAGGAGGAGAACCTCGTCTGAGCGCCCGCATCAATCTCGGCCAAAGGAGATAAGATCTCTCCCGAGCGACCGGGCCAACCTCGGCTAGAGAGCTTCAAATCTAACCTCGGCTGTAGGAGACAATGTCGCCCCGAGGAGCTCAACCTCTGACTTCGATCATAGTGGACGAAGCCTCCCTCAACCTCGATTGGAGATAGGATCTCTCCTGAGCGACCGTGTCAACCTCGGCTGGAGAGCTTCAACTTTGACCTCAGCTAGAGATAGGATCTCTCCCGAGCGACTGTGTCAATCTTGGCTGGAGAGCTTCAACTTCTACTTCGATCAGAGATAAGATCGAAGACAACCTCATCCTAAGATCAGATCTCTCCCGAGCACCTGCATCGACCTCGATTGTAGGAGACAATGTCGCCCCAAGGAGCACAACCTCCGACTTCGATCGCAGCGGACGAAGCCTCCCTCAACCTCGATTGGAGATGGGATCTTCTCCGGGCTTCAACTTCAATATTAACTTTAGCTAGAGATGAGATCTCCCCCGAGCTTCGACCTAAACCAGCACGGGGCTAAGAGGAAGACTTCGACAGTCGCTTTTCCTGCACTCCCTTTCTTCGATTTTCGAACTCGAAAGTGGGGGGCTAGTGTTGGAGATAAACCCCACTCCTGTCGAAGTCTAGTTCAATGCTCAGTCTAATGCAACCAGTAGCCGTAGAAGAGCTTCAGCAGACGGGCTTTAGCCGAACCCCTAGCAGCCGAGCTTCTTCTAACCCATTCAGTCGGCCGAACTACTTAGCGATCGAGCTTCTTCAGACTCCCCAACCGTCGAGCTCCTTCGGACTCTCCAGCAGCCGAGCTCTAATCGAACTCAACCGCCGAGCTTCAGTCAGACTTCCGCAAGAGCCAAACTCTCTCTGCGTCGTTACAGCCAGGTGCCTGTGGGAGCCAAACTTCCTCCAAGCTTCCTCTCCGGTCGGATTTCTTCGGGAGCTGGACTCATCCCAGACACCCTTTGGACGAACTTCTTCGGGAGCTAGACTCATTCCAGACACCCTTTGGACGGACTTCTTCGGAAGCTGGACTCACCCTAGACACCCTTCGGATGGACTTCTTTAGGAGCCGGACTCCTCCCTGACGCCCTCTTCGGACGGATTTCTTTAGGAGCCGGACTCCTCCCTGACGCTCCCTTCGACCGACCGAGCTCCTACCGAACTTTCTAGCGGCCGAGCCTTAGCCGCGTACCTCCAGCCAAACGCCTACGGAAGTCGAACTCTCTCCAAGCTTCCTTTTCAGGAGTTCGAACTCCTCCGAAATGGGCACACGATGAAGGTCATCAATCCTTCATTCGACTGGCTCTACAGCCATCACCATCAGTCCGCTGTAAGCGATAGCGATCCGCTGTCAGGCGGTGATGGCTGTCACCATCAACCCACCGCAGACGGCACCTTTCTGTGAGACTGACTCTGCCGAATCTCGAGCAGCCCGCTAGCACGTGGCTGCAACTGTCACCATTAAGCTCCGCTATAAAAAGGATCATCCAGATACGCTAATCTCTCTAATCTCTAAGCTCTCCTCTTCTTCTCTAAGCTCTGAAACTCATTTTCGAGCACTCCATTCTTGTTGGCTAAAACTGACTTGATTGTCGGAGGGTTCTGCCGAAGCCACCCCCACCGACTTCGGACAGGACTTTATTTTGCAGGTCCACAGTGGCGATCTCATCGGCCTCAACTCCAGCAGACTCCGGCGACGACTAGTTTCTGCGTCAACAGCCATCATATGGATTTGGGAGGGAACATAAGGGACCTCGATACGAAAGTTTGATACATGGCCAAAATCTGAAGGATTTGGTTATAACAAGTTAGTGCATTTGTTGCAGTTTTTATATGGTACACTAAATAAATAATATGTGCAATCACTTATATGTGATGTTGTAGTTTTTATATAGTATTTGTTGCATTTGTTGAATAATATGGTGTGATTTTCTACTAAATGCTGAGCCTTTGGGTGTCTTGTTGGTTGATAAAATCCTACTTTGAGTGCTAGTTTAATAGTGTAAATTTTACCATAGCTCTGATGGCTTTCATGACATGGCTCTTTTAAGAGTTTTCGTGATGGCCTTTTCCTCGTTAAACTTCACATCCCCATATGAGCAATTCTTGGAAGAACGTAGTAGAGTTTAATGTGAGATAAATCGGAACAAAGCTTATGTTTGTATAATCATAATAGAGGAAAAGAAAAAACTTCACCCGGTCTCTTTCTTCCCTATTGTTTTTTGAGTTCTAGCAAGCAAAAAATTGAAGAGCAAAAACAACAACGCCCAAGTATGTAACCTTTCTTTCCTATTTCCTGTTTATTTTTCTTTATTTCATTTGTTCTTTCCTTATCCATTCTTTAATTTATTTCTTCTTTTCACCATTTAGTCAGGCATACTTTTGGAACATTTAGAAGTTACTTAATGTTTACTACCAATTGTTTTATAAAGAATCAAGACACCAAAAAGCATTGAAGGACGCTAGATTTTAAGCATATTCAGATGCTAGAATCTTTTCTATTTTTGCTATAATGTACTGTGATACATATGCACATAATTTTATGCTTAGTTGGTTAAAATAGTTGATATATAAATCTCTTTTCTTGGAAATTGTAACTTACTTATTCCAAACTCTCTGCCTCACAAACTCTTTAAGTAAAATCTTTGCCCTGCAATTAGATGGCAGTAGCACATCAATCATGATTGCTTGGTCTAGATATGATAAATACATTCCATATTTTAGTTTACATATTTCTTTTACTTTCAGAAAGAATTTGGAGGGGTGTTTTAACTGAAAATAGAATGTATTTACTTGTGGACATGGAATGCACAACCTCGTTATCTTCTTTTTGTTTTTGATCTTTTCTATGATAGTAGTTTCCATGTTGCTTTAGTTTTTTTTGTTCTTAGCCTTATATCTTATTCTGATGTTGTAATGCTTGTATATTTCTTAGGTCCCTTCAGTTCTGTACTTGTTCCATTTTTATTTTAGCATAGCTTCTAGCTCCACACTTCACCAAAAAATTCATTATAATTATCAAATGCATTTCAGCAGTAATTCCAAATCTATAAATATTCAATCTTAACTATCAATGCCTAAACTTGTAATTATTGTTATTGATCATTATATATTAATCTCTCAAAAAATTTTACTATAGTATCCTTTACTTATTTTTTTCATTTATTTTAAATACATATATATATTTATGGACATAGATTAGAGTTGGTTGAATGTACTAAGGTATCAAAGATTGATTTATAAAGCTAGAATTTATACATATAATATTTAGATTCTTATTTTATCAAGTATATATCTTTTTAGGAATAAGAGTTTGAAAGATATATTTTATGAGGTTTCTGTTTCTTATGCAACTGAGCCTAATGCTCTATTGCTTATAAGTCAATTTTTAATGAAACATACTATGAGCACTCACATTATTTGATGGAAAAATTATGTATTTGTCTATATGCATATATTTTTAATAGTGACTTAAGCTCTAAAATGATATATATATATATATATATATATATATATATATATATATATATATATATATATATATATATATATATATATATAATATATATATATATTATATATATATATATATATTATATATATATATATATTCTTTTGCAGATTCAGATCGAGAATATGATGGATAGTACCAAGAAAAGATAAGGATTGTCTTGCTGATGGTTTTATAGCTTGATGAACTCTCAGATTTTATAAAATTAACTATTTGATGTCATTAATTCAAATTTACTTTATTCTCTTTTTGGTATAATAAAAGTAAACTTAGAACTTATGTATAAGGTGTAAAAGATCAGCTAGAACTTGTTTATTTTATGTTTTGAGTTCTAGTATTTACTTTCTTTTATATTTAGAAATCTGATGGTGTATGGTCTTGTTCTTTGGATTTTGATGAAAATGAAAAGGTAGTTTAGATAATTTTTTTGAGAGTATCATTATGTATGTTCAGTTTTCTTTAATATAATAGTGAAGCTTATTTTTTATTTATAATTATTTCATCTCCTTGAAGTTACTAATTTTCATGTATTATTAAGTGATATAGGATGCTTAAATAAGTTAGCAATACATCATTTTTGTTTTTATTTATTATTACAGATGATCTATATTTTGAAATTAGATAGGACAGTAATGTCTAAAACTTGATTATATATCCATATTTTATTATTGATAGTAGAGATCTATTTATACCCACGCTTTGGTAACTCCCACGAATTTTTATTCGTATATATTTAGTTATCTACGTTTAATAAATGAGGGTGTATATTAGGTCTATACCCACGTATACACTCTTACCTACGTTAGATGATACGTGGGTAAAGTAGGGGATACACACACGAAAAAAATAACGTGGATATGAGCTACACCCACGTCGGACATATCCACGTTTAACCAAATGTATGTACCAACGTGAGTGTAGGTATATTTCCATATTTCTAAAGCCTTTATCCATATATTTTTTACATGAGTGTATCTCATCTTTCTTGTAGTGAAGGATTAGATAATATTTTTTTGTATCATGACTATGCTTATGGGGAGACATTGAATTATGTTAGGGATGATTATACTTGGAAGATTCATTAATATAATATTTGTATATTTAGTGCAGCGATCTATGCATCTTTATTCATATCGGGCATTCTTTTATTTATCTTATTTAATCTACATTCTTATATATCCATAGTGCAATTTACATGGTGTTATTCTCTCTCTCTCTCTCTCTCTCTCTCTCTCTCTCTCTCTATATATATATATATATATATATATATATATATATATATATATATATATATATATATATGTATATATATGTATATATATATATATATAAAGTTTAGTATTTCATTATGTTACTTATCTACATGTCATAAAAAATTAAACCTTTAGCAAAATCTTTTTTTGTTCATATTATTCCCAATAATTCATGCATTTATAGCAAACTACAGTGCACTAGCTAATATTATCATAAACTGAATTTAATTTGCTTCAATGGAAATTCAATTTTTTTTTACTAGCTACCGGAATGTATATTAATTATGCCCTACTTATTAATAATATTTTCTATTATCATTAGTCAAACAACTATTTATAATTAAAATTTTTTAGTGATCAATTGCTATTAAAAAATTGCTTCAATAAAATTTTACTAATAAGATCTATCTATATGAAGTTTTCAGCTACTAGTGCATCAATATTATGTTAGAAATGGCTTATATGTGACTTAAATAGTATAGTTAAATACTGACTTAGGCTTGTATAATATTTGGGTAGCATCATCTTGGTGCCATCCAGATATATTGCATTCTTTTTTAAAGAAATGGCTCAAATGACTCACATGGCCTGAAAAATATAGATTGTCAATTGTTTGATTATTTTTATAAATTTTAATAGATATTTGTTAGCAAATAGAATTAATTAATATATATCAAGTTGGTGGTGTCTATGAAAAGATATGTAGTAGCATATAAAGAATGTATTTTGTGTAACATGGTTAAATATTGCTTACCCTAATATAAATATTGCTAAGTAGAAATATATTAGCTTGATGGTTAACAGTTGACTGCTAAAATTTGTAAGAGCAATCAATAGTAACCTACCTATCTCATTTCAAAATGAGTGCAATATATAGCATAGAATCTTGATGATGCTACCTAGATAGCATCTATATCCTACTTGATATATATTGGTTGGTTAACATGTATTTACTAAAATTTAGAAAAAAATTAATCGAAAACCTATAACATAAGGGGTATATATCATTTTCAATTGCCTTCTCACTTTAAAATGAGTGCAATACGTGGTATATGTAATAGCATGATGATGCTAATTTGGTAGTACCTAATAACATGAGGTTTAGGTATTACCTAGGTATAGCACCATCATGATACTACCTCCTTTATATGACACTAATTAAAAAATAATGGTTTCAATGGTGACATATGTTTCATAAATTATAAATCATCAACCATTAATTCCTTTTCTAAATTCTAACAAAAATGTATTAATAGTCATAATTGAAATATACATAATTAGTGGTGCATGTAAAAGGGTAGTAGCGTCTAGTCATACTATTTAGCTGGCATGTAAATAGGTTATACTCAATCTAGGAATCATCATTTGGTGTTGCTACCCTCTTATAGAAATCACCATTTGGATAAAATTAAATTTGATCATTAACACAAAAAAGTGTCCAACATTTATTTTAGTGAAAACATAAAAGTAAATTGGAGTATGTTAGTATTATAAAATAAAAATCATGAGCTATTCATTTTTGAAAATATAAAGAATAAATTTTATTTTTTTAAAAATAATTTGATTTTTCGATCAAGTTGCAACATCATAAATATACAATATACGTAAGAGGTGAGTATATAAAGATTCTAAGTGATAGGTCACTGGTGCTTTATAGCTAAAGATAACTACAAAGCATTTTTGGTAAGCAAAGAATAGGAATCAAATTTTATCTCCAAGTTTGCATTATAATAATAGATGTTGACACATCATCTAATTAACAAAGATATTAATTATAGTAAAATCTAAATTTAAAAAGAATTACTTAATGCAGTAAATAACTATGAAAATAACTATTTGCAAAAAGAATTATTACGTGTAGCTAGAGCATATCTTAGATAAGTGTAAACTAAGTTTAGGCAAGCATTTTAAATGGGGATCTAATATCCATATTTCCCTTGATGGTTCACAAAAAGCTTGGTCAAGTATACTCTAAGGTATTTGTTAGGGTACATTAAGCATTATTCATTTTTAAAAAAATATAAGATATTGTTCAAAACTTAATAAAATTAATTTTAAAAATTAATTTAATTTTTAGGATTCTGTGAAAAGTGAGTATGTAAAGGTACTCTTAATGATAGGTCATAAGATATTTGTTAGTGATAATTATAAGAGCATTTTCATAAGGTAGAGAACATGAGTTGAATTTTATCTATAAAATTCATATTATTATAATAGATGTTGAATATTTGAGTGAATAAAGATATTAATTTTAGCATAATCTAAATTAAAAATAATTGATGTAGCAAATAATTATGAAAATAACTATTTACAAAGAGTATTGCAACGTATACTTTAGTACGCACCTTGAATGAGGGTACATATATAGAGTAGATTGGTGGTTTAAAAAGAGGCTCTACTAGCCATTATGCCCTAATGGTTTATAAAAGATCCAATCAGGATATGCACTAGGTACTGCTGAATATACTAAACATTATTCATTTTTAAAGATACAAGATATTGCTAAAATCTTTAAATACTTTAACTTTTAACATATTATTTGATTTCTAGATGAAACTAAAACCTCATAAAGGTTATACATGTGAGAAGCGGGTATATAAAGGCACTCTAGTGCTTTATATATGGAGATAATTATAGGACATTTTTTGAAAGTAAATAATAGGAACTGAATTTCATCTCTAAAGTTTGCATAATAACAGATGTTGGTGCGTCATCTAATTAATGAGGATATTAATTATAGCAAAATCTAAATTAGAAAAAAAATCAATTGATATAGTAAATAACTAAAAAAATAACTATTTGCAAAGAGTATTGCTATGTGTAACTAGAGCATGTCTAGGATAAGTGCAAATTGAATTTAATATCCGTGTAAACAAAGGATAGGTGGTTTAAAAAGAGATTTAATATCTATTTTGCCCGTTGGTTCCCAATAAACTTGGCTAAGGTATTTTTTAAAGTATGATCTGTCGTACGTTATGCATTATTCATCTTTAAAAATATAAGATATTATTTAAAATTTAAAAAAATATATTTTTTTAAAAAAATAATTTATATGATAAATTAAAATCGCATAAATTTGATACATGAAAGAGATGAGCATATAAAAGTATTCTAAATGATAGGCCATAAGGTGTCTGATAGTTAGTGATAATTATAAGAGCATTTTCAAAAAGTAGAGAATATTAGTTAATTTATATTATAATAATAGATATTGACACTTCACTCGAGTTAATAAAGATATTAATTTTAGTATTTTCTAAATTAAAAATTATTGATATAGTAAATAACTACAAAAATAATTATTTGCAAAGAATATTTCAATACATATCTTAGTGCATATTTAGGATGAGCGCAAATTAGATTTAGTTGTCTTGGTGGTTCAAAAGGGGTTCTAGTGACCATTTTGCCTTTGATGGTTTAAAAAAAAATATCTAACCGACGTAGGCGCCATGATATTTGATGGATATACTTAACATTATTTATCTTTAAAAATATAAGATTTTGCTAGAATCTTAAATAATTTAATTTTAAAAATATAATTTAATTTTTAGATGAAACTAGAATCTTATAAACGTAATGCATGTTAGAAAAGAAAATATAAAGATACCCTAAATAACAAATCATTGGTGCTTTACAGCTAGAGATAATTATAAGGATATTTTTTGAAAGCTGAGCATGAGAGTTGGAATTCATGCTTAGAATTTGTATTATAGCGGTAGATGTTGACACAACATCGAAGTTAATAAGAATATTAATGATAACTTAATCTAAATCAGAAAAATTGGTCTCATCTCATAATAATTTATGGAAAACAAAACCATCCAGATGTTTCGGCACTCACCATTTTATGTCAACCATTTACAATCTAAACTTTTTATTAAAAATAATTTATTTTAAAGATATCTATGACTAATCTTGCTTATCAAGAGCAATGTTCATGCTTAGCATTCACTTAAGTATTAATAAATTTTTCTTAACTTTATCAAACATTCCTCTCGATCCTCATCCAAGGGTGTCCTTGTCACTTGCAAAAAATATTTTTTAGTAACTTTTTTTAAATCAGGAATTGGTGTCTCGTTTTGGACATTCGGCAGCCTAGAACGCGGTGGACGCGCACAGACTCCAGCTAGCAGTAGTGAAGCAGCAGCAGAGGGAAAGGAAATTGTTCCCAAAAAGGAAAGAAAAATCAGAATACGACCCGAGAAATCTCGAAATTTCTTCCATCGTCTCCTCAATTCCTCCTTACTTGTGGCGCTTAGGGTTAGGGTTTCTCTCCATCGCTCGCAATCGCTAACTTGGGTGCTCGATCGGACGGGATTCAAGTGCTAGGAGGAGAAGATCCGGAAGGGCCTCTGTGTTCCAATTTTGATCAGTTAAAGATCTCCGGCGGGATTTTTCCGGCAACATGGGCGACTATGTGTCCATAATTCCGGCGGCCGTTCTGAAGAACCTCTCGGATAAGCTTTATGAGAAGAGGAAAAATGCCGCCCTGGAGGTATGGTATCTTCATTCTTTAGTTTTTGTTTGTCTTGGTTCTTGAGGGCTTCAGGGGTGTTGGAGTTCCCAATAGTCCTTCTTTTGATTTGAAATTGGTAAAACTAGGTGGAATGGATCGTGAAGCAACTCGCAGTAGCAGGAGAGCATGAAAAGATCAATGCGGTGATCAATATGTTGAACGTGGACTTCACCTACTCTCCGCAAGCTAATCATCGGAAGGTTAGTTGCATTGGTGGAACTGAGCCCCCTTTTTTTCTTGCTCAAAAGAAATTTAAGATGTACTTCTGCAGTTTACTTCTGTGTTATAAAACTCTCTTTTTGTTGTTTTATTTGATTTTTAATGCTTGTTGTTTTTTTAAATTGCAGGGTGGATTGATAGGGCTTGCTGCGGTGACAGTTGGGTTGACAAAAGATGCTGCTCTGTATCTGGAGGTATGTACTGCACTTCTCGTTTGGGCATAATTTTGGTTGAAGCTTGTGTTGTGGTGATTAGGAGGTTGCGCAAAAGGGATAGATGATGTAAAATGTTTTGGAATAATATAAAGAAGTGGAGAGTAGAAAACATGAGAAGAATGATTTGATCAATTAATGGCAACCGGTGAACACACTGGTGTTAGATCACATATGTACAATATTCAGATAAATTGAGCCAGTCAACCTTTTGAACTGTAGTTTGAATTATGGATGCCTGATTATAACGTGTCACCATTTGCTCTGTAGTTGTTTCTTTGGAAGCTTCATTTGGTTTTTGATTGTAGATTTAAATGTTGGGTGGAGTCTAATCACAATGTCTGAATGGAATCTGAAACATGCTAGAAAAGCTTTTTTATGATTCTGCTGGGTGTTAACTCTTTATCAAGATTTCTAGTTGTTTTGGTTTTGTTTTCCCCTCCATTTGAGTCAGCCAAAACCTATACAATAAAAAATAAATTATTTTATGAATGGATTGCTTTCTCTTGGTGGATCTCATAAACTCTAATTTGAATTCCTAAGGCTTCTTTTTTTCCCTTTATGTTTTCATTGTCTCTTATTAATAGATGCTGATAAACTCATCAAAATCCCATATGGAGGATGATTGTAGCTGTCAAAGTTACTTGAACGTACTCCATACTTATGTTATGAACCTATTTATCTAATTTGAAAAGAAAATGACATATAGAATTACTTGACTATGGAAGAAGAGTTCTTGCTTTTCAAAGAGAAATAGGCTTATATTTGCTTCATCAATGAGGCCTTTAGGCCTTACGTAGCCTCTCATTTCAAAAACAATGATGTTTACTAAGGCATCTCTTCCTAATTGAGAGTTGCATCTTTATATTTAGCATAAACACTTAATTATGTGTAATTCCACAAGTGTGGATAATAGTCATTGATGGAGTAATTCAGGACCTAGTGTTCATGATAAGACAAACTAAAACCAAATGAGCTGAACAAATGCTGCAGGTGATTGAGGGATAAAAAGATATGAGAACCAAAGAGATCAAGAGATAGGAGTTTACTTCTCTAACAAATTTTGCTTTATTGTCATGTTATAATAGGTTTAGAATAGAAGATATATGGAAAAAAAGTATATTATAGCTGTCAAGTGCATTTGGGCTTGGAAGCCATCTGACTTGATAATCCATGTGGTTTCCTTTCTTTCAAATATCAAATATATGATAAAATCAGCTACATTTGCTCACATAAAATATTGGTTCTGATTGTGTTCAATTTCCAGCAAATTGTTCCACCTGTACTTAATTCCTTTCTTGACCAAGACAGCAGGGTTCGGTATTATGCTTGTGAAGCACTTTATAATATAGCAAAGGTGAGCCTAAGTCAATGTAGCTACTTGAATTCCCATGGATATCTTTTGTAGTGCAACGTTATGCTCTGCAATGCCTAACTGATCTTTCTAGCTGTTGCCTAGGTTGTAAGAGGAGATTCCATCATATTTTTCAATAAAATATTTGATGCACTTTGTAAGCTTTCAGCAGACTCAGATGCAAATGTGCAGAGTGCTGCTCATCTTCTAGATCGGCTTGTAAAGGTAATGCATGACTTGAGTCTTCTGTGTATTTGTTTCTAACATTTTTATATTCTCTGTGTGTGTGTGTGTGTGTGTGTGTGTGTGTAATAATTCTGCTTGTTTTTTGTAAACAGGATATTGTAACTGAAGGTGATCAATTCAGGTGCACCATCTGCCCCAATTTGCTTCAAATTTTTCTTAGTTGGAAAACATGCTTCCAATACAATTTTCTTTTCTATTATTCATAAAGCATAGAAGAATTTATACCTCTTTTGAGAGAGCGCATGAATGTACTCAACCCTTACGTGCGCCAATTTTTGGTGGGATGGATCACTGTACTGGATAGTGTTCCGGAAATTGATATGCTTGGCTTCCTTCCAGAATTTCTTGATGGTAATGTACTAATGTGTTTGAAGTACTAATACCTCTTATACCAGCTGCATAACTTAGCTTTGGTTTAAATGGCATCTTACCGAAATTCTTTAAGGTTGCAGGGTTATTCAACATGTTAAGTGATTCTAGCCATGAGATACGGCAACAAGCTGATTCTGCACTTTCTGAATTTCTTCAAGAAATAAAGAACAGTCCAGTAAGGCTTTCATTGTCAAGCCAAGATTTTTCATAATAATTTATTTTGAGATTACATTAGAAGCCTCTGATGATTGTTTCTTTTTTGTTTTAATGGCTATCATTATATATTGGCTATTGCTGATGTGTAATTAGAAATTTCAAAAATTGATTATTTTACTATAGTTGGAAATTTTCTGTAATTAGTAATCTTTCTTTATTGCTCAAGTGTTGAAGATTCTTAATGTTTCAATTACCTCTACTTATCTAATTTAACAAGTGCTACCCTGAAGAATGTAGATTATGGCCGTATGGTTGAGATATTGGTACAAAGGGCAGGTTCCACTGACGAATTTACACGTCTGACATCTATCACATGGGTAAGAATAAAGTTGTTATATATTGCTTTACTTATCTTTTATTGCTTTGCAAGTTTTACACTAAGGATGTATGTTTTCTTTGCATCTGCTGGATCATGCTATGTAGATAAATGAATTTGTAAGGCTTGGTGGTGACCAGCTTGTTCCTTATTATGCTGATATTTTGGCTGCCATACTACCTTTAATATCTGACAAGGAAGAAAAGATCAAAATGGTAAGATTTATCCTCTATTTTCAATTCCTATGTATAAGTTTTGAATCAAAGTTTCTTTATGCCTTCTTATACCTTTTGATTGTTTAGGTTTCTCGTGAAATCAATGAAGCGCTTCGTGCAATTCATGCTGATCCATCTGAGGGATTTGACATAGGAGCAATTCTCTTCATTGTGAAGAGGTGCTTTCTTGTCTATTACATACAATAACTAGGGCCAGGAGCTCTTATGACTTTATAAGTTGTCTTGATATACAACCTCTGCTTGTAAATAAGTGACTGGAGAAAATTCTGTAGGAATGAGTCCTGGTTTTCCGTATGATTATCTAGGAGATGACTTTTATAATTGAAAAGCCATATATTATACATTTGTGATTTTTTTTCTGATTTTTGATATCAGACAATTAGCTAGTGAATGGGAAGGTACACGAGTTGAGGCTTTGCATTGGATTGCAACACTATTGGGGCGGCATCGAGCTGAGGTAGTAAGTCTTTGTTCATTCATCGCAATGATGCATTCTTTTATGCATATATGCAGGAAATGTCGCTTGAAGTTTAGGGAACACTTTCATATTTTTCATTCTTTCTATTGTTTAAAAAATTATGACCCTGTATTTCTCTTTGACGCGGTAATGCTGTAAAAATAGGAGTTAGAATAAAAAAATATTGCTTTTTGGGTGAATTTAGCAGAGATGATAATTTCTTGGTGGATTAAAGCTTAAAGGACCATACCATGGGGATGCATTGATGACATACCAGGATGGTATGCATGGATATACATCACTGTATATACTCATGGTTTGCTGATCCAGAGCAGTACGACATGCAATATGTACTGATAGGTATTGCAATTTAGGACATTACGGAGTAGTGCATGCTGTACTATGGTCAGTTTTTCAGACCTTGAGGTGGTTATGTGGTAAAGCAAGGCATGGTCGGTGTGAGTTGATTAGAGTAAACCTAATAGTTACTCTGATATAGAAATTTTTTTATTGTAAATTGAATGGTTTGGTCATGTTCAATTGAGACTGGAAAACGGACCAATAAGGAAAGATCAAAAGATGTGCGAGTGCATGTGTAAGTAGTTTCATATTAGTCTTATGTGGATTTTGGTAGTGCATTGTGTTCAAAGAAAGGTCTAATTGACTTACTTTTTCATACAAATGAATGGCCAAAAAGAATGTGGTAATTCTATCTGAAACTTTTGGAGTTTTGATTAGGTAGTGTAGATTTTTGAAGATAATAGACTAAAAAAAATGGCTAAAGGGGCTTTCTGTTTTTTTCTGTTTTAAAGATGTTTATCCTATTAACTGATTAACTACAACTTGCAAATCCATATAAACTATTAATACATTAAGTTGAAAGATGTATGAAATATAAGTGTCTGAGTTATCTTTTCTCTTTTGTCATTTCCATTTTTTTCTTTTTCTTACTCTTGTTTCCTCTATCTCATTAACTTTCTTCTCTTTATCTTCCTCCATCGGCTTCTCTCCTCTGACTCTTTCTCATCTTGATTTTGTCCTCTTTTTTATTTTTATCTAAAATTTTTGTTGGCATACACCGTGGCAGTTGGGGTACCCCATTTCTCCATGTCATGACTTATGTTAGCTATCTCGATAGTCTTATTGCTAGAAACCAAACTTGGAAGCATTAGGATTTGATGGTAAATCTTGTTCTTGTTTGTCTTTAACTTGTCAATTCAAATCAACAGACACATGATGTCAAAAGAAGTCACAAATTGGCCATAATAAAGCACTTTGAAATTTCCTTGAGATTAACTTATTTAAAGATGAGCTTTCATCTTTTTCTTGACCACAAAAACATACCCATTCGGTCAAAATTCAGTTTCCTCTTAAAAGATAAACTCAGGGAATGCCATTTAAGGATGATTATCCAAACAATGGCTTGTATTTAGTGTAAGAATCTCATGGAAGAGAACATCTTGTGCTTTTGTCTTCACATTTCAGCATCATTATGAACCAGAAAATAAGGAGGGTTACCTCTTTAAAATTCAATGTCATTTTAGTTTCTCCTAAATGTGAGTTTATACAACTCCTTCCTGGTCACAATAATTACATTCCTTAGCATGATTTTCTGGCAATATGAATCATGTGTTAAAGATTATTCTGTACCAGATACCAAAAACTAAACAAACTCATGCAATTCCCTTGTCTGAAGTTACATATCCATTAAATATACAATGACGTTGCCTGTCCTAGTTTATTCAAAATGCTTACTTGAAGGCTCTTATTACCTCTAAACCCTTGTACACTATAGATTTATGAATCAACTTGACTGAAATTGGTCCAGGGTCTACCAGAACTCGGACCCAAATCATATGCCCTGCATTAAATGCACCTTGGCTAGTAAAGAATCTTTAGTTTGGGACAAAAATATATGTTTCCACCAGTACTGAGTCGAGATTGACTAAAATTTCAGTTTCAGTCAGTTACAGTAAGCTTCGGCCAGTTTCAACTGGTTTAGAAGCCCCAGTTTCCTGAAACTGCTCGAAACTATGATTTCTTGTTAAAAAGATGTTAAATGACTATAAATGGAACAATAAAAAAGGTTCTAGAAAGCTTAAAGTCATTAAACTAATTGGCTTATTATCTAGATTATGTGCGGCTGTTCATAAAGTGGGGAGTGATTTTAGGGTCCAACATTTTGGCATTAAAGCATGAACAGGTAATGCTCCAGCCGCATGTTTAATTTATTAGTAACACACACTAGACATATACGTTGCATGTGAAGCCATTCAAATAAGGAAACAGAATATATTTACATAATCTAATTAACTATCTTGATTAAACTTTAAGCAAGATCACTTTGTCTTTCACGAGCATACTTGAAAATCTTGACATGTGCAAGTTACTGTTGCATGACAATTATATCAAGTGGACTTGTAAGATTCAAAAAAAAAGTAAGTGATATGCTATTTACAACTTGAAGATACTAGAACAGAATCTTGAAGATATTAGACTATAATAATACTAATGTTCACTCAATAAATGAACTGCCTTATTTAGCAAAAGATTGTCTCAATTTATTGAAAAAGAAGTGAAAAGATAATAATATATTTGTAATAAAATGATTACTCCTGCCTTGAATTTATTTATTTTAAGCTTTCTATTTTTTTTGATGTTATTTTGACTCTTTTGATGGAAGCTCTAAAACTAGGAGTGGAACCAGCCAAACCATTAAAACTGCCAAAACTGAAACTCTACTGTGGGGGTCCAAACTGAAAACAAAATCAAAAATCAAGTTTTAGAACCTTGGGTGTAATCTTTTGCATGTTTGGCTATGCATGTATACTTGTGTGTGTGTGTGTGTGTGTGTGTGAGAGAGAGAGAGAGAGAGAGAGAGAGAGAGAGAGAGGCTTATTGTCAATTTGACACCAAGGTTTGAATTAGCAGGATGTGATTGTTGTTCCGATATAATGAAAACTAAATAAATCTCAGTGAACATTAAAGACCTTTTAGGTTTTAAAGTATATCTTATGTTTACAAGGGAGTCAGTGAAATGTTGAAGTTGTGATGAAGCATTAGTTTTTGAAGGAACATGTTAGTTAAGTGAGCACAAGTACAGGATCATAATATCTCAGACTAAATTCAATCAAATCCCTTGTTCAATCCTGATTAGTTTCATTTCTGGCCTAGCTTTATAGGCCTAGATGACCTCAGGTGGAAAATTACTAGAAATAATGAAATCAGACACAGTGTTGTATGGCTTAGGACGTTGGTCTATAAAGAATGCCTAACTGAAAATGATGAATATTGCAGTATCAGAATATTGAGATGGATTTGTAGGCAGTGATCTGTTGCTGGTTAAGTGTCAGCTAATGGATAGTTAATCCACTTAACCAGCCAAACACTGTCAAAAAAAAAGTGTGTTGGGCGGGTGGGGGTGGTTCTATGCAGTCATCCAACCAAAAAGGTGCTTAACCATGTTCTTGTTTCAACCCCAGATAAAATAAGTTTAACCTGCAGAACTCTCTTCCATCTCTCGTTGTTTTTTTCCTCACTTTCCTCCACAACTTATGCCACTTAGTTGAATTTGCAATGGGTCAGTTTTGGCTTGCCTAAGGAAATCATTGACTTGGACTTGATTTGAATAGAATTGAGTAGAAACAGACCCAAACCAGAAATAATTAAGAGAAAGCTTGGTTTTTTTGGTTCTGATGCGTAGGCATGGGCTTGGATTTGAGCATAACCTTGTCTTATAGCTGGGCTTGCAAGAAGGCTTAACTGTAACTGGCCCTACTAAATATTGATATTGATGTTCTCCATCTGTTACTTTTACCATAATACCTACATTATATTACTTCTCATTGACAACCTCTCAAACCATGTTGGGGAAAGGACTCTATATCTAACTGATTTGTAATTCACTATGTTAGTAGACATCTTATTCCATTTGAGAGAATGTGAATCTTTTCCAGTCTTAGTTTATTCCTCTTCTCCAAAGAAAGGCACATCTATTTCTTTCAATTAGGAGAGCATATGGATACCCAATCTAGAGCCTACATAGTGTATGTATCGACATATGCTGGGAATGGAGGCTGGACTAGATATAATTTACAAGGATTTGAGGAAATGATTTCTTGTTTCAAACCTTTTCTATCAAATCTTTTCCGCAGTGTGTCTCAATGATGTGTTCTGTCTCCTAATTCAGAGGAAATCCTAACTAGGTCTTAGGTGAAGATTCCTGTTTGCACTCCACCACAACCCCAAAGTTCAGATCCCAACAAAAGAACTTGTTCAAATTTCAGTTGAAGCCAAACACCTGGGAGAGACCTATTGGTAATTTAAGATTTGTCAACCTCAATGTGGTAGTTGCAAACCATGACATTATCAACGTATAACGAGTATTCAATGCTGCACCATGGCATACGTTGAAGGTTTGACCTCCCTGGGGATTTGTGTTAATGCACACCTGCATTGTGAAGGTAAGATGGCCCCTGCTCAAATCATTGCAAGCAATGTCCATTTCAGGTTTAGTGGAAATCATAATTAGTGGAAACCATAATTTTCATCCAAGCAATGTCCATTTCAAAGTTTCTATCTGCTACGGTAGAAATCCCAGTTCCCACCAAATTTTGCCAATCTGAGAACTAGGACTTTTAGATTTGCTCAGGTCTTATCTTGGTAACTGTTTGATCATTTTTTGGGTGAGCTGGATTTGATTCAGATTAGAAAGTCTAACATGTAGAATCAAATCTGATTTATGTCCTAGTCTAATGCATAATCAGCTTCAGATTGGGCTGAGTCAGCCTGGCATATTTGCAGCTGTACTATAGGCAAATGTCGAAGAAATGAGCATGCATTTTCTTTCTTCTTTCTATCTCTGTCTTGTGAAATGCATGCATATGCATATGAACGTAATATATTTGTGACTATTCATTCAGGTGGTTGTATTTGCTATTTTTTGTGTAAACATTTTAAACATTGTGAGTAAAATGCCGACTCATTGCTGTTTTAAGTTATTTCTGGATGCTGGTATCTGGCATGATTATTCATATTGTTCCTACATGTACATTTTGATATGCTATGGGTATCCGTCCTTTCCTCTGCGAATCATGCTTGTTTATGAAGTGGTTCTAACTTTCATATTTATTTGTGAAACAGGTGATTTCTTACTTGAATGATATCATTGACTCTCTTTTGAGGGCATTCTCAGATCCTTCTGATGAGGTATGTTTCTTTACTGATGTGGATTACCAGACAATTTCTTAGACCTGGTTGGGAGGAAAAGAAAAGGAAATGAATGTGGTGAGATATAATATTGGCCATCTAATGAAGCATATCATTTAGACTTGCAGAATGCCACCCGCTCTCTTTCTTCCCTCTACAGACATGAAATTAGCTAAAAAGATCAAGAAGTATGATTCCTCAAACAATTTCCATCTAGTTCATAAACCATATCTTCAACTTGGACTGCATCAAAATTGAGTATCTATTTTTTTTCCTGATCCACAAGGTTCTTTCCTTTGAATGTAAGCCAATGGCTTGTTGATTACCTTCATAAGGAAATAGGTGTTGATGCAACTTTCAGACATATTACAATTTAAAAACCTTTTTAGCCTTAATGCATCCTGAAATTGAATCTTCCCCAGTCGAGTACATATGTAATAAGTGGGCCCTTATTTTGTTAGTTAAGCGGAACTGATAAAATTACATCTTGTCCTGTTGTGCCTGTTAGAGGTTTGCTAGCTTTTTCCAAGCACCTTTTTGCCCTGCCTGCCCTGCCAATTGAACTGAGATAAGAGAGACATGATAATTTTTTGCCTTTCCTGTTTTCCAGACTGACGGTTTTGTATCTTCAAATCTATAGCTGCAATTTTATTTGAATTTTATAACTTGTAGTTGTAGACTTGTATATCATGTTTCAATCATCCACAGATCATTAACATCTTGGTTGATATTATGTTTTGCACCATAATATGCAAAAAAAAAAATTCCAGCTTTCAAGTTTTATTTTTCTTCTGAATTATCAAGACATTGTGTTTTTCACATGCAGGTTGTTTTGCTGGTGCTAGAAGTGCATGCAAGCATAGCACGAGATACAACACACTTCCGCCAACTTGTTGGTCTTCTGCTTCGTAATTTTCAATCAAACCACTTGCTTCTTGAAAAGTAAGTTCTGGCATCTCATTTCAGCAGTGCACTTTTTTCAAACCCATAAATAATCAAGAGAGGTTTAGTCTTCCTTTATTAGGAAGTAAAATAACTAAAAATTGATTACTTTATACTTCAGGCGCGGTGCTTTGATAATACGCCGACTTTGTGTGCTTTTGGATGCGGAACACGTTTATCGAGAATTCTCTGCAATTTTAGGGGGAGAAGATGACTTGGATTTTGCATCCATTATGGTTCAGGTTTTCTGATTTTTAGGATCTCTAATTTTTTCAAGATAAAACAATCAAAATGAAAGATTTATAAGTTGCTTACTATTGTCCATTATTTTGATTTTAGGCTTTAAATGTGATTTTACTCACTTCATCTGAACTTTCCGACTTACGGGCACTTCTAAAGAAATCCTTGGTGCATCCTGCTGGCAAAGACTTATTTATTTCCTTGTATTCTTCCTGGTGCCATTCAACGGTTGCAACAATTAGTTTATGTTTACTAGCTCAGGTATCATATATCTTAATGGCTACTTGCAATTTGCATGGTTTGTTCTTCCTATTCTTTTAATGATTGTCATCTGTTCTGCAGGCTTATCATCACACCAATTTTGTAATTCAGTCACTAGGAGAAGAAGATATAAATGAGAAATTCTTCATACAGCTAGATAAGTTGATCCGCTTGGTTGAGACCCCAGTTTTTGCTTATCTAAGATTGCAGGTATGCACTTTCTTTTTGGTTTTATTTGTAGATACATATTATCATTCTGAGTCAAGTCAAAGTCTATATGCTCAAATTTTGTTTTTCTCATGTCCTGCATAATTGTTTTTAGAACTGCACAAAATCCTGTGTGACCAGTTGATATGGTTATCAATATTGATTTGAAATTGCTCTTACAAGGATGTATGTTATCAAGTATCCAGAATCGAGAAGTCCCTTGAAGGAATCCACTCCTATATAAAGCCAAGAAATCTGATCCTGAGGAGAGATTTCTAAGTTCTTGCTAAAAACTAAAAACTAAAACAACAAATTTTTCTCATACTGTTTCAAAATCATTAATAATGATTAATGACTCTCCATACACAGGCTCAACTCTCATCTTCTTGGGTATGTATTGAAGGGGTATCTATAGAAGCTTGCACCCCTTCATGTCCTTTATGTTCGACATGGACACCTTTCTCCTTAGCTTTGGAACTGCCATTCTATTTGCACCCTGTCACACCTGAGCTCCTTTGGCAATAAGGACAAATACTGCAACTCCCTCCTCACTCTTTACCATTATTGGCTTCATGCCTGAGATGTTGAGACATAATGACTCTGATTTCATTATAGAGAGCCCCAAAATGAGATAAAAATATCTCTCTTCTAAGTTTTCTTCACTTCGTTTACCCTTTTTGGAAGGGGTGGGATAACAGACAGGTGGCAGGCATGGGAAGTCCTCCCCTTGAATGATGTGGTGGTTGATGCAAGAGATGGTGTATTTTGCATGTTGGCTTCGGCCTCGAAGTCCTCACCTCTGACCTTATGTGTGGTTTCCTGTCAAAAACATATCCAGATGTTGTGATATTGAGTTTACTGCTTTTGATGTTTATTGTACACCTTGGAAATTTAGTTTCTGTAATTCCTGGTCATGATCTCTAATTGGGTAACTTAGGGACTGACATAAACCAATAAATTTCTAACAGATCATACAAAGGGTTGAAATATATCATCCATCCATTTGCTTTGACTGTAAAGACTACGAGATAGGGTGATAGACTTGAACGCATACACATCTAATGTTGTCCCTAGTAGAAATCAGCTTTATAACACAGTTGTATGACTGAGAGTATGGGAGATAGGAATGACATCAGCAGATAATAGAGTGAAATGGTTGATTGGTTTTTGACATGTGAGGTTTATAGATGCCTTGGAAGGGAAATCATAATTTGTCGGTGGATGAGGAGGATGCAGAAGACTTGGGTGGAATTAGCGAGAAATGACGTAAAGAGATTTTTAATCCTGTCAAACTTGTCCTTGGATAATAACCAATGGTATAACAAAATTAATATAGGTGAATTCATGTTGACATCGGATATAAGGTGAATATGGCACTAATTCTGCAAATGTTCTTTTACATACTTTTAAATTTCTTAATATAATCTGGAATGTATTAGTTTTTGTAGAGTGGGAGTAAAATTATATTTGTTGCCATATGAGACTGTCAGTCAAGAAATTCACCAGTTACCTTTGGGCCATTTTCCCTGTTATCCTTATACTCTTTTCCTGTGATTTCTTGTAATCTTATAGCTACTACCTTTGTTTCACCTCTAAAGAAATCTAGTTAATCTACCAATTTCCATATGCATTGGAAGTCCTATTAACTTGGTTTTATATCTTTTTTACATAGGTATAATGTAAATTTTCTGATATTACTCTCATGTTAGTCTCACTGTTGAGAAACCTGAGTGTTCTGTAAGCCCATATAATATGGATCCTTTTTCATTCCATTAACTTAAAATTATATGTTTTGCAGCTCCTTGAGCCTGGAAAGTTTATATGGTTGTTGAGGGCATTGTATGGTCTTCTGATGTTATTACCCCAGGTAAGTTCATGTGTTCTTTATATCTTTTAAGTTATTTTAGTGTTTCACATGTCTTCAATACATGTGAAAGCCATTGTTGCATTTAATTTGGTAGCTAAGAGGATGAAACTGGGTTAGTAATTCTCCTAATAACTAGTGAGCCAGATTAAGAAGTGTGCTAGTTATAAATAAAACTAATAGCAAATGTCTAAGTATGTATTCTCTATTCATATCTGAAGTTTTTTGTAATGTTTCACATGTGTTTTTAGTACATGTCAAAGCCATAGTTGCATTTGATTACTAAATGACTAGTGATCCAGATATACAAGTATGCTAGTTATTAATAACACCAATAGCAAATGTTTAATTATATTTTCTCCTATTCCTATCTATCTTGTGCTTTCCGTTTGTAACATCTTTTTAGGTTCTTTATTGTCTAAGACAGGAATTAAAGTGATGCTAAGATCTGTTTGAATCATGGTAGTTTCTTGGACTTGTTAGTTCTTGTGGATCAGTTTGTTTATATCTATGAAAAATATTAAAGTTTAGAAGGTAATGTAGTTTGCATGGAACAAGGCCTTTGCTTTGAATTATCAAAGAGATCAATAAAAAACAATTGATTATTTTCTTGGTGACAGTACATTTTTGGACAGATGCATCATCTAAGGTTGAGTCGTTAGTCTTCTCTACTTGAAATTTTGTACATCCAAACTGAACATGCTGGGAAGCGGACTTCTACATGCAATTATTTTAGATTCTGTTAAAATGGTGACTTTTCCATACATATCTGTCTTAATTGTTCATCATTTTTTAATTTTATTGTGGTTTTCTTACTTTTCATAACTATACTACTTTGAAACTTCATAATATTTTTTCATTTACAAGCTATTTGGAATATCACTTCTACTTAATTTGACTTACATTTCCACCATGTAGCTGAAAACCTGAAAGATTGCAGTTTACATGTGTGACTGAAGTAGAGTGCCACTGCTTTGTTGCACTACACCCTACATTAAAGTTTCTTCTGGAAGCTAAGGTCTCTGCTGGTCGGTTGGTTCCTTTTTAAAATACTTTCTACAGATGCCTGTTTCAAGAGTTTTTCTAGGTGTGACTACAATACAAGCAGTATAATAGAACCTTAATGTTTCAATTACAAGTTAGAAACTGGTCTGTGGCTGGGCTGCCATACTAAAAAATTTGCTGTGTGACTGACTACTAAAATACACATTGTAGAGATTTGGCTGTTGCATTTACTATTAAACTGATTGCAAGTGCTTGTTTCTAAATGCCGAGTATTACTTTTTAAAGATGGGTATATTGAGAAAAGATTACCAAAGGGGAGGGGAAAACTTTCTAGGGTATTAGCCTGGATTGCTTTTGTAGGTTTGATAGGGCCAAAAATAATGATAAATATGTTATATGAAACATATAGCTTTTGATATAGGCAGCTTGCATTAAATAATGCATTGGTTCCAAATAATTAGATTGTTTCCTTTTTGATGGGGTATCAAGGGACGTGTCAATCATGCTTATATTAGTCGTGTCTCCTACAAATAGAACCACTTGTACATTTTGATGTACTAAATGCAGAATGAATATGAGATATTTTTAAGTGAAAACAATGTTAATATGAGAATAGAAACATAAGAAGAATTTTCTCGACTTATAAGTAACCTATATTACCATATCCAATTTCCATTTTAGTCATTTGGAGGGCCTCCCTAAGCCTCCATGTTTTTAGCATGCCTCCAAAAGAATAGACCTTTTGCGCATCTGGAGGTGTGGTTACTCTTTGTTTTTGATGGTCCAATCCAAATCACTATTATCTGTTACGCTAAATAAAAATTGAGAAGAAAGGTAAAGAGCCATGAAAAACAAAAGCATAGGTTGTCTAGGATGATCAAGGATAAAAAAATGAAAAGCAGAATATAGACCTGTGCTGCCATGCTTCAGCTTTTACTAGCACTGCTTGAAATGACATGCATTGGTTAAGCCAATACATGGTGATGTGGACGAACGTGAATGATGCAATCGACAGACCCTATATCAATTATCTATTGACACATCATGTACGCTAAGCTACAGTATGGTATGGACTGGCACTTTCAATCCAGATTGGTGCATCCAGTGCATTACATACCCCTTTTGTTTCCTTTTTTGACATGCATTCTTTACGAAAGTAGATTTCACCTGGTACTGTATAGAATTGTTAAGTTGGGCAATATGTTCTTATGCCATGTATATCATTATTTGTAAATGCAGCAAAGTGCAACCTTCAAGATATTACAGACTCGATTAAAGACAGTGCCATCATATGCTCTCAATAGTGAGCAACTCAAGCGAGCATTATCAGGGAACCCATACTCACAGATTCTGCAGATTGCTGATGAGACCAATAAGAATCATGATGCAGGAAACATGTACAGCGCAATCAACTTCCCATCTAGGATGCAACAATTTCAGAACATGCAGCAGCGACATCGCATACATATGAAAATGAAATTGCAGTCCCGCCGTTCAACTTCTTCAACTCTATCACAGGTTTGGGGTCATGGCATATTGTAGAATGTCAAAAAGATCAGCTTTTGTTTGCTTTATTTGGTATCTTCACAATTATCACAACTAATGGCCCTTGTTTGAGGTGTTGTTTGATGTAGCATGAATTTGCATTTGCACCAAACTTCTGCATGGATTTACCATGTCAAGATAACTTTAAGAACAATGACCATGAATTCATATCATTAAGTATTGCCCTATATTGCTTATGGCCAAGTATCATGGATACAAATATAACTTTCTGTCTGTATCTCATTACCTGCTTTTGATACTTTAAATTTATATGTATAACTTGAGTTACTGAATTTTCTTAAAATGTGCAGGAATTGCAAAGATCTGAAGGTTCTCGCCACCCGTCACCAGTTCCAGACATCAGCCGCCCCTCATCTGGGTCATCATGGTCAACCGCAGGAACATCATAACACCGACCTTTATGTTTTTTATGTGCTGCTTTGGATCTCTCCAGATCAATCTTGGCATCACAAAATTTACATGAATCAGTAGGCTTACATGCTGGAGATTAAGTTGTAAATCTTCTCTCTTTTCTTTTTGTCTTTTCCCCCCTTCACCATTGGTCCATATTTTGGGATTGAGAATTGAGATGTTAGGAATTGTGGATGATCAAAACAAGCTTTACCAGTGTCAGGGCCATTCCTTTTATTATCAGACAAGGTATGCTCGTATGGTTTTGTATTTTTTTTGTGAAGACCATACGAGCCAGAGCCAAGGGAACTATTGTGTATGGTGGGTTTAAGTTGGTTGCACCATTCAGCTGATTTGACATCCCAATTATGAAGTTAGGAAACAATACATTGTCGCCAGACGTACTGAGACTTTTCTGTTTATATTACTTCTTAAACTGTTGCAAATCATTTCAATATATGTGTGTGGCCTCTTCTTGATATCTGGGTGAATGACTTTGTATTTCGCTGCTCTGCCATCTTAGGTTGGTTTAACATCAAAAGCTTTGTTGCCAGCAGAATCCATGTCTGCAAAGAAATTAGTTCTTGATACGTTATCAATTCAATGTATTTTTAAATCCTAAATTTGTGTATTCTAATTCTGAAAGAAGCAATTATTGCATGTTGATTGTTGCGACTGGAGCGAGCAATGCAGCATTTTCTGGTGTGAGCAATGTATCTCTGCCTTATGAAATATCTTTTTCAATTTATAAGTGAGCGAGTTTACATTTTTAGTTAGCCCTTTTTAGTCTTTGAGCTGTTGACGTATGGCCATTCTCCGACCTGAAATCATGGGTTAGGGGTTGCAACTCATATAGAATATTTTCTATAAGCATGCAAGATAATTTTCCATAATATTATAAAGTAAATAGTAGAATAAATTCAAATGATAAATTATATTTTAATAATTAAATCTAAATTTTAGTTTCTCATTAAATGCAATAATATATAAAAGATTTTATATTAAAGTTTTATTAAAATTTTTAATTTAAAATAAAAATATTAAAATTTTATTTTTAATTATTTTTTGAATAAATATTTTAATTAGATAAATCAAGCAATGATGGTATATAGAAATGCGTAGAAACACGGGCATTATTAATTCAAAATTCAATTTAAAGTTCATAATTTATGTGATTCAGTTTTTTTAAAGTTCATCATTTGTTCATAACTTAGTTTTTTTCGAAGCATCTAGTTTATTTCAATAGTTATAAACCGTTATAAACTAAGACTATGTTTATACTTTATGATTGGGCTAGATACTAAGTTAAAAATTGTTAAAAGTACCAATGTATAATTTTTATTGGCAGAGTATCGATATATTAATATATAATTTTTATTGATAAGATGTCGATATGTCAACATATAATCTCAATAGTAGTATGTCATTATGTCAATGTAAGATATCAATATACTAATATATAACCTCTACTAGTAGGATGTTGATATATTGGCACATAATCTTTATTGATAGACTACCAATAAGCTAGCATACACCCTTCATTTGTAGGGTATCAATATATCAATGCACTCATATTAACATACTAGCATACAAATCCTATTGGTAGGATATCAAAACATAGCATAATTGTAAGACAAAATTTATCTCAAATCAAAATATATTTTTAAAAAAATATATTTTATATTTCAAACCGAATAATTCATAAAACTATATGGTATCGAAATCAATCGGATATAACGCGTATCAAATTCATTATGTTAGATCATTAATTATTTAATATTCTTAAAAAGGAACATTCAACAATTAAAATTCTCAATTGCATAAATTATGGCAAAAAATATTTTATAATTATTAATAAATTTAGAAAAAAAGATTATATTACTTATCTTGTGAGTGAAACCAATCGATAGTTTCAATTAATTTAGAAAATCTCTCTTAGAATTTAATATTTAAAAATTATATTTTATTATATTTTTATCTAATCATTTGAGAATAAAAATCCTAAGTCCTAATATCCTCACAGGGCTAACCAATCAGTAGTGCCCCATATCTCGATCAATCTGATCAAGGCTAGGATGGTGAAATCTAATGGTGCATAGCCTAATTGGCTACGTATCAAAATTCTTTTCAGTAGCGTTATCAGTGAAGAAAGATTTTTATTGGATCAAACAATTCTAGAGAGACAATGGAGAGAGAAATTAGAGAAAAAATAGTGAGAAAAAGTAAGAAAGAGAGAGAAAGGAGAGAGACAACCCTCTCCCTTCTTTTGTTTTCCTTCCTTTTGTTTCTTCCCATGGTTCCTTGTGAAACAAGAGACCTTTGGTCCCTCTTTCTCAGAATATGAGAGAGTCCCAGCTAACAATGGCCATAGCTGGTTGTGGCGATGGCCATATTAGCACAGCTGAGGGTTCCCCACCATTGGTTAACAATGAATATGGTAGGAAAAAAGGTGAAGAATATCAAAAAAATCGAAGAAAAAAAGAGGAATAAGGGACTTAGTTCTTCCAAAAAAAAAAAATCTAATGATGGCTAGCCAAAATCAAAGCTTCATTGGCTGAGGAATAGGAAGAAAATAGTTAATCAAAGGAGTTAGAGCTCATCTGGTTCCGATGATGCTTGGTCTGTGATGGCAGTGGAGATCATCCGAACGAAGCTTGATCAAACATCGATGAACTCCACGACTCCAGTTTGGGAATCAAAGGAGGCACGATCCTTTTAAGTGGGGCCTGAGGGATGAGTTCAAGTCCTCTTGGTATTGGACTCCTTCGACGCGTTTGGGTTATGGTTTTTATTTTTAATTTTTTGTTATGCTTTAAATTATATTTGATGTATTGGTAATCTAGATTAATCTGGATAGATTGCCAGTAATGTTAATTACTGTATTTGGTACGCACAGATAATATTGTAGTAAAATTATTAAAAATCTTGGTTGATATATTTAGTATGACAATCAGATTACTGGTAATGTGACATCAAATTTTTAAAATATTTTTAAATCAAATTTATTAAAAATTATATCTCATGCATAAAATATAAATATATATACATATATATATATATATATATTATAATATATATTATATAATATATTATAATATATTATTATAATATTATCATATTATAATATTATTATAATATAATATAATATAATATAATATTATATTTATAATGTCAATATATATATATATATTCTATATTACATATAATATATTATATTATAATATATATTTTTATAACATATATTATAACATATTATTATAATATATTATTATTATAATAATAATCTTATAATAATATTCTATAATATAATATTATGTTATAATATTATTATAATATAACATATATATAATATAATATAATATATTTTAATATTATTAATATAATAAAATTATTATATTGTATATGTTATATTTATAATATAAATATAGATATATATATATATATATATATATATTATATATATGATAACATATATGATATATAATATATTATATTGTAATATATATTTTATATTTATATTAATATATTATAATATATTACTATAATATAATAATAATATTATATTATATAGTACCATATTATATAATATACTATAATATGTTATATTATTATATTATCATATATTATTATTATTAATATTATAATATTATTATAATATATTATTATTAAAATAATAATATCATAATAATATAATTATAATATAATATAATATTATAATAATATGATAATATAACATAATATTATTATTATATTATATATTATATTTTTAATATAAATATATATTATATATTATATACTATAATATATATTTATATTTATAATATATATTATAATATATTATTATAATATATTATTATATTAAAATATGATAATATTATGTTATAATATTATTATAGATAATATAATATTATATTATATTTTTTTTTTGATGAGGATATTTTTATTCAAATATGTCATTATTAGGTTATCAAATATTTGATAATCTGAATAGCCATCCTTCATCTTGATAATCCAGATTTTCTCATAAGAGGTAATCTGGATTATCTAGTAATTTAGATTATCAACCTAAAAAGTATACTAAACATGATAATCTAGTGAAGTCCTTTTAAATTACTAATAATTTGGATAGATTGTAGGCTATTAAACACAACCTAAAAATTAGTGCAGGATTTTTTTTTTTTAAGAATGAGGCCGATTAAGTGGACCAGTCCATGTCCATTAATAAGCCCAAGATGGACTGGGTTATCTTGGTCTCTAGTTTCTTTATTGCACTTATTTCATTAATACTTGATTTGTTGCATATAGAACAACTAATAGTTGATCTTATGGCACATTGATTAGCGCATCATTTGTTGCCAGTCACATAGAGATGATAATTTTGCGGATCCATTAGATATCCAATCAATTCGATTAATTTAGATGAGGCTGATTTTATCCAATTCAATTAAAATCTAGATATACATTCTAAAAAAAAATTAAAGTGAATTTGAACAAGAAATAAATATTGATATGTCCCTTTCCGAATCCAAATCTATTATGTATAAACATTATTAAACTCTTATATAAAGGCCCAACACAAAATTCTTATCGTTTAAATTCTTAGATTGCGTTTGGTGCATTAGGTAATCTAGATTACTTGATAATTTGGATTATCTGTGATCTGGATAGATTACTAGTAATATTAATTACTATGTTTGGTATATGTAGGCAATATTATAATAAAATTACTAAAAATCTTGATTCACATATTTGGTATGATAGTTAGATTACTGATAATATAAAATTAAATTTTAAAATATTCTCAAATTAAATGTATTAAAAATCACACCTCATACATAAATTATAAATATATATAATATATAATATATTATATTCTAATATATATTTATATTTATAATATATTATAATTTTATTATATAATATAATATTATGTTATAATATTATTATAATATAATAAAATATTATATTATATAATACTATATTTATAATATAAATATGTATATTTTATATTTTATATTATAATATATAATATATATTATAATATTATGATAATATATTTTTATATTAATAATATTATTATAATATAATATAATATAATAATATTATTATATTATATATATTATATTTATAATATAAATATATATACTATACATATTATATATTATAATATATAATATATATAATATATTATATTCTAATGTATATTTATATTTATAATATATATTATGATATATTATTATAATATAATATAATATAATATTATATTATATTATATTATAAGAGCATTTGAAATTTCAATCTCACTCTATTTACTTTATAGTTTATATGTTGAATTTAATATTGAATTTGGATCGGATCGGATCCAAATTTAATAAATCCAAATCCGACCCAGAATATTGAATGGATCCAATTTTAAAATCCGACTCAGCTCCATGGATCTTTTAAAATAGATCGGATCGGGTCTAAGTGGATCGGGATGGATCGGATCATGGGTTAACCCGACCCATTTATAGTCATACTATTTATAGATTAAAGTTAGAGCCGCTCAATAGAAGAGTGGCGGGAGGCCCTTTTGCCACCAACGAGTATGTTCTCGGAGTTCTCACTTTGATTTTTTGGGACTTGATGGCTGGTGCCACCTCATATAGCAAGTGGCTGACCGTTTTTATTGATGGCCCCGACTAAACCCCCTAAGACTTGGTAGTTGATGTGATCTTGTTCGGCACATGATAAGAGGCTTTTATAAATGGCTAGGGGATGGCTTCCTGAGATTTAATAGTTGATGGTGTTCTATCCAGTGTATGGCTAGCTGCTTCCATTTAATGACTTGATTTGAAAGAATTATACAGGGGCTCCTTCTTGTCTCTTTCGACCAGGGAGGTCAAAGCTTGGAGTGGCTGCAGATTGATAACTCATTTTACATCCAAGGATGGAGGTCAGTAGCTAAGCAGGGGTCGACCTCTGAAATTTAGATTAAGATCTAATGCTTGAGGAGCATCGATGATGAAGGTTGGTGGCTGATGCTTGGGTTGGCGGTCGACCTGTTAGTTGGCCATGACCAAAGAATGTTGGGGTTTCGGAGGGCCGAAGCTTGGGTCGAGGAGTCGACCTCTGGGTCGATCTTGACCAAAGCCCACCAAGATTCCAAGTTTGGATGCCAGGGTTTTACCCATAACAATTAAAGTAACAGTAAAAATATATTATAAAATATATATTTACAATTTGTGTATAATATTTTATGCCAATAATAATTTTTTTTTTGTTGAATGCATTTATATCACATGTTTATATATTTCTAAAATATCAGTCATATTTTTTTTCATTATATTATATTATAATTACAATATTGACTATAATACAATATTGACATTTATATAAAAAGACTTAAAGTTTAAAATTTAAAGTAATATATGAACATATGATGCTATAAAATAGAAAATATTATCAGCTACTATAATAAATTGTAATATCTTTGAATATGTTGTAAGATTACTTTTTAATATGTTTTATTATGATATATAATATCTAATATAATTATATTATATTTAATATTTGACCTTAATTAAGAATTGTTTAAAATGGCTATTATTATTGTAATACATTTGCCACATTATGTTACAATATAGAATAATTAATATCATTATTTAGTATTGATGTTAATTTAAAAAAATTAATCTACACTCCTTTTAGAAGGATTGAGGTCTCAATCCTACCAATCTATAGTCAATGACAGCAACTCCATATAAAGGATCCACATAATCTACATCACTAAAATTATTTCAAACTAAAACTTATATCTTTTCAAGGTTATTTGGTTATGCATCAAGTGAACCAAAATATATTGTTTTAATGGCTCAATATGATATTTTACAAGATTTATAGTTTGAAAGCATTCAAATATACTGAATTTTACTATTTACATGGTTTGTGATATGTATATCATAATCAATGGTGTAAATTTTCAATTTATATCTATAGTAATACTACTAAAATTGCTGATATTTGTGCCTATTTGATGCATGGGTAGGAGGCTTTCAAAAAACATGATTGTTTAGTTTTTTCATAGTTTTTAGAAAAAATTTATAGTTCTCCTCTAGTTTAAGTGATTCAGACTCATACCTTCTCTTTCTAAAAATTTTTTCATTGGGTTCTTTGAGTTCCTGAATCGATCTAAGGTGATATTGCATTCATTTGTCTTTGACCATCACATGATAATAAAAATTTATTGTAGAATAAAATTAGTTTTGATTTTAGTTGTCTGGGTTGGATCTTAATGCCAAATATACCACAAATCATACGAGGCTACATAATTCTTCTTTAAATAACTAGGGCTTCTCTAGAGAAATCCAAAGATGGAGGGGAGTAAGAAGGAGAGAAGAAGGGAGGGAGGTGGGAGAGGAGGCCGATAGAGAGACCATAGAAGCAATTGAAGTTCCTATCCATCCTATCAATTATTATCATCGTAGAAGAATAAGCGAGACCATAGAAGTAATTGAAGCAAGTTCTAGTTCCTCTCGGTCCATCTCATCAATTATTGCCATTGTGGAAGAATAGTGCCACTATGGACATCATGAACCATTACAAACCCTACCCAGCATTTATTTGGATGCACGATGTGCGAGGCATGTTGCCATTGCTCCAATATTCTTGATTAGTGTCCTATTTTATTATTCGTTCTTCAATCTCAACTTGTTCCACGATAAAATTGCCATTGTGGTTATATGACCCTGCCTTTACATGTATGGGAGAAAAATAATTAAAAGGTTTTTGCAGCGGACGATAGGAAGCTTGAGGGTGAGTTTTGGAACTACAAAAGAAAGAGCAAGTATTTGATGTTTTGTATGTTGGCTCCTTGGATTGTTATAGGTACTTGTTGTTTAGAGGGTCTCAATTTTGGACATGGGGTTTACCAAGGGTCTACGGTCACCAACAGTAGTTTTTATATTTAATGTTTTAGGGGACTATTCTAAGTTAGATGTTTTGGGGACCATCCTAGCTGGTTTTGTAAGTTTTGAATTATATATGCAATACAAGGTTGATGGGTTAATTAAATGGCTTTGCCTACTAAATTAAAGGGTTTAAACTGACCTGATGTACTGAGAGCACAAGTGATGGAATTACACCATCCCAAACTATCATTCCATTAAAATTTTACACCAAAAAGCTTTCTGTTCTTGAGTAATTTCAAAATATCTTGGATGTTCCGAAGCCAAAATAACTAGAAATTCGTATCTTCTACTTCACACCGTTCTACTTTTTTTATCTAGTTTCACTTTTACCTCTCTAAACCTAGTTTTATATAGTTGTAGTCATACCCTCTCAAATTTGAAAATGACAAGAGACAAGCACTACGCTACATCCAAACACAGGAGCATATACACCAACAACGCTTGGATACCCTGCTAAACTAAATATCCAGGCAACAAGATTTAATTGGTGACAAGTTTATCTATAAAATCACTATTGCAATCTACATCCACAAAGAAGTCAGGAACAATATCCAAACACAATGTCATCATCACACACTTTCATTCAAAACAAAAGCCAAATATCAAATACTAAAACACCTATACCAATATGTATCTAAAATGTATATCTATCAGAAATCTAGACCATATACCATATCCAAATACCAAATGCACACCATTTGCAACTACAAAATCATGTAACTAAATAGAAATACGTGCCATATATTCCCAAACACATTATCCTATCAAATTTGTCAATTGTCTTAAATAGTGCCTCAAAATGGGTTAGCCTAAATTCTTCCAATTAATTATGTTGCATATTTGGCCTTCTTCCTAGGAGGGATCTTTGGGAAATTTGATGCAGCTCTTTTCTTCTCAGAGGTGGTAGTTGTTCTCCCTATGCTACAGATTTGAGTTGCACCATCACTTGTTGGCTTTGTGACTTGAAATAATGGTTAGAATAAATGAACTTTAGAGTGTCGTAAACTTATAACGAGTGAACTATAATAACCAATAGTAATTGTTGAAATTTTGAATCCCTACATGTTGGCCATCCTCTCTCTTCTATTACCCATTTGGTTCCTGCTACGGCCCTTGTTGCTGCCTTATTTCCTTCTTTTCTAACTTTTCCTTCCCAAGTTCTTGAATTGTGCCCCCATTGCAGGAAATTACCACATCTAAGCATGGTGCCTCTTCTTGTAATTCTATTGGTGTCCATGGGCTTATCCTCTTTCTTTCTTAACTTCTTGGGCGTGCTTGGAAGTATCTTTAGGAGAGGGGGAATAATAGCTGGAAACTCTATTTCATTGCATGTGAAGGATTGGCTGCCTCAATAAATACTAATTTAGAATACCAATCACCAACAAAGTCCTTTGCTTTCTCTTGCATAAATATTACTGCTGCACAACGTGGCGGCATGGGATGCTAGCTAGAAGGTTCTATCTTAAACTTGCACAAGATCTTTCCCCTAATTCAACCATATATCTTATATATGCGTGCAAAATTTCAAACTTCCCCCTTCTCTCCATATGCAATGATGGTCTATTACTTCTAATTTGGCTCTCCAGCTTCCTTTGAATCTTAGGGCATATAACTTCATCATTTTCTTCCTCTTTGCTTGGAATCTTTGCATCAATAACCTCTTTACCATCTCTAACAATACAATAGTAGGCTTGTCTCTGGCATCAATAATGTATTTGTTAAATAGCAGAAATATTGTTCAATAAATTCTAGGACTTCGATCATGTATCGAATGCTTGCTGCAGCCATAGTCTAGATGGCTATTCTCTCAAGTAGTGACAAGCTCTCTCATCCAAGCTTGCCATTTCTTGCATGACAGCTTCAAATTCCCTGGTAGTGGTTGCTCTAGCACATTTCCATGGACCATCTCTCAAATTCTCTCTCTTGAAACCTACACTCTTAAAATTTGAGCACAGGCGCCTTACATAGAGTTAATGATCAGCATTTGGCAAGATAGGCTACTAGACCTTGCGTAAGGTAGAAGCATGGTGAAATCTGTAAAAGATTATATGTACCATTCAATTCATACTCAAAATTGGTGGTGCTTAACTAGCGATGCTTACTTTTTGCCTAGAGACATGAAAGTCCATTCATGGTCTTAAATTGGCCAAATATCAATTAACAGATTTGTTATTAGAAATAAGCTCAACCAACTTTCATCTCTACCTCAGCCATAGCCTAAACTATGGGATACTTGTTACTATTTCCTTCTTTTCCCATTGCAACCAGCAATTGTTCCCCAATGGATCCTTTAAAACTATGCTTAACTGCAGCCTTTTCATTACTAGTAGCTTTCCTTACCTTCCTTAACCTGGTCTAGCTCCTCTGCTTCCTTATCAGCATACAACTCAACCCTCACATTTACCACTAGGTCTAGCTCTACATTAAGAGTGATAAGGCAAACCATATAAGAGGACCCTTGGTGCACAAGATCTAAGACGACTTAATAATGCACGACCAAACTTTCGAACAACTGCAAGAATATAATGCTAGACAGCTAAATAAAGTTATCATTCTACTATCACCAAATTACAGAAAGTAAATAACTAATAGCACAAACAAAGGATAACATGATGCTAAACAATTAAGGTGGCAAGATCTTGGGCCTTTACAAAGGCCTAAGAGATTTTATATTAATTCTTCTAATAATGCTAGAAGGGTGGTAGTTGACCATCTTTGCTCAAGTCCATTGCTTTTTGCAAGTGCTTTTTAATTAGTGGACAACTATGTGCAAAGTGAATAGAAAATCCTAGATAGCTATCTATAGAAGTACCAAGAAATAAGATATTAAAATTATCTTAAAGTAGTCACAAGGTAGCGCACACAATAAGTTAAGCACAGGCATAAAGTAAAAAACCATCTTAAAGCAATCTTTGATAGCAAACATGAGAAAATTTCAGCCACGTTGTATCCAAATATTAGAAGAGGGATCACATAACCCTAAGTCCTAGTTAAGTAGGCATAAAAAATTCGGATTAAAGCATAAATATAAGGATAGGATATATGAACAAAAGAGCACATGCATATTTACTACAACTCAAGGTTACGGCTCATAGCCAATTAAGCCTTTAAAAAAAAAAAAACCTTAAATATAGAAAAATAACATTGAATGTGAGCTAACATTAGTGTTATCTATAAAAAATTTAAAGATAGAAGGCATACCAGTCAAAGAAGTAAGATGCGCCCTTCATAGCTCGAAGAGAGGGTTGGATGGCCTCTTAAAATAGCCAATTGGCTGGCCTGATGATAATAAGGATAGCCAAAGGTTTAGCTCAATAGCCATTAACAATGTTGAAGGATCGTTGGAAAAGGGAGGATAGGAGCAGATGGTCAAAATGGAATGAGTTATTTGAAGGTAGTAGAATAGACTTTAAGTATAATAAAAGGAGATAACATTTTATCTTTTATGATGGCATGTTAATCTTGTTGGATGGTTCGTGGGTCATTGGACTACATTGGGTTAATTTAGTAAGAGCCTAATTGAAACTTTTTTTTTAAAAAAAGAGCATACAAATAAGAATTACTCAAATTAAAGAGGATGAAACTATATTTTATCCTAAATATTATATAAGTGTTTAAATTTAATGTTTCTTTTAAAAAGCTCAAAATTATAGTTTATTTCATCTATTGCATCGAGAAAACCTATGCAAGGAGGCAATGCTGAAAATAATAATATTAGAGAAATAAGCCACCATATTAACTGAATAATATATCCTTTTTATTGTATTTCTTTTTTTAGGTTCTTTTTTTCCTAGATAAACATAGACAAATTTTTAGTTATATTGATCTCATAAAAATTGTTCAATCCATGTAATCTCCTATTTAAGGATGCAAATAAGCCGAGCATCAGCTGCACGAGCTCGACTCAGGTTCAAGCTTGATTTAACTCCTTAATTACTGAATTTGAGTCGAGCTCGAATAACTTAAATAATTTTTTAAATCAAGCTCAAATAGCCAAATATTTGGTTCGAAAACTTACGAGCCAAAACAAATTTTAATAATATTATATTTATTTATAATATATAAATTATTAATTTTATATTTTTATTTATATTTTTAATCTAACCTAACTTCTAATTTTTAATCACATTTTTTAATCATGATTGAAACTTAATTTCAAGCTTAAATTCAAGCTTTAATATAGCTTGATTGATACTCGAGTCAAGCCGATGTTGAGAATTGCCCTCTTTTTTTCTTTTGATTGAGTCAAGCTCAAGCACCCGACATGGCTTGGCTTGATTACATCTTTACTCCCAATAATACATCAATATTGAGTACCAGATGATGAGCATCTAAATGCACTGTACCATCTTTTTGTTCCATAAACAAAAACCGGGTCCATCAAGTGCACAAGCCAACAGATTCTAGGGGTCGGAGGAAACTTCCATTATGAAGCATGCTGAATGCCTTGTAGCAATCCATGCATTTGCCAACCATGACCGAGAACAGGACTATAAGCCATCCCACTATCAATAAGATTATACCTCCATCTATATCTAAGCATGCATTAAGCAATAAGTTCAACCTTAAAACGTCCCATTTATAGCAAAAAGTTTTAGCTCTGAACTACATTAAATGAACATGAGGGTATCCTTTACATATTTATGAAAGCAAATGAGCAAAGTATGAAATATAATATAGCTTTCCAATCTAGATCTGGACAAAAAACATTGAGAAATAATAAGGCCTTGAAAACTAACTAGGGCAGCCATAAAAAAAGCAGCCAATTATTGGGAAAAAAGAGGATCAACATGGACATGATTTAGAAGTTAGTCATCATCTTTGTATGGGTATTCCTCTGGTACTTGCTTCAGAAGTTTCACACGCAGCTCATATGCATCATCTCCATGGAGCATATCGCGGACCCAGGTGACTTCAGTCTTCATCGACACCTAAATCAATAGCAACAAACGAATCTGTGAACAAACAAAATATATAGACATACTTCCACGCGTATCCAGATGCATCATATTATGTGCAATATATTACTTGCATGCTTGCATACAATAAGTTTTTAACCATACGACAGTGATCCTTTTACCAAACTAATAATTAAGTTACAACTGGAGATATTTCTTGTAAATCTCTAATCACTAGTACTTAATGTGCGGTGGTCATGCAGGAGACATTATTTGGCTTTTCCACTTAAATCCCTCAAAGATAAGGCTCCTTAACATTGGAAGTAGATGCAGCAGCAAGTAGAGGAAGATTAAAATCGAAAAATGGAGGAAAAAAAAACCCCCGACCCTTCTCAAACAAAACACACAAAAGGTCGTGTTCCTCAAGGGAGGCAATTAAATATCACTTATTTAGGCTACTATGAAGATATTCCGGCTTTCGAAATAAAAAGACGTTTCTTGCAATATAGTGTTCATTAAGACCTACATCTAGCAACAATTTTGTAGCCTCTCTCCGTCTCAGAAAGAAACTGGCTCGAGCCCAAAGATTGGTCAATTATGTAGCTTTTCTCACAGAAAATATAGCGAATACAATGATAAAAGCCAGGTTTTCTGAAACTGTGGTCTCTCCTGTCATAATACCATAAAACCTGCTATTAGGTTAAGCTTTCTAGCCAATATTTAGACTTACAACGAAGTGCATTGCTAAGTTCATTTAAGTTACTCAAGACATGTTAAGATGCTTAAATTGATAACTAACCATCATAAATTTCACTTAAAGTGCTCGTATAATTATAATAACTTTATATTTAAAAACATAATACACTTTGCTTAAAGTGTCTATATAAGATCGACAACCTCGCATTAGAAACAGAGGATACTTCACTTAAAGTGTCCAACAGTTAAAACAAAGAATCCCCTTCATGACACCACAAAATTAAATCAAAAAAAAAATAAAAAATCAAAAGAATCAAACACATTCCGCCAATGTCAGTAGGACATTTCAACATGAAGTGTCCAGCGGTGCCATCTCGTGCCTTGCCATGTGTCCGAAAGTATCAAAACTCCTAGATAGCTTAAAAATGGAGTGCTCATGTAATTCAGCAATCAGGATGATGAAATATAGGTTTTAATGGTTCGATAAAAGTTTTGAACAATAAAAAAACCATAAGATGAATTGAAAGATATGAGAAGCAAGCAAGTATAATTGAGAAATCAACCATTTCCAATGCTCCTCTTATAACTCCACTCAAGATGTTGCAGTAGCAAAGGCCTTGGCATGTATCAGGAAGCTCAACAAAGTCTACTAGTGGATTATCCTCCAAAACAAGGCTGCAACTTGTCCCCTCAGCATCCCAATTGGTCACAGATGCAGTGACTCCTAAGAACATTTTGAAGCCAACCTGTTTATCAAAGCATATATCAAAAGTTTTATCGATGAATTGTCAAAATATGGCAATACCTAATCGAATGTAGCATGCTGAATGCAAAAACAAGACAAAACGAAAAATAACAAATAAGAAATAAGAAATTTATTAACAAGGACAAAAATAAATATCTTTCACTTAAAAGAGATTATAATTCAAAAACAATTCATTTCTAAAGTTTAATTTGACCTACTTGTGTACGATATCTGTAAATCACTATAAGGTTATATACAAATCCATTGAAATCCAGAGAGGGAAGTCCAACCCACATGATTGAGTCTCATTCCTCATGAGTATAACTCGCATGCCATTGGTTGGGAATGGCGACACAGTCAAGTTACTCTTGGCACATGCCAAAAACACCAATTACTGCAATTCTTGACGGATGTATGTCAAAAAATTTATGCTTTAGAAAGAAGATATTACAATGCAACAAGATGCGGCAAAACTAACATTAACTCAACCAACTAGCATTACTGTTAGACAGCTAATTGATATGGATCTATTTCATCCATAATATGACTAAAAATTAGGAGTACAGGTAGGCTGGGTAGAGAGAGAGATAGGCATGGAAAAAATCAGTCACCTTTACGAACCTATACATAGAAGAATGACTTCCAACCACCAATTAATTAGGTCACTGCAACCGAATCTGATGTATTTTATTGAGAGAGGGCAAAAATCTATTCAATAAGGTGCGCATGGTGAAGGGAAAAGAAAAAGCAAGAGTATCTGGTCTTTTTTTGCCAAGGGGAAGTTTGCAAATTAACAAATTCAACAGACACGATAACGAATTTTGATCATCACAAAAAAAGAGGTCAAGGTGAGGAATTGTCAAAGTGAAGCTTATGAAGTTGGTGATGTCCTATATGATCTTGACACTGTAGGATTGGTGACCAAGGCAGAAGCATGGATTTCAAAGCAATTTATATGAAATCCTAAAATCAAACCCTCTCCTAGGACCACCTTATTAAGTTTAAATCATATAACATGTAATTATAATGTAAACTTAGGGTATAGAATCATACCTGGATCGCTAAATCCTGATTCGAATATGAATTCCGACAGAGGTCCAGCAAGGGTTCCACCAGGTGCCCACGTATTCATCCTCCAACATTGATCCACACGGAGACTTGATCAAGCCTCTAACATCTTTTAAATCTGATTCTTTAAATTAAATTTTTATTATAAGAATTTAATTTGGGCAGAACCTTCTTTTAGCTTTGCTTCCTTCCTCCTAGCCTTCCTTTTCCTTACTTTCTATTCTCCTTGTCTTTCTTTTCTTTCTTTCTAAACCCATGTCCTAAGGAAGACTTCTTGTCCTTAAATGGGAAGGAAGAGAGAGAATTGGACAAAGTGGAGAGTACGTTAGAAAGAAGGAATTGGATTGAATACTTCGAAAGCCCATAGCACCCCTTATTTATAATGTATGTAGGGGCGCCTCCAACAAATTCTCACGCCTCTTCCCATTTAATTTCTCATGCCCCTTGAACCATCTCATGACACATGGAAAAACTACGGGAATATTTCCAAGAGTCGCTTTGTGCAGGACTCTTCGAAATTGTTCTACGTTGTTTTCCCGAAGTCACGCGATGCTTCAATAAATGGCACCATCCTTTCAATGGTTGAGATCAAATCTCAATGCCATCTAATGGCTATCAAAGAGGGCGCCCACATCAGATGATACGTAGAAAAAAATGGACGTGGAGAAATAAGAGTGTCATTACATGAGTCTGGAAGATAAAGGAATAATCCATCAAAATACATATTTCGATTAGCTTAGAGGGCATATTCCTTTCAGACACTTATGTGCTCCATTGCATGGTATTCCAACTTGGTGGTAGAGTGTAGGTTTCGTGCCTTTAAACATGAACAAACCTGCCTTTAAACAAGAACGGAGCAACTAACGCACAAAGCTTGGAATAAATAACCAGTGTTATCAAGAATCTGATCAGGGCTACAAAGAGATGAAATGTAATCAATAAAACCAATGACAACAACTTAATTGATAAATGGAGCTAAGGAAGTTTAATGTTTTGGTTTAGGAGCATGTTCTTCCTGACATTGGTCCAAAAAAGTTTCAAGGCTGTGTTCTTATCAGATGATGGTAAGTTTGCAGGTTGAAATGAGCCAAATTTTAAAGCAACATATTTCATGCTTAAAAATAGACTCATTTAAAGCATGATTAATATGGAAAAGGAGGTTAAGAATATGACACTTTAAGGCAATTATCATTTTAAAATATACTGACTGCCCAAATCATCATTATTATGTCTTCAAGGAAGTTATCATTGTAAGATGCAATGATCATCCAATTCATTGCTATTTTGTCTATTTTAAATTGGTAATTATTTTTTCATAAGAAAAGAATGATGAGGATGTTGAACTCCATGTATATCTTTAATAATATCAAAACTACCCAGCACTGCAACCATGAGGAAAAATAGATGGTAAGAAAGAATACCCACTAAGAGAGAACTGCATATATAACTGGGATCATGCTTTGAAATCATGTAGCAAGAATTGGCTACTTGGTGCGTCAAACTATGGATGACTCAGTCAAATGCAATGAAGCTTTAAAAAATGTTTCAGACAATTGTACACAATACGGAGTTAATTAATGGTCAATCAATTAGGTATATACATCTAGCTTGATGAAAAAGGGAATGCTTAATTAACTAGGACACTACAGCTACATGTATGATAGACATATTGGCATGCAGAATGAGATACTTGCACATAGTATTATCTTTAACACCTCATCACCATTGGAAATACAAAATATTGTTTCATTCAATAATATACACAATGATGGTAAAGGAAAAGGAAAATGAAAAAGACATGGTGAATGGAGTAATGCTTTATCAGAATAATCTTTACCCACTAATGGAAACTGGATTGTTCAAAAAATACTCAGAATACTTTTCATGCACCAATAAAACTGGGTTCTTCATAATACAAATAGTGTTTCTAATCTTACATCATAACTTACATGAGGTAAGATACAATTAAGAATCGAGTGATGAGCCCTCATAGAAGATGTTATAACGGAAGGACATAATGGACAAAATTGCTTTTCTGATCAATTACATAGAGTTTACCATATGGTTCAAGCTTTTAAATAACTGTGGAAGAGCCTCAAAGGGAGGCAGACATCATGCAAGTACGAGCTCTTTATCATTCAGCTGAGGAATAATGAATCAAATTCAGACACAGGTCACAATAAAATGTAAGCTGTAAAAGCTCAAAATTGTAGCCCATGCCTGGAGCTGATATAGTTGGTTCAAAAAATGCCTGAGATGATAATTACATATCGGACGCATGGATTCAAGCTTTGTTAGGACATGAGAAAGAGAACTGTTTAATATCCTGTCTTTCTGGCATGGTCCCACAGCTTGTGAGCCTAAACATCTTAAATGGATACATCAAAATCTTGTGAGACATCTGCAGCCAGTATAGAGGAAAAGATAAGAACAAAAAATGGTTGAACCGGTCAAGGTCAAAAGCTTTGATAAGTCCAAACGAAGGGACTCCCAATCTGGGTAACATGGGAATTGTTGGAAGTGGTACTCAATCAATGTCATCTACAACATTCCATGCCCTTGACATTAGCATGCAAAATGATGAGCTCAAAAAGCATGAAAATCATCCCAAGAAGATGATGGTATCAAGAGAAGCTGGAAATGATAGAATAAACTAATAATTACACTAGAAAGTGAAGAAAATATGCATTCAATGCACAATTTACCAGCCAGAACACGTGAATGAAACCATGAATAACATCTAGGAAGCAATTTGGGAAAAAGTTCAACCCAAGGTCTGATGGATGAACAATGCTATGATTTTATACATGCACTTATAATAGAAAGAGTAATGTCTGTTACATACAGTATTGACAAACAGAGATAAACAAAAGAGCGAACCGGGTTCACAGACCTTAGACATGTGTCTCTTACAGGCACAAATGCATATGAGAAATAAACCAGTTTAGTAAATGGAACAAAACTGACATGAATAAAATAATTAATAAATCATACTCAATATCTTTTAGAAAAGTGACAGCACATATAACAAAATAAAAGTCAAAGTGACAGTATATTTAACCAAAATAAAAGTTAACTTTATGCATGCAAACATTGGAGCATACAAAAAGATAGTGAATCTAAATAATACCTTTGCAATTATATCAGCTGTCTCCCAGAAGTCAACGCATCTGATACATTGGACTTGGCCAGGAACTCATCAATCAATCTAACTCCAATATTGTAACCCCTGCAAAACATGGAATAATTAAACATCAAAAGCTTGATACTACAAGAACCTAAAGATACTCAAATAAACTAAGTCAAATTAGAAGGTAAAACATAATTGCAAAGATAGAATATTGGTAAGGGTAGAATTATGAGGCACTAGGGTGTAATGGAGTTTCAGACGGTAGCAAAGCAGATGTCAGTCATTAGTTCACTAGTCCAATGACAACAAAACAACACCCTTTGCTTTTCCATTCCACCCTATCTATACCATGTAAATTTACCAGGAATTAACTGCAAATCTAGCAAACTTTAGAAGGTTGTTGAGTACATTTCTGTTTCTCTAACCACTTTCAGTGAGCAACAGAAAGTCTTTAACAGAGGAAAGGCTAGAATAAGATTTTACAATATGATAGAGTAGCTAAGGCAGCTTAATAATAAAAATGATATAAGGGGTCATAATGAAGGAGCTTACTGTAAGTAGTCAGATTCTGGGAAAACAAGGTAATTTTCTAAAACCGGCCAAGACTTGGCACACACCTTATGAAGAGAGGCACCTGAGGTGCCTAGGATCTGCGAGACCTTTTCAGTGTCCAGATCCCTAGGTTGTGTATAGATGGCCCACAGGCCTGATTTGGCGATCAGGTGAACATCCATGTTTCCCATAGCATGAATCAGGGAAAGCAATGTAAGTTTGAACATTTTCAGGAGGCTGGATCAGGTTTGCGCTAGTCAAGTACAGGACATTAAAAAACCAAAATTTGGGCCCTAAATTCCTAAAATTAAAAGAGTACATGACTACAGACTTTTAAGGGATATTAAGATTCTCAATTCAAAAGTGAAAAGGGGCACAATGGAGGAATCTAGCTTCAGCAAGAGTCAATAGGTCAGCAGTGAAGGGATTCAAATAGCTAACAATTTCTTCTTTTTTACTCCTCACTTCCTCTTTCTTTCTTTGTTTCCCTCAACCTCCTTTACTTTCCTTCCTCCTTCACTTTCTAATTCAGCAATAGCAGCCACAACTTAGGCACCAGCAATAATAGCTAGATGCAACAGCAACAGCAGAAAGGAGAAAAGGCGGAAATATATGGAGATGGAATTATTGATCCAAATATTTTATTACTTTCAGCATTTGAAGCATTACTTTTTCTCTCTCTCAATACTGATCTCGATCCTTTAGGTATTATTTCCATGTAACATATTGAATATTGAGTTTCTTTCTCTCTAAGCACCCACCTAGAATCTAAGCACTAGGCACCCCCACTATCCAATACCAGATATAACTTAAAAGTTTTAACAACACCGAAAGTGGAGTAAGAACTATTAAAAGCATCAATGACCTTAAACGTTATCAACATTTTAAACCTTGCATGCTTTGCAAGAAGAAAATTCCTATACAACAGTGTAAAACAGATCCTGGTTTCTGTACCAGCATGACAAAGGGATTTTTGACTTGAGTAATTTCAGTAGTTTCTGTGGCTTCTCTAATTTCAGCAATTCCAAACAAAAAATATAAAAAAAGCTAAAGATACCAATCCAGCTTAGTGAAACAAATAACAAATTAGACATAATCTCAAAATATATTATATTCCTTAGGGAATTTCATACATATTAGCTTGAAGGTTTTCTTATTGAAAGAATCAAATAGATTTTGTTAAAAATAAAATATCAAGCAATCAAGTTTGGAGTGTAGCATATCCATTTAATATTTGATGGCAGCCTAACCAAAAAAGTTAAAAGTACCAATCCAGCTTAGTGAAATACACAAACAAATTAGACATCATCTCAAAATATATTATATTGCTTAGGGAATTTCAAACATATTACCTTGGAGGTTTTCTTATTGAAAAAATCAAATCATTTATTTTTCAAAATAAAATATCAAGCAATCAAGTTTGTAGTGTAACATATTCGTTTAATATTTGATGGCAGCCTAACAAACAACAATACAAATTTTCATGAGATTTGAGTTCTAAGATGGTAAACATATGTGAGAAATTTTATTTTTCTTTTTAGTTCTCTTTGGAACCAAGGGGCCATAGCTTGGTGCAATGGTAAAATGTTTGGGCTAATAATAGCAATGGCATGGGTTCAAGCCAGGGGGAAGCGACTTTGTGCCAAAAAAAATACAAAAGTTAGATCTATCCCCAGTATGCCCCTCCTAGGATCCTGGATTGCTAGGACCATAACTAGATAATAGGCATATTAATTCTCCTTAGAACCAAACATTGTTAATTTATTATGCTTTCAAAGCTCCATAAAACGTGTAAAATTTAAGTTTAATTTAGAGAAAATGATTTTCAATTTATATGTTTTAATATATGTAAATCACAATCAATAATGTGGATTATCAATTTAAATTATTTATCATATATTTTAGTACAGTAGCACAATGAAAAATGTCCTTTGTTGTGTGCATATGATGCATAGGTTAGAGACATCCAAAACAAATGAATTTTGATTTCTAGGCATTTTCAGTAGTATAGATCATGATCAATGGTATGGATCTTCAAATTGAATGGCCTATTATAGATTTAAAGTCAAGAAAAATAGATATCCTATCCTCTCAAGAGGAGCAAAGTCCATCCCATGTTACATAGAACATGCATGCATCATATATGTACACTACCTAGACACTTGTTATAGCATATGTATGTATATATACATGTAGAAAAGCTGAACAAATTAATGGAAGTCATTGTTTAAAAGTTATTTAATTTGTTCACTTGGTTCATTTAAAGATACTTCAGACTTTTTTGATGCTTAAATGGATTATCAACCATGATTTTATAACTAAAAGGTGATTTACAAAAAAGTGTTTACACAATTGTGATAACTCTGTATGACATATATACGATAACACTTAGATGAAAGTGCCTATACAATCTTGATAACTTTATATTGAATAATAGCATAACAACACTTCACTTAAAGTGTCCATAAAATCTCAATATCACTATACCGTAAGGAGACTTTATTATAGTGTCCAACACTTAAAATTTAGAGGGCCCCACATGGCACTCCAGAAAAAAGTGATGTGTGTGTGGTACCTCTTTCGGACATCAGTAGGACACTTCAAATTGGTGTCTCTAACAGTGTCATGTCATGTTATGTCGTGCACAAGCATCCAAAAGTGTTGACACTCCTAGATAGCTTAAAATTGGAGTCTCCAAGTAACGTAGCTCAAGCTATGATAAAATGTTTTCTTCCACATGATTCTAAGGAAAGATGATGGATGTTAAGTGTTATAGTAGTAATTTAATTATTTATCCCAGCCAACTTATATGTTAAGCATGCGTAGGATGAATGAAAGAGGAACTGAGAAATTTATCGAAATACCTCGACAAGCGGTCAGACCCATTTCACATCTTCTACTGCTCTAGAGGTTAACCTGTATATCTTTTGCATTTGATGCATCAATTTCCACTTTCTTGCAATGATAGAACCATATTATTTTTAATCTCAATATAACCATTAAATAAATCCAACAGTAGCTAAATGAAACCAAGAAATCCAAAATCAAAACAAAGTAACCCTTACATATTCCTTCTCCAACTAAAAAAATTAACCACAACACACTCATCCTTTTATGAATCGAGCCCCTAAGGCAACTAAACCGGTTTCCTGTTTCGTCACAGCATCGACAATCTAACACTCCAAATTAAACATTCAAAATTAAAACCCACGAGATCGTGAATCTGATCGATATATCCAACTTCAAATCAAGAAATTATTTCCAAAAATACACAAACTTCGAGTCCAAAAAGACAGGAGCTGAAGAGAAACAAGAGACGAAAATGGAAGAAAAATTACATCCGATCGAGCTGCTTGTTGACCTCCTCCACCTCCTCCAGATCCGTGAGGAGCTGCCGCACGATGGCGCCATACGTGAGGGTGAATAACTCTGCATTCTACTCGCACAATTAAACAGACGTTAGAGGCCGAGATATGGATCGCGGAGGGGACAAGAGGATTAGGGTTAGGTTTCGGTGTCGGTTCCTTACGACGCGTTCGACGTTGGCGAAGACCGCATCGCCAGTCCTTGGGGCGAGAGGAGCCATCGGAGCTTTCTTCCGGAAGCGCCGGCAAGGGGAAGAGTTGACGTGAGGGAAGGCACGCGACTAAACATCATCCATTTTCCTTAAGGTTTCAAATTTTTAAAATAAACTAAAAAATATAATATTAATAATACATATTATATAAAATAATTTAATAATAAGTTATGTATGTAATATTTTTATTAAAAATAAATATAAAATAAATGCATATCATTGGACTGAGTCGGGTTAAAAAAAAAGGAAATTCTTTGTACTTTCAATATACATTTAATGCAGATAGTTTTATTATTTAAAAATTTTAAATAATAAAAATATTTTTTTTAAAAAAAATTATGACATCCTATGTCGATATTATGATATCTTATTTTAAAATTATGTTTCATGTATATGATGTCATAATTTTTTTTAGAAGCTATAAAAAAAGAAGAACATTTTTGTCATTAAAAATTTATAAAATTTTTAAATAATAAAAATATTTTTTTTCTTTTTTATGATATTCTGTAGCTAAATTATGACATCCTATATAGAAATGGAGGGGTATTGTCATCATTCAAAATATTAAATAAATAAATGGAACTACATGCATTAAATATATATAAAAAATTTTCAATAATAATTTTTTTTTATTTTATGATTTTTGAAAGAATATTATGATATCCTGTGCAGAAAGCCATAATTTTAACGTAGGATGTCATAATATAAACACAAGATGTCATAATTTTTTAGAAAATGAGGGGTATTTTTATTATTCAAAATTTCAAACAAAAATATAGAATTGTAAGCATTAAATGCATATTGAAAAGCGGTGGCTATGTGGCACAATCAGATAAGATGGTATAGTTTTTCTACACTACATACCGTGCACAAAGAATTACTCTAAAAAAAATGTCAAGCTTGTCTCCAGACCAATGTCAGATTAGGCCAAAATTTCTATACTTAGGCCAGCTCATCAGGCTGAAAACACAAAGTTTTGAGAAATTTTTTGTACATCGTGTGCAATGCAGCAAAATTGATGTAGAGTGCATCAGCCAATCATATTAGATCATATAACATAATTAGTACTGTAATAGACATTTAATACTGCTTAGCTTTTTATTGTCAGATTTTTACTGATGAAAATATTCTTTCTTTTTGTAGAATAAAAAAAATAATATTATAATTTTTTGATATTTTGTATGATTTTTTGTGAATGTATATGATATTTTAAACAATATATATAACTTTCTGTATCTTTATATGACATTCTGAACAATATATTTGATTTCCTGATATCTTATATGACTTCTTGTGAATATATATGATATTCTGAATAATATATATAACTTTCTATGAATATACACGACATCCTAAATAATATATATGACTTTCTATCAATATATATGACATTCTGAATAATATATATGATTTTCTATGTCTTTATATGATATCTTGTTAATTATTATTAGAAAAACTTTTTGTTAGATGTGTGCCATAGAAGCTAGATTGGTTAAACACTTATAATATATTTCTAAGAGTAATTTTATAATTTTAACTATAAATTAATAAAAAAATTATTTTCTATCACATTATGTATTTAAAGTGTCTGTGATACATTCTTTGAGTTAATGGTAATGATAATTCATATTTTCAAAAGTTAAAAATTTAAGATATGAATTTTCATAATTAACTCATAAACGGCTTCTGATCGTAGGATCATTATGAGGATGGTGATCGATTTGGAAGGTTGGTGTACGATCATTTTTTTAGGATAGATGTGTTTTGAGTCTATGGTGTGGAGACACTAGAATGAGAGTACAGATACTTGTTAGAGAACAAGGGCACTGAGCATGACCACCTCGAGCAGTCATAAGAAAGTCTACCTTCTTATCGATGACTGACTCGATGCTGCAGTGGTATGTCTGATTCTTTAATCTGAGGTGCATCGATAGTTCATCTTGAGGGTATTATAGTTTGACTACACTATAACTCGATCTCCTAGCTATTCAAAATTTTAAGGTGTATGTTGGCTATAACATGTTCATTATAGGAATTAGATATCACCAATAGGAGATCTACCTCGGTAGATGAGGAGCAGTCCTATGATAATCATGAAATCGAATCCTTAAGCCTATGGCCATGGCAGAATGAAGATGATAGAAAGAATTTCTATTAGGATTTCATATTGGACTTAAATCAAATGATTAATTCATATGATAGATATTGGGTTTGACGAGTTTATCTTAACCCTAATCTAGTCGGAGCTCAAGATAGAAGAACCCAATCATACATGTAGCTGCATCGAGAGGTTCGCTTTCAGTTCTAATGGGTTACCACCATATACTGCTAAGTATCACTGATGGATTTTGGAAGTAATTAGAATGATTTTGATGATCGATCATTCTAATTGTATGAATCAGAAAAGTTCTGATCTATCAAAAAATGTTTCGATGATGTCAAAAATAGATATTGCGACATGTCTTATTATCATACGGAACTAAATCTAACTAGATCAAATAAACAAAGGTTTGGATCGGGATGTCATCAATTGAGCTAATCCAGTTTGATTGATTTGGATTAGATCCAATCAGGTTCAAGATAATCGTGCTAGCACACGATTGAGCTTGACTTTCTCCTTACGTAATCTTTTTGATTCATCGCAATTGAGTCAAATTTAATTTGACTCATTCTTGTATCTCGAATGGGTTTATTTTTATTTAACTAAAATCTATCCAGATTAGATTAATTGTAGAAATTAAATTCATTCATAGTGCAAATGGACTAGGGTCAAAAGTTGACCTATTTGAGAGAATTAAGGGTCACCTGATTAGATGCTTCTAAAAAATTTTTTAGAAACTATTTTGATCTAATTTTTGGATAGGTGATAGGACATGAGTCATACATTGGGTGTACCAAATTTCATGATTTTTAGAAGTTTCTAGACTGAGTTATGATAGAGTTTGATTTGGATCAAACTCTTGAGGGAAGAGTCCTAGGTGCAGTGGACTCTTCCTTATCTACTTATGCCAACACCTTTTTGAAGTCTTTTTGGCATGAAAACTAGATAGGATCTGATACTCTACATGGGGAATAAGATCTAAAGTCTGATAAAAATAAAATAGTTATTTTGGTCAAATGGGACTCCTTTTGGCATTGGTATTTGATATAAATCCTTCTCATGCCAAGGCACTTCAACGCAAGTTTTATTTTTCATCCAAAAGGCTGCCATCCCTTCCATCTTCCACACCCCCTCTAATCCTCTCTCTCCTCTTCTTCCATGTACCAAAGATTGGGCATAAATCAGAGAGAAAGATCCAATCAAAATTGTGAAGAGTTCAGCATCTACGTGATGGTGCTCGTGAGATGGACAAGCAACCTTCTCAAATTATTTTGAAGGTTTTTTAGATCAGATCTAAATCTAATCTTTGAAGAAAAGATTCATGAAGAAAAGACATCCAGATTCTACCCGAGTGAATATCGGTAGAGGCCAGGCACATGTGTGGCTCCTTCCAGAACCTCAGGACAGATCAGGATCATCATAGGATAATCTGATTACCCAAAATAAAGGTATGAAATTAAATTAGATTTAATTTTATTTTTAATTTTAATATCAAATTTTTTGGATCAGATCTAAGATATCTAAAATTTGATTAGAATCATAAATTTTTTTTTTAAAAATATTTATTTAGATCTAATCAGATTTGAACGATCCTGTCGAAAGAAATAGGATTTTTTCTTCAACTGGTATCAGAGCTGCGTTAGCAGTTCTTCAGATCTATCTTAAATTTAATTTTATTTTTATTTATAATCTAATATTAAAAATTTTAGATATCACATCAGATATGATTAGATCTAAAATTAAAAAATTAAAAATTAAATTATTTAGATCTAATATGTATAAGATGCATGACTAGACTAGGTACAGAATAGTTCTATGTATAGTCTAGTATGATTATATATTTAATTTGATTAAATATAATTTTAAATTTATTTAATTTTTATTTTTTAATATTATAATTATTATAATTAGATCTTAAAAAAATAATTTTTTTTAATTTTTGATTTATTCATATGAGATATGAAAGATACATGCTTAGACTAGTTATAGAATAGTTCTATAAAATATCTAGAATAATTTTATTTGATATGATTAAATTTAAATTCTATTTTTTAGATATTATATATGATATATTAGATCTGAAAGCATACATGTTTAATTTAGTTCTGATACATGAGATGTATGCAAAATGTGTATAAGTTAGATTGTTAATTGTATATGCGATATATGATTTAGATCTAACTAGTTTTATAGTAGAAATTATATTTTTATTTAAGACATTCTCCTTGGCCGTCCAGTCATAAGAATAAAGTAGGATTTAAAGGTCCTCTTCTTTCATTCGATGGGATATTTTTATGACGTATATGGGCGCTGCACGTTCGTTCTTAATCAGAAATCAAAACTTATTTTTTTTGCAAAATTTTAGATTCTGAAATCCTAGGATTTTATTACATCTTTTGTTCATGAACCCAAAATCTAATTAAGAATTAAGATTATAAAATTAATTAGATCTAAAAATTATAAATTTTTAGATCTAAGACATATTTATAAAATTAGGTTTGGGCATGGGTAGCTCAATTAGGTCTAACAGTTGATCAAACCAAATCAAGAGTTGGTTAGGTGGGATCAAAGAAAGCTTAGATTTGACCAGCCTAATGGGATTAAGTCTGGATTAAGATTGAATCACATTGAGATGTGACTCGATCAAGTCAAGATCTAATTTGGCTCTACGGTTCAAGCCTAGATTATAGGCTAACCCAATTGATTCTAATTCGATAATTTGGTATCTAAGGTAAGTCTAGCAGATATGATCGACTGATTTTTAATTGAGAGCTACTCGATTTGAATGCATTCATATCAAGTTAATGGCATATCCCTTCCATCGATCTTACTTACCTAGCTATTTATGTCGATCCAGTTTTGATTCAAGATGGCTAACAATTCGAGCCAACCCATGCCACTAGGTAGTCATAATTGTTATGACTAAGTCAAGTCAAGTTTAAAGAGATCTAAATTAAATCTTTATAAAAAAATATTAAGTCTAAGATCTTCTACCATTGTAGATGTGCAGGCTTTTCTCGGGGTTGATTGTTCTCGATTGGATACAGTGGTTCAGTTGCATCGAAAAGATGTAATCATGTCTATTAGGCATTGGATGCTATGGATTAGAGGATGGATTGGGCTCAATATTTTGGATACGATGAGGAATCCAATTAAAAATTTAATTCATGCAAATGGTGGATTTGACTTAACTAAGAAGTAGATCAATATTGGACACAGTGAGATTCATGAATTAGAGATCAGATTTGGATGCACCATGATTAGAGAATTATTGAACAAGAGTTGTTTACTCATCGGTTAACCCATCATCAATAATTGTTAGGTGAGATGGTGAGCCAGTCGGTGGGACCGCACCATCCACTAGAAATCAATAATTATGGAGATTTTCGCATCTCTACCAAGGAAGTGTAGGAATCTGAGTAAATAGTGAAAGTCTAATTTATTTAAAATAAAATTTTTAAATAAATTAGTTAAGTCTAATTATAAAATTTAACTAAAAATTTTGATTCTCTATAGAAAAATATCTACGTTCAATCCACTAGCCCGTATCCTAGACACCCATAGACTGACCGGATCTAACTACAAGGATTGGCTCTAGAACTTCAAAATTATTTTGAATTCTGAGAAGTTAAGTCATGTATTAGAACATGATCCTTCCACCTTACCAGTCCGTCCATCTTCTGATCAGAGAGCGTATCTAGAAAAGTGGATGGATGAAGATTACAAAGCCAGATAATATATATTGGGCTCAATGTCTGATGAGCTCCAGCACCAACATAAAGATATTAAGACTAGCTATCAAATATTGGCTCACTTACAAGAGTTGTTTGGTGAACAGAGTCGCACAGCCAAATATCAAGTCACTAGATGACTTTTTAAGGCTCAAATGCATGATGGACAGTCAGTCCAAGATCATTGTTTGATGATGATCAAGAACTTAGAAGAGCTTGAGAAGCTCGATGTCAAGTTAGATCAAGATCTGTAAATTGACATAATTTTACAGTCCTTGACTGATGCGTATGGACAGTTCATCATGAACTACCATATGCATAAACTTTAAAATACCCTGACTGAACTTATGAACATGCTGGTTACTGCTGAGTTTTCTATGAAAGATTCTAAAGGCTCAGTACTTGCTGTGGAGTGGACTTCTTTCAAGAGAAAGTCTTTTGAAAAGAAGAAGAAGTTCGTGAAGAAGCAGAAGATGGATGATGGAAAGAAAAAGAAGACAAAGCTAAAAAAGAAGGCCATCGATAAAAAAAAATATTTTTATTATAACACAGACGGTCATTAGAAGCAGAACTGCCCTTTATACTTGGCCAGCCTGAAGAACAAGAAGAAGGCAGATCCTTCTGGAGGTATGCTCGTTATAGAATCTAACCTTATGATTTTTTTTGCATCTAGTTGGGTGCTTGACTCTGGTTCTAATGCTCACTTGTGCACTTCTATGCAGGATCTTAAGGATAGCAAAAGGCTGAGGGATGGTGAGATGATCCTACGTGTCGAGAATGAAGCAAGAGTTGCTGCTATGATCGTAGAAACCTATCCTCTACGATTACCATCTAGATTAGATTTAGTTCTTAGAGACTATTTTTATGTGCCTGCAGTAAGTAAGAATTTGATTTCTATTTTATATTTAGCACAGGAAGGCTATTTAATTAATTTTTTTAAGGATCATTGTAATATTCTTTATGAAAGAAATAAAATTGCAAGTGGTTTTTTTATAAATGGTCTCTATCAGTTACATATTGGTATTTCTGTTTTTAATATCTTACAAAACATGAATGCCATAGGATCAAAATGATCTAGGAATAGTCTAAATGATAGAAATCTTTGGCACCTTAGGCTAGGCCGAAGATAGGATTAACAAATTAGAAAAATCTGGACTATTGAGTCCGTTGACTTTCAAGTCATATTCGATTTATGAATTATGCCTTCATGGCAAAATGACCAAGTTTTCTTTTGTAGGATATAGGAAAAGAGCCACAGACCTACTTGCTCTAGTACATACTAATGTATGTGACCCATTTGATGTGCCGATCAGAAATAATTATGTATACTTCATCATCTTTATCGATGATTTATCTTGGTATGGGTATGTGTATTTGAGGCGATAAAAGTCTGAAGCTTTTGAAAAGTTCAAAAAATTCAGATTCGAAGTAGAAAAGCAAACAAAAAAAATTTATTAAGGTTCTTCGATCATATCGAGGATGCGAATACCTTGGTTAAAAATTTTTGGACTATCTTAAGGATAATGGCATAGTCTCTCATGGACTCCACCTGGAATACCTCAACTCAATAGAATTTTGGAATGGAGAAATCAGACCCTATTAGATATGATCTGATCTATGATGAGCTTCATAGACCTTCCTGAGTTTCTTTGGGGACATAGTCTGATGACCGTTATATATTTACCGAATAAGATTCCCTCTAAGACCATTCCTACCACACCATATGAGATATGTCATGGTAAAAAATTAAGTTCGAGTCATCTCAGAATTTGAGATTGTCCGACCCATGTCAAGAGACAACAGGCAGACAAATTAGAGTCTAGATCCTTTAGAGCTCGATTTATTGGATATCCTAAAGAGTCATTAGAATATTATTTCTATTTCTCAGAAGATCATAATGTGATTGGGAGTCAACATGCCATCTTCTTTGAAAAATAATTTATTCAAGATGGTGGCATCGGAAGATAGATTAGACTCAAGGAGAAAGTCTCTGATGAGAAATACGAGCTAAGGAATCTATGGAACCCAATCAGGATTGAGCCAACCTAAGAACACTACCTCCTCCACCTCATAGATCAAATAAAATTTTTTGTCCTCCTGAAAGGTACTTAGGTACTATATTAGAAGACATAGAGAAAATGTTCCTCATAAAAAATGGGGTTCATGATGATGATCCTAAAACTTATGATGAGATGATATCAGATATCGACTCCAAGAAATGGATTAGAGGCAATGAGGTCAGAGATTGACTCAATATGCTCGAACCAAGTCTGGACCTTGGTAGATCCACCTGAAGGTATAGTACCTATTAGGTGTAAATGAAACTTCAAGAAAAAGATAGATGCCAATGGAAATATAGAGACATTCAAAGTAAGGCTCATAGCAAAAGGGTATAATCAGCGGAGGGCATTGACTATCAGGATACTTTTTCATCAATAGTCATGCTCAAATTCATCCATACATTGCTTGCTATTGCAGTCTATTTTGATTATAAAATATAACAGATGGACATGAAAACGATATTCTTAAATAGATATCTTAAGGAAGATATCTATATGGAACAGCTGCTAGGATTCACATCCAGTAATAATGATCATAAGGTATGCAAGCTGCAAAGATATATATATGGTCTTAAGCAAGCATCTCGAAGTTGGGATGCTCATTTCAATGATGTAATCAAATTATTTGGATTAATCAAGAATGAGGAGGAGCCCTATATTTTCAAAAAGATTAGTGGGAGTGCTATTGTCTTCATCGTACTATACGTGGATGACATCCTCCTAATTAAGAATGATATTCCTATATTGACTACAGTTAAAATATGGTTGTCTAAGAAGTTCTCTATGAAAGATCTAGGAGAGGCATCCTTTATTCTAAAAATTAAGGTCTATAGGGATAGACCGAATAGGATGCTGGGTCTCTCATAAAAAATATATATAGAGGAGGTGCTGAAGAGGTTTAACATGAAAAATTCCAAGAGGGGTTTAGTACCCTTCAGCCATGGTATTCATCTCTTCAAGAAGATGTGCTCTAACACACCTGAGAAAATTGAATGCATGAGCAAGATCCCTTATGCTTCAGCAATAGGGAGCCTCATATATGCTATGCTATGTACACGAACTGATATTGCCCATGTTGTGAGTGTCACGAGCAGGTATCAGTCGAATCCAGATGAAGAGCACTGAATTTTTGTGAAATATATCCTTAATATTTGAAAAGGACTAAGAATATATTTCTAATCTTTGGTAATGGAGAACTCCAGATTCAGGGATATACAAACTCAAATTTCATGTTCGACATAGATGATCGAAAGTCAATATTTGAAAGTCTGTTTATTTGAAATGGTGGAGCTGTCAGTTGAAAGAGTTTCAAGCAGATGGTGATAGCAAACTCCACTATGGAAGCAGAATACATCGCTACGACGGAGGCTGCAAAGGAGGTATTCTAGTACAAGAAGTTTACCGCAGAACTCGAAGTGATGCCATCAGATGTCATCCCTCTGTACTGCAACAATAATGATGCCATAGCTCTAGCTAAGGAGTCGAGGTCTCACCAGAAATTCAAGCACATTGAGCGGTGATACCACCTCATTCGCGATTACCTCGAGAAGGATTACGTCGAGGTCAAGCGAGTCGACACTGCAGACAATGCAGCCGACCCATTAATAAAGCCATTGAGCTCGCAGAAGATCGAAGCCCATCTTGAGAAGATGGGACTTAGATTTGTAGCCAATTGGCTTTAGGTCAGTGAGAGTTTGTTAGATGTGTGCCCTAAAAGTCAGATTGGCTAAACACTTATAATACACTTCTAAGGATAATTTTATAATTTTAACTATAAATTAATAAAAAAATTATTTTCTATCATAGTGTGTATTTAAAATGTCTGTGATACATCCTTTGAGTTAATGGTAATGATAATTCATATTTTTAAGAGTTGAAAATTTAAGACATTAATTTTCATAATTAACTCATAAATAGCTCCTGACCATAGGATCATCATGAGGATGGTGATCAATCTGAAAGATTGGTGTATGATTACTTTTTTAGGATAGATGTGTTTTAAGTCTATGGTGTGGAGACACCAAAATGAGAGTACAGGTACTTGTTAGAGAATGAGGGCACTAAGCGTGACCACCTCGAGCAGTCATAAGAAAGTCTACCTTCTCGTCGATAACTGACTCGATGCTGTAGTGGTGTGTCTAGTTCTTTGATCTAAGGTGCATCGACAGTTCACCTTGAGGGTATTATAGGTTGACTATACCATAACTCGGTCTCCTAGCCATTCAAAATCCTGAGGTGTATGTTGGCTAAAGCATGTTCATTGTAGGAATTGGATTGCACCAATAGGGGATCTATCTACCTCGGTAGATGAGGAGCAACCCTATGATAATCATAAGATTTAGTCCTTAAGCCCATGGTCATGGCAGAGTGAAGATGATAGAAAGAGTTTCTATTAGGATTTCACATTAGACTCGAATCGAATGATTAATTCATATGACAGATTTGGGTTTGACGAGTTTACTTTAACCCTAATTCAGTCAGGGCTCAAGATAGAAGAACCCAATCACACAGGTAGCTACATCGAGAGGTTCGCTTTCAGTTCTGATGGGTTACCACCATATACTGCTAGGTATCATTGGTGGATTTTGGGAGCAATTAGAATAATTTTTATGATCGATCATTCTAATTGTATGAATCAGAAAAGTTTTGGTCCATCGAAAGATGTTTCGATGATGTCGATGATAGAGATCATGAAATATCTCATTACCATACAAAACTGAACCTAACTGGATCACACAAATAAATGTTTGGATCTAGATGTCATCAATTGAGTTAATCCAGTTTGATTGATTTGGATTAGATCCAATCAGGTTCAAGGTAATCGTGCCAACACACGATTGAGTCTGATTTTCTCTTTACGTAATCTTTCTGATTCATTGTAATTGAGTTAAATTTGATTTAACTCATTCTTGTATCTTGAATGAATTTATTTTCATCTAACTAGAATATGTCTAGATCAGATTAATTGTAGAAATTAAATCTATTCATAGTGCAAATGGACTAGGGTCAAAAGTTGACCTATTTGAGAGAATTAAGGGTCACCTAATCAGATACTTCTAAAAAATTTTTTAGAAATCATTTTAATCTAATTTTTGGATATGTGATAGGAAACAAGTCATATATTATGTGTACCAAATTTCATGATTTTTGAAAGTGCCTAGACTAAGTTATGATAGAGTTTGATTTGGATCAAACTCTTAATGAAAGAGTCCTAGGCATAGTGGACTCTTCCTTATCTACTCATGCTGATACCTTTTTGAAGTCTTTTTGGCATGAAAACTAGATAGGATCTGGTACTCTACATGGGGAATAAGACCTAAAGTCCTAACGATAAAAATAAAATAGTTATTTTGGTCAAATGGGACTCCTTTTGGCGTTGGTATTTGATATAAATCCTTCTCATGCCAAGGCATTTCAATGCAAATTTTATTTTTCATCCAAAAGGCTGCCATTCCTTCCATCTTCCATAGCCCTCTGATCCTCTCTCTCCACTTCTTCCATGTGCCAAAGGTTGGGTGCAAATCAGAGAGGAAGATCCAATCAAAATTTTGAAGAGTTTAGCATCTCCGCGATGGTATTCGTGAGACGGACAAGTAGCCTTCTCAAATTATTTTGAAGATTTTTTAGATCAGATCCAAATATAATCTTTAGAGAAAATATTTGTGAGGAGAAGATGTCTAGATCCTTCCCGAGTGGACATGGGTAGAGGCCAGGCACATGCGTGGCTCCTTCTAGAACCTCAGGATAGATCAGAATCATCATAGGATAATCTGATTACCCAAAACAAAGATATGAAATTAAATTAGATTTAATTTTATTTTTAATTTTAATATCAAATTTTTAGGATTAGATCTGATATGTCTTAAATCTGATTAGGATTGTAGAAATTTTTTTTTTAAAATATGTTTTCAGTTCTAATCAGATTTGAACGATCCTGTGCAAAGAAAACATGATTTTTCCTTCACTTTTGTGCTGGTTGGATCGGATCGGATCAAATGCAGTGGAATTTAAAACTTTTAAGATCTGATCCAATGGAGGTTTCATAGATCTGATTACAAAACCAAAAAAAAGCATGCAATCATAGGATGATCACATCACTTTGTGCAGGTAGATGATCTCCACGATCTGATGATCTGAATCTGATCGAGGTTCACCTTGAAGTCGTACACGTGCTCGATCTCTATTAATATCCACTTAGGTTCAGATTTGGACATCTTCTCCTATTTGATCTAACTTCAGCAAATCAGATCTGAATCTTCTAGATCTGCCTTTGATCAGATCATCGACAGCACTTTGATCGACACACGATTGGATCTCCACTTTTTGTGCAGGCAACATTTCAACCTTCGAGTATTTGAATCAGCCCAACCCTTGGACAGGGGAGAGAGAGAGAGAGAGGAATTGGAGGGGAGGGAGGAGGTGTGGAGAAGGAGAAGCAGAGCTTCATAATCAAAAATGCGATGCTAAACCCTTTAGCATGTTCTCCTATTTATAAAAATAGGATACCTAGAGTCCAACGGCTTTAAGTCTTTGACTGGATCAAAGACCTTAAAGCAGAAGGATTATCTGGAAGAAAAGTGGCACCACTCCTCCCTTTTTTCATGCATTTTGTCGAACAAAACTCATAGGGGGCCCGCTCCACCTTATCAGATAAGATGGTTGGCGTCCAGATATTCTCTCCCTTTGAGTTTGAACAAAATCAAATGCTTTGACCTGTTCAAACTGGATTTAAATAAACCAACTCCCACGTTTATCTCTATCTATAAGAAGGTGCATGCAATTTAAATAAACCAACTCCCACCTTTATCTCTATCTATAAGAGGGTGCATGCCAGATGCAGGGGGCATGCACCCCTCTTATTCTCTCTTTAAGAAGAGCACACTCCCTTAGAGAAATTCTAGGGGTGTGCGCCCCTCTCCTCTTGCGCAAGAAAAGTCAACAAAGAGGAGCACCAACTCTTGGTGCCCCCTCATCCTTATCCTCTCAGAAAATTTTAGGACAAGGGCAATTCAAATTGTTCAGATGAGCCAAATCCAATTTGACTCAATCCAAAATAATGAAAAATCCAATACAGTAGAAAATTAGGTTCCATCATGTGCTAGCATGATTTTTATAAATCTAATTGGATCAAATCCAAATCAATCAAACTGTATGAGTCCAATTGAAAACATCTAGATCTAAATTCTTATTTGTGTGACCCCATAGGTTCAATTATGCATGGTAATGGAATATGTCGTGATCTCTATCATCGACGTCATCGAAACATCTTTCTATGGATCAGAACTTCTTTTGATTCACTCAATTAGAATTATTGATCATCAAGATAATTCTAATTGATCCCACAATCTATCAATAACACCTAGCAGTATGTGATGGTAATCCATCAGAACTAAAAAATAACCTCTCGATGTAGTTATCATGTGATTTGGTTCTTCTATTATGAATTTCGATAGGACTAAGGTTAAGGTCAACTCGTCAAACCTCATACCTATCATATGATAGAATCAATCAATTTGAGTCTGATGTGAAACTTTAATAGTAACTTCTTTCTATTATTTCACAACCTATGATCATCATAGAACTACTCCTCCACTACTGAGGTTGATAGATCTCATCTTAGTGCGATCCAATTTTTATAATGAATATGCTATAGCTAATATACATCTTAGGATTCTAAATAACTAGAAGACCAAGTTATGGTGTCATCAAACTATAACAATCTCAAAGTAAACTGCCAATACACCTTAGGTCAAAGAACCAAATACACTACTACAGTAATGAGTGAGTCATTGACGAGAAGGTAGACTTTCTTATGACTGCTCAAAGTTGGTCATGCTCAGTATCCTTATTCTTAATAAGCACCTGTACTTTCACTCTAGTGTCTTCATATTATTGATTTAAGACTCATCTATCCTAAGAAAGCAATCATACACTAATCTTCAGGATCGATCACCATCCTTATGATGATCCTATGATTGAAAGCAATTTATGAGTTAATTTGATATCACATATCTCAAATTCTCAACTGTTGAGAATATGTATTATCATATCTATTAACCCAATGGATGAATCACAGACACAATGAATACAAATGTGATTGAGAAAATAATCTAGATTTTATTTATAAGTCAAAAATTATAACTTATGCCTTAAGAAAATTTTACAAGTGTCGGCCAATTTGACTTTTAGGACATACATCTAACAAACTCTCACTTAGCCTAAAGCCAATTGACTATAAATTTAAGTTCCATCTTCTCAAGATGAGCTTCAGTCTTTTATTGACTCAAAGACTTCATCAATGGATCAGCCGCATTGTTCGTGGTGCCGATTTTCTTCATCTTGACATATCCCTTTTCAAGATAATCACAGATGAGGTAGAACCGCCGCTCGATGTGCTTGGATTTCTGATGAGACCTCGGCTCCTTAGTAAGGACTATGGCATTATTATAGTCACAGTAGAGAGGGACAGTATCAAATAGCATCACTCCTAGCTTCGCAATAAACTTTTTAAACCAAAATACCTTCTTTGTAGCTTCCGAGGCAGTAATGTACTTGGCTTCCATGATGGAGTCTGCAGTCACTATTTGCTTGAAACTCTTTCAACTCACAGTGGTATCATTGCATAAGAACAGACTTTCTGATGTCGACTTTCAATCATCAATATCAAACATAAAGTCTGAATCAGAATAACCCTGCACTTGGAGTTCTCTATTACCAAAGATCAAAAATATATTCTTAATTTTTCTTAAGTACTTAAGGATTCATTTCACAGAAGTCCTATACTCTTCACCTAGATTTGACTGATATCTTCCTGTGATACTCACAGCATAGGCGATATCAGGTCGTGTACAAAGCATGACATACATGAAGCTTCCTATTATCGAAGCATAAGGGATCTTGCTCATGCATTCAATCTCTTTTGGAGTGTTGGGGCACATCTTCTTGGAGAGATGAATATCATGTCTGAAGGATACATGACTCCTCTTAGAGTTCTCCATGCTGAACTTTTTCAGCACCTCCTCAATGTACATTTTTTGTGATAAACCTAGTATCTTTCTTGATCTATCCCTATAGATCTTGATCCTCAAAATAAAGGATGCCTCACCTAGGTCTTTCATAGAAAACTTCTTAGACAACCAAATTTTGACCAAGATCAATATAAAAATATCATTTTCAATTAGAAGGATGTCATCCATATATAATACAAAAAAAATAATGCTTTCATTGACCTTGTTGAATACACACGGCTTTTCATTCTTAATGAAACTAAATAATTTGATTACATTATTGAAATGAGTATTTAAGCTCGAGATGCTTGCTTAAGTTCATAAATGGATCTTTGCAACTTACAAACTTTGTGATCAGTGTCACTAAAGATGAAACTAAGTGGCTATTCTATATAGATATCTTCCTCAAGATATCTATTTAGGAATGCTATTTTTACATCCATTTATCATATTTCGTTATCAAAATATTCTGCAATGACAAGCAGTGTATGGATAGATTTAAGCATGACCACTGATGAGAAGGTATCTTGATAGTCAATGCCTTTATACTGACTATATCCTTTCGCTACGAGCCTAGCTTTGAATGTTTTTACATTCTCATTTGCACTAATTTTTCTCATGAAGATCCATTTATATCCAATAGGTATAATACCTTCAGGTGGATCTACCAAGGTCTAGACTTAATTCTAGCTCATTGAGTCAATTTTTAACTTTATTGTCTCTAACCATTTTTCGAAGTCGATATTTGATATCGTCTAATAATAGATTTTGGGATCATCTCTATATACTCCATTTTCTGTAAGAAATATTTTCTCTACATCTTCTGAAATAATATCTAAGTATCTCTTAGGAAGATGGAAAATCCTACTAGACTTACGAGATGGAGGAAAAAGCATGTGGATTGGCTCAGACTGAACTGGTTCCTTAGGTTCCAAGGCTCATTGCTATTCAGAGACTTTCTCTTCGAGCCTAATTTATCTTTCTATGCCTCCATCTTGAATAAACTATTTTTTAAGAAAGATAGCATATCGACTCACAATCACATTGTGGTATTCTGGATGATAGAAGTAATATCCTAAAGACTCTTTAGGATATCTGATAAAATGAGTTCTAAGGAACCTAAATTCTAACTTGTTCGCTTGTTGTCTTTTAACGTGGGCTGAACAATCTTAAATCTTAAGATGACTCAGACTTGGTTTCTTATCATATCACATCTCATATGGTGTGGTAGGAATGATTTTAGAAGAAATCCTATTTTGTAAATAAATTGCTGTTTAAAAACTATCCCTAAAGAAAAATGAGAAGGTTTGTGAAGTTCATCATGGAGCGAACCATATCTAATAAGATCCGATTTCTCTGCTTTAAAATTTTGTTGAGTTAAGGCATTCCAGATGGAGTCCATTATAAGACTATGCCATATTTTTTGAGATAGTCTAGAAATTTTCTACTAAGGTATTTGCCTTTTCAGTCTGATCAAAGAATCTTAAAAAAATTTTTGATTTATTTTTCTACTTTATGTCTGAATTTTTTAAACTTTTCAGAGCCCTCAGACTTGTAATGCATAAGGTACACATACCCATACCAAAAAAAATCATTGATAAAGATGATGAAGTAGAGAAAATCTTCTTTGACCGGCACATCAAATGGACCGTAAATGTTTGAATGCATCAAAGTAAGTAACTCTGTGATCCTTTCCCCATATCCCATGAAGGATAGTTTGGTCATTTTTTCTTGAAGGCATGATTCATAGATCGGATATAACTCGAAAGTCAATGAACTCAATAGTCTAGTTTTCTCCAATCTATTAATCCTGTCTTCTCTAATATGACCTAGCCTTAGGTGCCATAAGTACTTTTCATTTATACTATCTCTAAGTCATTTAGATTCTATGACATTTACACTTTGCTCGACATAATTCACAAAAATATCAACATATAACTGAAAGAGATCGTTAATAAGAAAACTACTACTAACATTATTATTTTCAAAATAAATGTTATAGTGATCCTTATAAAAAGTAATTACATAATCTTCCTGCATCAAGTAGGAGATAGAAATTAGGTTCTTGCTCATAGCAGGTATAAAGTAATAGTCCTAAAGTACTAAAATGCTCCTAGATGGTAGTCATAGAGGATATATTTTCACGATCACTACAACAAGTTTTGCTCCATTCTCGATACGTAGGATCATTTTACCATCCCTCAGCCTCCTGCTATTCTCAAAATCCTGCAAAGAAGTGCACACATGAGTACTAGATCCAGAATCAAGCATCCAACTAGATGCAGAAAAAATCATCAGGTTCATTTCAATGATGAGCATACCTTCAAAAGGTCCTCTTTTTCTCTTGTTCTTTAGAGTCGCCAGGTAAGCAGGGCAGTTCTACTTCCAATGGCCATCTGAGTTGTAGTGGAAATACTTTTTTTCTCCATGGCCTTCTTTGGTTTGGCCTTCTTTTTCTTCTTCTTTTCCTCAACCTTCTACTTCTTTGCAAATATTTTTTTTTTTAGAAAACTTTTTCTTAGAAAAAATCTGCTTCATAGCAAGTACTGAGCTTCTTGAACTCTTCAAGATGCCCTCAGTAGTGACCAGCATGTTGATAAGCTCAGTCAAGATGCACTGGATCTTATTCATATGGAAGTTTACTATAAATTATTCATATAAATCAGTTAAGGACTGTAGAATTAGATCAATCTATAAATTCTTATCTATGGACATACTGAGCTTCTCAAGCTCCTTCAGGCCCTTGATCATTGATAAGTAGTGATTATGATCCGACTACCTATCATGCATTTGCATCTTGAAGAGTCGCTTGGACACTTCATAGCACGCTGTGTGGCTTTACTCACCGTATAACTCTTGCAGGTGAGCTAGCATCTGCTTGGCAGTCATGTCCTCATATTAGCGCTGTAACTCATTTGACATCGACACCAATATGTAACACCTAACTTTGTTATCATCATCTAGCCACTTATCATGGATGCTCTCTGATAAGTGGTTGGATGGGCTGGTAGAGGGGGAAAGTCCTAGTTAAAGACATAGGTCAACTTCTCAAAACTTAAAACTATTTTTAAATTTTAGAGCTAATCCTTGAAATTGGGTTCGATCAACTTATTGGTCTCTAAGATTTTGGCTAGGAGGTTGGAAGCAGACGTGATTCCTATAGAGATACTACTATAGAATGAGGCTACGATAGTGCATACTATTGTAGTGATTTTTGAAACTGCTATAATAGGATCTATGGTAGTGGTTATGAAGAACCACTGTGATGGTAGTTCATACTAACCAATGCCATAGGTCAATCTATCATAGCGATTAAATAGAACCGCTGCATAAGTCAAACCTATAGCAGCAGTTTAAAACAACAGTTGCCATAGGCCGGACCTATAACAATGATTTTAATTAATTACTGAAATAGATAGGACATATGGCAGCGGTTCACTAACCACTATCATAGATTTTATCTATGGCAGCGGTTATAAATAATCATCGCTATAGATCTGACCTACGATAGTGGTTATCTTGAACCGCTGCTATAGATTTGACCTATGACAGTGATTGTGCATAACTGCTACCATATCTTTTTTTCATATTTTTACTCTAAATATTATATAATTTTAATATTTAATATCCATCTTCATAATTTATTATCTAAATAATTATCATTAGAGTGTCATCATAAAAGGCCACCTCGATTCGATAGCCCTAGCTTTATCGATCAAAAAATTTTGATTTCGATGATCACGAATGACAACACGATAATCTAGAAGATAAAAACCACTAATGGGATCCAAAAATCTATAACGATGATCTCGATGACGTTTGTAGCATACTATCAAAATTTTATTTCAATTGAATATCATTATTATGGTTAATTTAGTATGGAATGATTTCAGTTGTTAAATGAGAAACAAGTAATCAAAAAACCAAATGGCATCCGATTACGAGATAATTTTTTAGTTAAATGATCTTTGCTATATTTTAATCCTTTTATACGACGATGATCATAAAATTTAAATCATTTTTGTATGAACTATTCACATTAAGCAGATCTTACAAAAGCACCAACATAATTACCAATGGAGTTTAAGAATGGACATCAACCGCCTCTATAGGTCTGGCCTATGGCAGTGGTTACCTTGAACTGCTGCTATAGTTTTGACCTATGGCAACGATTTTACATAATCACTATCATATCTTTTTTTCATATTTTTACTCTAAATATTATATAATTTTAATATTTAATATCCATCTTCATCATTTATTATCTAAATAATTATCATTAGAGTGTCATCATAAAAGGCCATCTCGATCTGATAGTCCTAGCTTAATTGATCAGAAAAATTTGATTTTGACGATCATAAATGACAACATGATGATCTAATAGATAAAGACCATCGATGGGATCCAAAAATCTATAACGATGATTTTGGTGATTTTTGTAACATACTATCAAAATTTTACTTCAATCGGATATCGTTACCATGATCAATTTAGTATAGAATGATTTCGACTGTTAAATGAGAAATAAATAATCAAAAGGCCAAATGACGTTTGATTATGAGATAATTTTTTAGTTAAATAATTTTTACTATAATTTTAATTATTTTATATGATGATGATCATAATATTCAAATCATTGTTATATGAACTGTTCATATTAAGCAGATCTTGTATAAGCACCAGCATAATTACCAACGGAGTTTAAGAATGAATATCGAGCGACATATAGTTTTGGATTGTTCTTAGACTCATGTTTTAAATTTTATGATCATCACTATAAAAATGATTAAAATAGTAGTCAAGATCATTTATCTAAAAAGTTATCTTATAATTGGATGCTGTCTGATTCTTTGATCACTCATTTATCTTTTAACAGCCAAAATTATCCTATACTAAATTGATCAAGATAACGATATTCGATTGAACTAAAACTTTAATAGTATGCTACAAACATCATCAAGATTATCATTGCAGATTTTTTGATCCATCAAAGATTTTCATCTATCAGATTATTGCATCATCGTTCGTGGTCGTCGAAATCAAATTTTACTGATCGATGAAGCTAGGATTATCGGATCGAAGCAGTCTTTTATGATGATACTCTAATGATAATTATTTAGAGAATGAATGGTGAAGAAGGATATTAAATTTTAGAATAGTATAATATTTAGAGTAAAAATATAAAAAATTAATTTTCAATCTATGGTAGCGGTTTTCAATAATTGCTGTCGTAGATTTATGATAGCAATTTGAAAATGCTATCACAGGTTAGGTTATTTTTGTTCAGCCCACCCTCAAATTGATTTTTCCTCCGCCAAGTGCTCTCTCTCTTTCTCTCCCTCCTCTCTACCATTGGTGAGGCTCCACACCTCCATTTTCTTTCGTGGCCTCTCCCACCTCCTATTGGCTCCTTGGCTGGCATCACCTTCGCTCGCACCTCCTACTTCCCTAGCCTCAGTGAACCCATGCGGCCTAGGCTCACGGCTCCTCCACTGAGCCGCCGCCTACCTCCTCCTCCTATGACTTCTTCCTCTCCTCCCATGACTTCTTCGAGCCCACCCCCAGCCCCCCTCTCGCCGGCGCCACCATCCTCCCCTCCCATCCCTTCTTGGCCTCGATGAACCCACGCAGCCTAGGCCCGCAGCTCCTCTACCTGGCCACTGCCTGCCCCCCTCTCGTACTTCTTCCCCTCCTCCCTAACTTCTTCGCCCACCCCCACCCCACCCATCCCACACCCCCCTCCCTCCCGCCTCGGTGAACCCGTGCGGCCTAGGCCCGTGGCTCCTTCATCGGGCCACGCACGCACCCCACCCCCTCCCCTCTACTCCACGCGACCACCACCAAGCCCCTTCTTCCTCCCTCCGACCCCGACGAACCTGCACCCATGCTCCCCTTTCTCTCTCTCTCTCTCTCCCCACCTTCTCTCTTTTCCTCTTCTCTTTCTCTCTCTTCTCTCTCTATCTCACTATCTTGTGTTTCTTTCATTTTGCAGGTTACCTCTAACTCCATCGTCTTTCTCCAACGTCGTCACTGGCGACCCTCGAAGCTCTCTATGCAACCTCCTCTCTGTAGCCGTAGGTATGATTTTTTTAAATTTTATAATATTATTTATTAATTATTGCTAATATTTATAATAATTTTATAAATTTTATAATAAATATTATAAATATTTATAATAAATATTATAATTATTTGCTGGTCATGGGTCATGCTTAGGGGTGCAATCGAGCCGAGTTGAGTTGAGTTGAATAACTAGAAGCTCAAGCTCGACTTACTCAAAATACTCAAGCTCGAAACTCGACTCGAGTTTGATTGAGCATTAACATCCCAAGCTTGAATTTGGCTTGATGAAAAATAAGCAAAACTCGAGATCGACTCGACTCGACTCGAATATGAACTGGACTATACTTGAGCTCGAGTTTGAGCTCGAAATCAAACTTTATCTTATTAATAATATATATATTAATATATATATTATAAATAAAATTATAATATATATATATATAATTAAATAAGCTAGGGTTATCGTGTTGGTAGCCTTAGGCCATATCGGTCCATAAGAAAATCTCCACCAATGAATTCTGAGCCATACCGACAGCCTTAGACCATGTCGTGTCGACAGTCGTGGATGGTCCTGAGCCATACCGGTAGTCTTGGGTCATGCCATGTCGGCAGCCGTGGATAGCTCTTGGGTCATGCTGGTCGATAAGAAAATTTTCATCGATGAGTTCTGGATCGTATCGACGGCCATAAGCTATGCCGACTGCTAAGAGAACCCACACCCCCATCGATGGGTTTTGGGTCGTGCCCATGGCTGTGGACCGTGCCAGCCACTAAGAGAACCTCTGGCTGCTAATAAAAAGTAAAATTATTTGTTGCTCCTCCTTAATTATTTATGAATGTAATTCATATTGTAGAATTTATTGCATAACATTTTCTGGGTGTTTATATCTTATTGTTTTTATTTATTGCATTGCATAACGATAGACCCGTCAATTAATTAGTGTACATAATCTAAGGCATCTGTACATTTATATGTTTTTGTATGGATTGAAGAATTATATATAATGATCAATTGATTATCCAATTTGGATAGTTTGAAAATTATAAATAATTTTATAGGTAATTACAGTAATCAAACGGTATATTAAGAGTTTTGAATAAAATTTTAGATAATATTTTTCTTTTGTTCTCCCAATACGGAAGAACTAAGAAAAAATACTGTCGAAATTTTATTCGATTCTTGTTGCATATCATTTGATTATTGTAATGAACTATAAAATTAATGCAATTTCTGAATGGGATAGGATCTATCTTTATCTATTAGTTGATGATAGGATGCATTTATTGCATATCTAAAAATGATATTTAATATGAGTTTCATACATGATATTTATTTCAATCCCTATTTATGATGTATTTTTTGTTTATAATGCATATTTGTTTATAATGCATTAGTATATAATGTAAGTTCCATGCATGATTTAATTACAGTATCACCAATTTTTATAATGGATAAGGTGTGGATGAAGTTTAGTAGACTTTTGTCAGAATTTAAAGTTGAACTTAAAAAATTTCTTGATTTTACGATGAAAAAATTTGGGAACCACAGACTTATCTAATGTCCTTGTAAAAAAGTGTATGGGTGAACTTATCCATAGACTTATATTGGTTAATGTTTATTAACATTGCAGATCATGATGGTACCAAAATACCATCTAGCTTTCACCCCCACCTCTCGATGGGTTACGTGAAGCTCCATATCCGAGTTACAGTCGGAGCATACTCCATCCACTTCTGCATCGACTGTCCAAGGACCATCGGCATCTACTCCTCCATTGGTATCTACTCCTCCATCGACATCTGAGCCTCCACCGTCAGCCACATCTTCGACATATACTCCACCTATCGATGAATCTCTACTAGCATCCATGTTGCACGATCTCATGGTCAGTGAGTATACATTTTTATTATGTTATTTATTTATTTATTTATTTATATAGTTATTGCATACTTATATATTTACATAACATATTTTTATTGTAGGTACATCATCCAGTAGGATATTTTATGGTCCCACATGTATGCCGCATGTATGAAACTACCAACATTAGGTGATGGTAGAGTATGATGCGGAGAAGAGGCCAGTGGAAAGACCGCACGAGAGATGCATTTCTTTTTTGGAGTGCTTGTGAGGTGGTTCAACATCATTCCGGTACTGCCCATAGACTAGCGATTGATGGACGCTGGTATCAGAGATCGAATATGGAAGGAGATATGGATAAGTATATCTTAATTATATTTATGCATTTGATATGTTTATACTATGTTTGATTAGAATAATTTCATAACTGACTTTTGATAACTTTGTATAGAGGAGGTAAAATTTTTCAGATCATGAGAGGGCTCGAGATGCTCGACTAAAAAAAATTGAAAAGTTATACCAGGACTACAAGATCAAGCTCCATAGAGGATGGCTTAAGCATCGACGGAACACTCCAAAGGAGTTTGTTTCTTAGATATAGGACTATCCCCCAAGTCAGTGGGAGGCGATGGTTAGACATTAGAGGAGCCAGGAGTTCAAGATTTAATTTTTAACTTTTAAATTTTTAATATACTTAAAATTATATTTAAATATTTTTTAAATATATATTATTTATTTGAATACTTGTTAGGCTATCTTCCATCAGAACTAGAAGAATCGGACAGCCCAGGAGTACACGCACACTCTCGATCATGAGTCTATGGCCAATCATGTGCATAAAGAGGTAATAAATTCTAAATCTTATTAGATAAATTAAATTAATATTTTTTTCATATTTTTAATAAACTAACCTATTATTATAGCCGATGAGAGATGGGATGATGCCTAGCCATAGCGAGATCTTTCGATCCAACCGTACGGACAAGAAGAGCAGGTCGATGAATGCCACGATCAAAAAATTTTTTGTAAGTAATAACTATATTAGTATGATTAGTATTATAGTATTTTTTATAATATTTTATTTAAATTTATAATTATAGAAGCAGTTAGATGCACTCGTAAGTGAGGGCCCGAACACTTGTGGCCCCCATGACCATTTATCTCGGGTCTTGGGGCCTGAGCACTCTTGGAGGATTCGATGTAGGTCCGAATATATGCTGATGAGCTACTGATCTGAGGTGAGCATCTCTTCACATGCTTTTGATATTGTCAATCAAGAGCAGCTTGAGGAGGCGTTGGCATAGGCAGCTCAAGTGAGGGTGTAGGCAGATCAGGCTATGGAGCGGACTGCTCAGGCTGAGGAGTGCATATCTCAGCTATAGGATGTTCTGAGTGCTATGGTGATGAGGCTCAATGCACATTTTAGAGCTGACTTCATGGGTCTTGAGGATATGTTGGCCGACATTCCAGCTCCAGCACCTCCAGCTCCGGCTCCAGCTCCAGCTCGTGCTCCATCTTCTAGTGACAATGACGATGTAGATTTAAAAAATTTTTGATATATTTTTATTTTAAAAAATATTATAATAAATTTTATTTAGTAATAAAATTTAAGTATTTTAAAAATATCTTCTATTTATAATATTTTCTTATGTTATATATTGAACTGAATTTATTAGGTAAAAAAATAAAAATTAAAAAAAATATATTTTTTTATTTTTCAAAAGCTATGATAATAGTTGTAAAATTGCTGCCGTAGGCGTGCCTAGTACTGTCGTAGGTTATGTGCCAACCGCTGCATTAACCTATGGCAGTGGTTACAAAATTGTTGCATTCAATCTATTACAACGATTTTGTAATCGCTGCCATAGATTAACCTATGGCAGTAGTTAGAAAATCGCTATCATAGGTTAATCTATTGCAGTGATTTTATAATCGCTGCCATAAATCAACCTATGATAGTGGTTAGAAAATAGATGCCATAGGTTGATCTATGGTAGCGGTTATAAAACTGCTGCCATAAGCTTTCTATTACAGTGGTTTGTGTAATCGCTGCCATAGAACTAGGACGATGGTCATAGTGGTAGCGGTTAACTAGCCACTGCCATAGTCTATGGTAGTAATTTTTTGGACTATGATAGTAGCTGGTAATCGCTGCTGTAGCTCTTTTCTGTAGTAGTGAGACTCAAAATTTTTAGTTAAATTTTATATTTGACTTAATTAATTTATTTTAAAAATTTTATTTTAAAATAAATTTGGACTTTCATTATCTTTTTAGATCCTTATACTTTTCTGGAAGAGATACAAAAATCTTCATGATTAAAAATTTTTCGTGGATGCTATGTTCCATTGATTGGCTCACTACCTCACCTAATAATTATTGGTGATGAGTCATCCGATAAGTGGACAATTCTTATCCAATATTTTTCTAAACATGTTGCAGCCAACTCTGATCTCTAATTCATGAAGCTCATTATGCCCAGAATATTGCTCCACTCCTTAATTAAGTCAGATCCATCATTTGTATGAAATGAATTTATGATTGAGACTTTCACCATATCTGAAATATTGCGCCCAATCCTTCCTTCATCCCATAGCATCTCATGCCTAATAGTATGGTTGCATCTTTTTAGTGCAACTGAACCACTGTATCCAGCTGAGAATAGTCAACCCTGGAAAGGGCCCGCACAACTACAATGATAGAAAATCGATGACTTAATATTTTATAAAAAGATTTTAATTTAGGTCTCATTCTTAATTAATCATAACTATTATGACTAACCTAGTGGCATGGGCTAGCTTGAACTATTGGCAACCCAATACAGAACTAAATCAACCCAATTGGCTAAATAAATGAGATCGATGGGAGGGATATGACATTAACTCATCGTAGACTCATCTAGGTCGAGTAGCTTCCAATTAATAATCATCGATCATATCTATCGGACTTATCTTAGATACCAATTTGCCAATTCAGAATTGATCAGGTTCGTTTATAATTCAGGCTCAAATCGTGGAGCTAGATTAGGTCTTGAAGTGATCGATAACATGTGACTGTTAATCGATCTTGACCAAACTTGCAACTATTGTGCTGGTCAAAGAGCACTCTTGATCCCATCCTAACCAACTCTTAATTCGGTTTGATCAACTGCTCATGGTAGATCTAATCAAGCTACATACACTCTGAATCCATGTATTATGAAAATGTCTTAGATCTTTTAATTCTTAATTTTAGAACTAGCTATTTTCATAACTTAATTCTTAATTAAGTGTAACAGGATTCATAAAAACAAAGTATGAAAAATAGATACTAGGATTTTTTGATTTAGGATTTTGCAGAAAGTAAGTTTTATCCTTTCGCTATTCTTCTTTATGAGAACCATCATAGCAGCACCCCACATGCCATAAGAGCACCCCATCGAATGAAAAGCGAGGGGCTTCAAAGCCCTTCTTACTCTTATGACCAGACGGCCATGGCAACAATGTCAATCAGAGTACTTTGCTACTAGGATGAAGATCCAGATCGATAACATGCATATATCATATATATGTAAATAGATCTAATCTAATCATGCCTTGAATAAAAACATACATCTCATGTATCTATTAAAAACACATCTCATGCATTTTTAATCAGATGCTATTTCGATCTCATCAAAAATCTAATCTAGATCTATGTAATCTAGATCTATGAACCAACAATCTGGCTTTGATACCAGTTGAAGAAACTTTTATGCTGGTCGAATCGGATTGGATCAGATGCAGTAAAATTTAAAACTTTTAGGATCCGATCCAACTGAGGTTTCATAGATCTGATTACAAAATGATACTTGTCGTTATAGCATAAATATAAATTTAAATTGATCTGACTATGGGTTAGAATAGTGGTGAGTCGGATGTCGATTTTTTCAAAGATCGTAGGCTAAGTTATATTTAATTTTAATTAAAAATAAAATTTTAAATTAATCTTTAAAAAAATTTAAAAAAGTAAATTAAAAAGAATTAATGAAGATTTAGCAAATTAAAATAAAAAAGTAAATAATAATTAATTAAAGATTTAAAAATTAATTAAAACTATTATGAAATTTTGAATCCATCTTTAGTAGAGTTGTGGTAATTTTTTTAATGTAAGAATTTATATTTTAAGAATTTAGTTATGACTATAACCTATTTTCTTCGAGCATAAATTGTATCCATCTCAATCGAATCATAAGCTATTCAATACTTAATTTCTAAAAATTAATAACTTGACTTTTAATGATTCTCTTTAAGATAAACTATTAAATCAAGCATGGACTTTATCTTTCGATCACAACCCATCTTTATAAATATAGCCTACTTAGATATTAATCAATAATAAGCATGTTAACACAAGATCTTATGTATGAAGGATAAAATTTAAAATTGAGCAAAAAAATATATTATTTATTATATAAAAGAAATTATAAAAGATAAAGAAAAAAATATAATTCATGCTGGAAGACTTCATCTGCTTTCTCAGAATTTAGGTCATTAGTCATGCATGGTTGAGGTTCTTCTAGCTCCCGTTATGTTCAAAACTTTAGATGGAGGATGGAAGAAGAAGAAAGGAGAAAGAAAGAAAAAGAAGAATAGAGAGAAAGAGAGGAAGAGAGGTGTCTACGGCCATTTAAGAGGGTTAATGCCCCCAAGGGGAGGTCCCTTTGCTTCTGGCGTGATGGAAGGTTTAACTAAAGGAAAATCAGAGGTTTGTGAGTCCTTTCCAAAGTCTTGATAGAGTTTGCTCGAATTCTATTTGCCTTATGAATTCTGGCCATTGGATTGGGATCAGACGGCTTTCAAACCATCAAAAACTATGCTATTTCATCACCTGATAAGAATTTGGACCGTCGGATCGCTAGATCAAGGACTCTGGGCCATCAGATCATGCGTGGAATGCTTGGAAAATTTTGGATCAAATCGAAGATGATGTCAACCATTAGATGTTGACCGACATCAATGACAATCATTGGATGGTGCATTAAGGGGCCTAAAGGATTCCTAAATCAAATCGGGAGTGACTTCCGTCATTGGATCCTAACTGGCATCAACATTGACCGTCTGTTGGTGCTTAATGAAACCCCATCCACCTATAGAGCATATGAAAGAATAATCTCGACCGTCCATTTTTGTGTAGAATGTGCTTGGAATTGTCAGATGGCACAAAAATTGTGGACGCATATAAGCCCGGTCCATGCTACAATATTCCACCCCCGATGAGCTGCATTATTTTCTGGTGTCTACATGATGTCAGCGATCTGCTGGGCTGGGTGGTTTTGCACATAAGATTGTGGTTGCACTGGGACGGTCTAAGCCTGTTTGGACCGAACTGGTTGACTTTGACTTTTTCTTTTTTTATTTTTTTATTTAAACTTTCGACTTCCATTTAAGCTCTAATTTAACTCTGATTTATGCCAAATTCGATTCGTTTTAATCCATAAATCGAGCTCTTTGCATTGGAGAGGATCTTTCCTACAAAATAAAAGAATATTAATTTTTTAAAATAAATATTGATTAATATATTTTTAATACTTTTATTATTAAATTTATAATAGTTATCACAAAACTAAAAATAAAAGCATGCAATCATAAGGTGATCACATCACCTTGCATGGGTAAATAATTTTCATAATCTGATTATCTGAATCTGATCGAGGCTCACCTTCAAGCCGCACATATGCCTGGTCTCTATCGGTATCCACTCAAATTTAGATATGGACGTATTCCCCTGCTTGATCTGACTTTGGCAAATTAGATCTAGATCTCCTAAATCTGCCTTCGATCGAAACATCGACAGTACTTCAATTGACACATGATCGGATCTCCTTGTTCTTGTATGGGTAGTACTTCAACCTTCGAGTACTTAGTTCAATGCAACCCTTGAGCGTGGGAGAGAGAAGGAGAGAGAGAGAGAGGAACTAGAGAGGAGGGAGGCGGCATGGAGAAGGAGAGGTAGAGCTTCGCAGTCAAAAATGCGATGCTAAACCCTTTAGCATGGTCTCTTATTTATAGAAATAGGACACATAGAGTCCAAGAGCTTTAAGTCTTTGATCAGATCAAAGATTTTAAAGCAAAAGGACTCTTTGGAAGAAAAGTGATGACCCTCCTCCCTTTTGCCATGCATTTTGTCGAACAAAAGTCATAGGAGGTGCATGCCACCTTATCAGATAAGGTGGTTAGTGCCCAGATATTCTCTCCCTTTGAGTTTGAACTAAATCAAACACTTTGACCTATTCAAACTAGGTTTAAATAAAACCAACTCCCACCTTTATCTCTATCTATAAGGGGGAGCATGCCAGATGAAGGAGGGCGTGCACCCTTCTTATTCTCTCTCTAAGAAGAGTGCACTATTAGATATATGTGCCCTAGAAGCTAGAATTGGCTGACACTTGTAATACACTTCTAGGAGCAAAATTATAATTTTGACTAAAATCAATAAAATGAATTATTTTTTATCACATATGTATATTTAGTGTCTGTGATACATCCTTTGAGTTAATGGTAATGATAATTCATATTTTCAAGAGTTAAAAATTTAAGACATGAATAATCATTATTAACTCATAAAATGCTTCCGACCATAGGATCATCATGAGGATGGTGATTGATCCGGAGGTTGGTGTACAATCGCTTTTCTTTAATAGATGAGTCTTGAGTCTACAGTGTGAAGACACTGAAGTGAGAGTACAGGTACTTATTAGAGAATGAGGGTACTGAGCGTGATCATCTCGAGTAGTCATTAGAAAGTCAACATTCTCGTCAATGACTGACTCGACGCTGCAGTGGTGTGTCTGATTCTTTGATCTGAGGTGCATCGATAGTTCACTTTGAGGGTGTTATAGTTTGACTACACTATAACTCGGTCTCCTAGCCATACGGAACCCTAAGGTGTATGTTGGCTATAGCATGTTCATTATAGGAACTGGATCGCATCAAGATGGAATCTATCTACCTCGGTGGTAGAGGAGCAGCCCTATGATGATCATGAGAATCAAGTCCAGAAGCCCATAGCCATGGCAGAGTAAAATAATAAAAAGAGTTTCTATTTAGGTTTTCACATCAGACTTGAATCGAATGATTATATCATATGACAGAGACTAGGGTTTGACGAGTTCACCTAAACCCTAATCTGATCAGAGCACAAGATAGAAAAACTTAATCACATAGGTAGCTACACCAAGAGGTTCGCATTCAACTCTGATGGATTGCCACCATATACTGCTAGGTGTCACTGATAGATTTTAGGAGCAATTAGAGTGATTTAGATGATCGATCATTCTAGCTATTTGAATCAGAAGAGTTCTGATCCATCGAAAGAAGTTTCGATGATGTCGATGATAGAGATTATGACATATCCCATTACCATACAGAACTAAACCTAACTAGATCACACAAACAAGGATTTGAATTTAGTGATCATCAATTGAACTAATTCAGTTTAATTAATCTAAATGTGATTCAATTAGATTCAAAAAAATCGTGCTAGCACTCGATTGAACATAATGTTCTTCTTTTATTATCATAAATAGTTGTCCTTACTGAGCCAAAGAAGTTTGTGCTCAATCAGAGGCCTTCAGTTGGTCTGACTGGAGTCTGTCCAAGTTAGAAAAGGATTATCTTATTTTAAGACAATACCTGCCATTTTTGGTCATTTGCCATTTCTCGTCCTTTGACTTTGGTCAAAAGTTGACCTTTGATTGGTCAAATGTTGAGCATTGATACTTTGACTTTTTTTCATGTGTCATGCATCTATTGGAGAGCTGGTGGGGGCCTATCCTCCTGCCAGAATCTGGCAAGGAGGAGGGCTGCCCAAGCAGGAGGCGCCCAGGAGTCCTTGTTGGATAGAAACTCCATCTTCCTTTTGGATTTCGATTAGACTTCTTCTAAGAATCAAGTTTGATTGGTCTTAGGCACCATCTAAGGAGAAATCCAAGGGACTCTATTCCCACCAATCAAATTTAGATCTAATTTCACAAAGGATTATGATTGGTTGGGAAGAAGAGGAGTTGGATCACGCTTAGTCTATAAATAAGACCCTATGCCCAACTCAAAGAGAAATTGAAATTTCCATGCCCTAAGGCTGCCTCTCCTCTCCTCCTCCACGCCAAGTCCACCTTCTCTCTCTTCTCTCCATGCCCAAAGAGTTTGGGATCTTAGTTGGTACAATCCAGATAAAAGAAAGGCGATAGAAAGCTAGAAGGCAGCACTGCTGTAAAGGATAACTACTGATCTTCAAAAGGTATTTTGAAGATCCTCCAGATTAGATCCAAATCTAATTTTTGAAGATATGATAGAGAGGAAGAGGATCTCTAGATCCAGTCTGAGTGGATACCAATAGAGGTCAGGCACTTGCGTGGCTAGATCCAGAATCTTTCGCTGCTTATAGGATCATCAACGGATAATAGGATTACCCTACATCAAGGTAAATTAAATTAAATTTAATTTATTTAGATTTTATTTTTATTATTAAAATAATAAAAATTAGATCTAAAATATCTCAGATCTGATTAAGATTAAAATTTTTTTTTTTAAAAATATATCTCTTGATCCGATCAGATCTGAACGAATCTGATCCGAAAAATCAGGATTTTCCTTCAACTAGTATCAGAGCCAAGGTTCTAAAAGTGTTTAGATCTAATTTTAAATTTATTCTAATTAAAAAATAAGTGATTTTAGATGTCACATGAGATGTGATCAGATCTAAAATTAAAAAAAATTAAAATTAAATAATTTGGATCTAAGATTAGAAAATATGCATGACTAGTTCTAAAATAGAATAGTTCTATAGAATAGTCTTGCATATTTTTAATTTAATTTGATTAAATTATATTTTAGATCTATTTATTTACTATTTTTTAATATTATAATTATTATAATAACATCTAAAAAATAATAAATAAAAATTATTTAATTTTAAACATCATATGAGATATGATTGATGCATGTCTAGACTAGTTGTAGAATAGTTCTACATAGTTGTCTAGATTAGAGTTTATTTTGATAAGATCAATTTAAATCTAATTTTTTAGATTATTATGAGATAATTTAGATTCTGAAAATATGCATGATTCGATACATGAGATGTATGCAAAATATGCCATGATTAGATCTAATTTGTATATGAGATATATGATATAGATCTAAAATATTTTATAGTATTACATGTTCCTGATTAAGACGTTCCTCTTAGCTGTCCGGTCATTAGAATGAAGAAGGGTTTAAAGGCCCTCTCCTTCTATCCGATGGGGTGTTCTTATGACGTGTAGGGGTGCTGCGCGTTCGTCCTTAATCAGAAATCCAAAACTTACTTTCTGCAAAACCCTAGATCCTGAAATCCTAGGATTTATTATGCATATTTTATTTATGAATCCTACTTAATTAAGAATTAAGATTATGAAATATTAATTAGATCTAAAATTGAGAATTTTAGATCTAAGACATATTCATAATACTGGGTTCGGGCTTGGGTAGCTCAATTAGGTCTAAGCGGTTGATCAAATCGAATCAAGAGTTGGTTAGATGGGATCAACAATGCTTAAATTGACCAGCCTAATAGGATTAAGTCTGGGTCAAGATCGAGTCACGATCAAGCAAGACCTAATTAGGCTCAGAGGTTAGAGTCTGGATTGTAGGCTAACCCAATTGGTTCTGGCTCAATAATTTGGTGTCTAAGGTAAGTTTGGCACATACGACCGACTGGATTTTTAATTGGGAGCTACTCGACCTGAATGCATTCTTGTACGAGTTAATGGCATATCCCTTCCACCGATCTCACTTACCTGGCCATATCTATTGACCCAGTTCTGATTTGAGGTGGTCAATAATCTGAGCTAACCCATGCCACTAGGTTAGTCATAATTGTTATGACTATGATAAGTCTAGTTTAATGAGACCTGAATCAATTCTCCCTAAGAAAAGATTAAGTCTAAGGTCTTCCACCATTGTAGATGTGCGGGCCCTTCCTGGGGTTGATTGTTCTCGGCTGGATACAGT
>QRFJ01001520.1:315919-357989 GCA_006176705.1 Cocos nucifera | reverse complement strand
AGTCATTAGGATACTATTTCTACATTCCAGAAGACCATAATGTGATTGTGAGTCGACATGCCATCTTTCTTGAAAAATAGTTTATTCAAGATAGTGGCATTGAAAAGTAGATTAAGCTTGATCAGAAAGTCTCACAAGTACAACGAGCTAAGGACCAATTGGAACCAAATCAAGTTGAGTCAATAAGTACACTACGTCCTCCACCTCGTAGATCGAAAAGAGTTTTTCGTCCTCCTGAAAGATACTTAGGTATTATTTCAGAGAAAGTAGAGGAAATATTTCTCATAGGTAATGGTGCTCATGGTGATGATCCCAAAACCTATATCGAGGCGATATTAGATATCGACTCGGAGAAATGATTAGAGGCAATACAGTCAGAAATTGACTCGATGCACTCAAACCAAGTCTGGACCTTGGTAGATCCACCAGAAGGTATAGTACCTATTGGATGTAAATGGATCTTCAAGAGAAAGATTGGTATAGATGAAAATGTAGAGACATTCAAGGCTAGACTAGTGGCAAAAGGTTATAGTCAACGCGAAGGCATTGACTATCAGGATATCTTTTCTCCAGTGGCTATGCTAAAATCCATCCGCACATTGCTTGCCATTGCAGCCTATTTCAATTATGAAATATGGCAAATGGATGTGAAAACGACATTCTTGAATGGATATCTTGAGGAAGATATTTATATGGAACAACCACTAGGTTTCACATCCAGTGATACTGATCACAAGATTTGCAAGCTGCAAAGATCTATATATGGACTTAAGCAAGCATCTCGGAGCTGGAACACTCATTTTAATGATGTGATCAAAACGTTTGGTTTCATCAAAAATGAAGAGGAACTGTGTGTCTTCAAAATATCAGTGGGAGCACTGTTGTCTTCCTCGTATTGTACGTGGATGACATCCTCATTGGGAATGATATTCCCATGATGACAACAGTCAAATTATGATTGTCGAAGAAATTCTCCAAGAAAGACCTAGGTGAAGCATCCTTTATTCTAGAAATTAAGATCTATAGGGATAGACCGAATAGGATGCTAGGACTTTCACAGAAGATGTACATACAGGAAGTACTAAAGAGGTTTAGTATGAAAAACTCTAAGAGGGGATTAATATCCTTCAGACATGGTATTCATCTTTCCAAGAAGATGTGCCCTAGCACACCTGAGGAAATTGAACGCATGAGCAAGATCTCTTATGCTTTTGCAATAGGGAGCCTCATGTATGCCATGCTATATACACGATCTGATATAGCCTATGTTGTGAGTGTCACAAGCAGATATCAGTCTAATTCAGGTGAAGAACACTAGACTTTTGTGAAATATATCCTTAAGTACTTGAGAAGAACTAAGGATATGATCTTGGTCTTTGGTAATGGAGAACTCCAAGTCCAGGGATACACAGACTCGGATTTCATGTCCGATGTAGATGATCGAAAGTCGACACCTGGGAGTCTGTTTGTGTGCAATGGTGGTGCTGTCAGCTGGAAGAGTTCCAAGCAAACCGTGATAGTAGATTCTACCATGGAAGCAGAATATATCGCTACATCAAAGGCTGTGAAGGAAGCATTTTGGTACAAGATGTTTGCTGCAGAAATCGGAATAATACCATCAAATGCCATTCCTCTATACTACGATAACAATGGCGCCATAGCCCTTGCTAAGGAGCCAAGGTCTCACCAGAAATCCAAGCACATTGAGCAGCGATACCACCGCATCTGCGATTATCTTGAGAAAGGTTACGTCGAGGTCAAGAGAATTGACTCTACAGACAATGTGGCAGATCCGCTTACAAAGCCGTTGGGCCAGCAGAAGATCGAAGCCCATCTTGAGAAGATGGGACTTAGACTTGTAGCCAATTGACTTTAGGATAAGTGGGAGATTGTTAGATATATGTGCTCTAGAAGCCAGAATTGGCTGACACTTGTAACACACTTTTAGGAGCAAAATTATAATTTTGACTAAAATCAATAAAATAAATTATTTTCTATCATATTTGTGTATTTAGTGTCTGTGATACATCCTTTAAGTTAATGATAATGATAATTCATATTTTCAAGAGTTGAAAATTTAAGACATGAATAATCATTATTAACTCATAAAATACTCTCGACCATAAGATCATCACGAGGATGGTGATTGATCTGAAAGATTGGTGTACAATCGCTTTCCTTTAGTAGATGAGTCTTGAGTCTACGGTGTGGAGACACCGGAGTGAGAGTACAGGTACTTATTAAAGAATGAGGGCACTGAGCGTGACCACCTTGAGTAGTCATTAGAAAGTCTACCTTCTCGTCAATGACTGACTCGATGCTGCAATGGTGTGTCTGGTTCTTTGACCTGAGGTGCATCGGTAGTTCACCTTGAGGGTGCTATAGTTTGACTACACCATAACTCGATCTCCTAGCCATACGGAATCCTGAGGTGTATGTTGGCTATAGCATGTTCATTGTAGGAACTGGATCGCATCAAGATGGAATCTATCTACCTCGATGGTAGAGGAGCAGTCCTATGATGATCATGAGAATCAAGTCCAGAAGTCCATGGCCATGGCAGAGTGAAATAATAGAAATAGTTTCTATTTAGGTTTTCACATCGGACTTGAATCGAATGATTTCATCATATGATATAGACTAGGGTTTGATGAGTTCACCTAAATCCTAATCTGATCAGGGCTCAAGATAGAAGAACTTAATCATACAGGTAGCTACACCAAGAGGTTCGCATTCAGCTCTGATGGGTTGCCACCATATACTGCTAGGTGTCACTGGTGGATTTTGGGAGCAATTAGAATGATTTAGATGATCGATCATTCTAGCTGTTCGAATCAGAAGAGTTCTGATATATCGAAAGAAGTTTCGATGATGTCGATGATAGAGATCATGACATATCCCATTACCATACAAAACTGAACCTAACTGGGTCACACAAACAAGGGTTTGAATCTGGTGATCATCAATTGAACTAATCCAGTTCAATTGATCTGAATGAGATTCAATTAGGTTCAAGAAAATCGTGCTAGCATTCGATTGAACCTAACGTTCTTCTTTTACTATCATAAATAGTTTGTCCTTACTGAGCCAAAGGAGTTTGTGCTCCATCAGAGGCCTTACTTGGTCTGATTGGAGTCTGTCCAGATCAGAAAAGGATTGTCTTATTTTAAGACAATACCTGCCATTTTTGGTCACCTACCATTTTTCGTCCATTGACTTTGGTCAAAAGTTGACCTTTGACTGATCAAATATTGACCATTGATACTTTTACTTCTGTCCATGTATCATGTACTTATTGGAGAGCTAGTGGGGGCTTGTCCCCCTGCCAGAACCTGGCAAGGAGGAGGGCGCACGCCACCCTTGGCGTGTGCCCAAGCAGGAGGCGCCCAGGAGTCCCTATTGGACAGGGACTCCATCTCCCTTTTGGATTCTGATTAGACTTCTCCTAAGAACCAAGTTTGACTGGTCGAGGCGCCATCTAAGAAGAAATCCAAGGGACTCTATTCTCATCAATCAGATTTAGATCTGATTTCACAAAGGGTTGTGATTGGTTGGGAAGAAGAGGAGTTGGATCATGCTTAGTCTATAAATAAGACCCCACGCCCAACTCAAAGAGAAATTAAAATTCCCATGTCCCAAGGCTGCCTCTCCTCTCCTCCTCCATGCCAAGTCCACCTTCTCCCTCTCCTCTCCACGTCCAAAGAAGTTTGGGATCTTAGTTGGTGCAATCCAGATGAGAGAAAGGCGATAGAAAGCTAGAAGGCTGCACTGCTGTAAAGGACAATTGCTGATCTTCAAAAGGTATTTTGAAGATCCTTCAAATCAGATTCAGATCTAATTTTTGGAGACGTAATAGAGAAGAAGAGGATCTCTAGATTCAGTCTGAGTGGATATCGATAGAGGCCAGGCACTTGCATGGCTAGATCCAGAACCTTCCGCTGTTTACAGGATCATCAATGGATAATAGGATTATCCTACATCAAGGTAAATTAAATTTGATTTAATTTATTTAGATTTTATTTTTATTATTAGAATAATAAGGATCGGATCTGAAATATTCTAGATCTGATTAAGATCAAAGAGAAAATTTTTTGAAATATATGTCTTGATTCGATCAGATCTGAATGAACATGATCCAAAAAATTAGGATTTTCTTTCATGCACGCCCCTAGAAAAATTCTAGGGGGTGTGCGCCCCTCTCCTCTTGTGCGTGAAAAGTCCACAAAGGGGGGCGCCAACTCTTGGTGTGCTCTCATCCCTCTCATCCTTATCATCTCAAAAAATTTTAGGACAAGGGCAATTCAAATTATTTAGATGAGCCAAATCTAATTTGACTTAATCCAAAATAATGGAAAAGCCAATCCAGGAGAAAATTAGGTTCAATCGTGTACTAGCATAATTTTTTTAAATTTAATTAGATCAAATCTAAATCAATCAAACTATATGAGTTTAATTGAAAATATCCAGATTCAAACCCTTATTTGTGTGAACCCATAGGTTCAATTCTGCTTGGTAATGGGACATATCGTGATCTTTATCATCAACATCATCAAAATATCTTTTGATGGATCAAAACTTTTTTTGATTTATCTAATTAAAATTATCGATCAATAAGATAATTCTAGCTAGTTCCATAATACATTAATGATACTTAGCAGTATGTGGAAGCAACCCATCAGTACTAAAAAAAATCTCTCGGTGCAGTTATCATGTGATTCGATTCTTCTATCATAAATCTTGATAGGATCGATGATAAGCATCATAAATTCACCAATAAAAGTATTAATTTATTAATTAATTTATATTAATTTTTAAGAATTAATAATTAATTTATATATAATTTTTAAGAAATTTATATTTTTATTATAAAATAATAAAAATTAAAAAATAAAATTTTATAATCAATAGAAAGAGCTCATTTTTTTGATCGTAATAAAATAAGTTTGAAGCAAAATAGAGCTAAAATGAAAAAGATATAAATTTTTAAAAAAATAAAATTAAAAAATTTAAATGAAAAAATAATATACGGCTCAAGCCGCCATGCCACAGCAGCCAGTGCGTCCAAACAAGCCGAGCCAAGCTGATCAAGCCGGCACGTTAAGCCATCCATACTAGCCGACTCAAGCTCAGAAGTCATCAGCCAGTCTACAGCACAGTGTGGACCGCCAGCTCAGCAGACACCGGCGAATCAGAGCTTGCCATGTGATGGACCTAGACCCCTAAAGGATTTACAAAAAATTCATCGCGGCTCATAGGACATTTTGGTCTTTTCATCTATCAATAAAAGGTGCTGATTGGTTGCAGTGCACGATGTGGCCAGTCCACGCGGTCTATGGGAACAGTAAATGCGCGATTGTGCAGTGGTGGTTATTTGCGATCAAGATCGGATGGTCAAGTTTTTTTTCGGTTATTGATTTCACTCGGATCACCATCGAATGACAGTGCTTGATTCCAGCTTCGATCCGATGGTCCAGAAGGCTCTCGACGGTGATCAAACTCTCAGGCGCATGATCAACGACCTAAATTCCTCCATCAAGCACGATCCAAAGGTCAGAAATTAATCCAACTTGATCTGAGCCATTACACATCTATTTTTGGTATTTTTGGAAGCATCGGATCACCATCTAATGGCCAGAATTAAAAGAACTCAACAGGAGCTATTTTAATCCAAATTTCACTCAAATTTTTTTTTATTTTCATGATTAAAACAACCCTTAGTCGCACATTGCCTCCAGAAAAAATATCTAGTCTCCCTAGCTCTATAAAAAGGATCCCAGACCTTCAAAAATCAATATCTCAGATTAAGGTGAAGCTTTGATATAGGGTGAAGTTAGGCTATGGGTCAATGGCTGCTTCAAAGCAATGGATGCCGAGAAGAAGAGCCAGGCTTCTACATCATCTTTCCATCAATGTCGATCCAAGATCAGAGATCAACCCATTTTATTTTCTTTCTATTTTATGTATTTAAATTATGAACTTTTTAATGCAATATTTATTTTTATGCTCTTTAATTTCATGTTTTTGATTTTTATTATAATTTAATTTTTATATTTTAATTATTATTTTTTATTTTATTGCAAGTAGATGCTAAGATCTAACTAGTAGATCTTAGTACCAAATTTAAATTTCTACATCTTTTAATTTTTGCTTTTAATTTTTTGACTTTATTTTTTATCCCAAAATTCTTCTCTTTTCTTTTTCTTTTGTAAAATCAAAGATTTCAAATCTAAAAACACTACCTTCCCTATGGATTCGACCAAACTCACTGGTATCTACGAATTTTTAATTATTTTAAGAAGTCAGATTAAACTGATAAACACGGTGTCTTAACGACAACATCGCATTTCTATCAAGTTTTTGGCGTCGTTGCCAGAGAAGGAATAAGATGCTATTTCCTTTTAATTTCTTTGATTTTTTTTATAAATTAATTAAAAATATTTTTTTTTAAATATTGCTTGCTAATTTTTTTTGTTTTGCAGAAAAAGAGGTTAAAGAACAAAAAGAATCAGGGCAAGTAACAAATTATTTAGTTTTACTTGGTGAGATCAATCCTAACCCTAGTCCTTTTTATTTATTTATTTATTTTATTTTAAAATTAAATTTTTAAAAAAATATACCCACTTAAATCTAATTAAAAATCTCATGATAAGATTAGAAATTCTAACTATTTAGAGCATGCACCATATTATTTTTATTTTTATTTTTGATGATTGCTGGAGGCAAGGTAAGTCTTTCAGAATTCAATTAGTTGCATGCATCTAATTTATATTGCATAGAACCCTTTGATTGAAAATTTTTTATGCATATTCATATTAAATCAAATTAAGGGTATAATTTAATTAAATAAGATAAGATGGAGATTTGATCATCCTTCCTTAGCCCATAAATAACCAACCAGCATCCTGCATTGACCTAAGCCTTTAATTTTAAAATCAATTAAACATCAACCCTAGGAACTCGAGCTTAATAGGATAAAAAATCCTAAGAGTTGAATCAGGTTAGGGTTAGTCAATTTGATTAATGTCTAAGAAAGTGGTTTAGAGATGACTGGGCCCGAAGAAAGGTGGTTATTTAATTCATTCTATTCGCTTACCTGGCCAAGCACAATTGATGTCTAAGGCAAGCAACGGAGGGACTCCCACCGATCTTACACTTACCTGACTAGTTGATTGGCTAATCCTACACTTGGAGTGCTCGAAGGCTGACTTGGAATAGTTAGGAGTTGTCTAGGTCTAGGCTGATCTTAGCTTAAGACTAATTTGTTTGAAACTTGTTTGAAAATAAAAAATTTTACTTTAGGTATTTTCAATATCTATTACCCTGACATAAGGTTGCCCTAGCATAACGGGAAGTTATGTTGCATGGTTGTCCTAGGATATGAAAATGGAAAATTAACTTAGAACTTAAAAAAAATTTTAAAAATATATATAAAATTAAAAAAAAGATTGAGGACATTGAGAATATAGTGAATTCTCCAACACTTATGTGGAGAAGGATTTCAGGTCGACTAGTCAAAATGGATTTAGTTCCTATTTTAGATCCTATAACCTCAATGGATTTAGCAAATCAGTCTCAGCCTCAAACCCTTAAAGATTTATATTATCCAGTTGGTTCCATCCAACCCTCTTGTATCAGGTTGCTCCAACCCATAGCAAATAACTTTGAAATTAAATCTCAAATCATTAACATGCTTCCAAAATTCACGGGAATAGAGGATGCATATATATTCATTAGAGAATTTGAAGAGGTTTGTGCAATCATGAAACTACAACAATTATCAGAGGACGAAATCAAACTGAGATTAATCAATTTTATCCTTAAGGATAATGCCAAAAAGTGGCTTTATAGTCTTCCAAATCAATCTATCATGATCTAGGAGGGCTTTGTGAGAATATTCTTAAAAAAATATTTTCCTCATCATAAAATAGCTAGAATTAGAAATGAAATAAATCAATTCTATCAACTAGCTAGTAAATCATTTTGGAAATACTTCGATCGATTCAAGAATCTCTTGACCCAATGCCCACACCATGGAATAGAAACTTGGAGGCTATGCCAAATAATTTATGAAGGGTTAGAGTCAAATTCTCGAACAATGCTAAAGTCCATGTGCCAGGGACAATTTATGTACAAAAAATCAAATGAAGCCTGACAATTTTTAGAAGATCTAGTCGAGAAAAGTTTACAATAGGGAATAACAAGGCAATCAGAAAAATCCACACCTTCAAGAGGTGGAATTTACCAAACCTCCCTAGCTGTAGAAGCCAAAATTGCAATGTTGACACGTAGGCTAGAGGCTTTAGAACTTCAGAGACCAACCAGTGTGAACCAAGTATCTGCATCCATGTGCAATGGGTACAATGCACCAGACCATGTCCTTGAGGAATGTTCCCTCCTAATAAACCAATTAGATAATGGATGTGTACAAGTGAATGCCACATATCAGAGACTGTTGAACAATCCCTATGCACCTACTTACAATCCAGATTGGAGGAATCATCCAAATTTTTCATGATCACAAAACCCAAATATAGACGGTCCAAGTTTCAATTAGCAGAACCCAAGACCTAATCCTATGATAAACACCTTGCCACCATCAGGCTTTAATATTAATGAAAAAAAACTTAGTTCTTTAGAGAAAAACCTAGAAACCCTAGCCAAATCTAATGCTGACACCAATGCCACCTTAAGCAATTTCATGCAAACCATAGGCTAAATTCTGAATTTAAATTCTCAGGCCATAGCCCGCTTAGAAATTGGTCAGCTGGTATCTACCATAAGTGAACATGAATGAGGTAGGCTACCTAGCCAACTTGAGCTCAACCTAAGAAATCAAAATGATAGACCATCCCAAGGAAACTAGGTTAATCAAGTTAACGCTATTCATTCCTTGAGATCAAAAAAATAAGTGGATAATAAGATAAATACACCTGACACTAGAGAAGACTTGAGTGCTGAGACTATTGAGCCTTCCACTGAACCATTCATAGAAATGACTAAACCATCACCTAAGTCATCAAAAGAAGAGGCATCCAAAGTAGAGTTGAAACCCCTTCTTGAGTATTTAGATTCACAGGAAATCTTGCCTGTAATTATTGTATTAGATTTGAATCCTAATCAAGAGGTATGTAATAAAATATCAATGAAGTTGTTTAAGCAAGATCACATTAATTTACCTTCAGAATTAAAACCGCCTTTAGATATCCTTCTAGTATCCATTGAATTAAACTTAACTCCTAATACAAAAACTCAATTCATGAGCATTTTAGAAGAACAAATAGAAGAAATTCTTAATAAATATGAGACTGAGAATGAGATTATAAATTATATCCCTAAAATTAATAATGATTATATCAATAATGGGATTATAAATCAACTTTCTAAGATTGGCAATCCAAAACTATTGGAATTTATCAATCAAATATTCGATATAGGATAGTAAGCTGCATTGTATCCGACTGAAGATAGTAAACTTAGCGCTTGTTGGAAGACAACCCAATATTTAGTTTTTTTTAATTTAATTTATCTTTTTAGTTGATTTTGTTTTAGGATAATTTGAATAAATTGGAGGAAGAGCTTAAATTTTCAAAGGCATGTGCTCTGAGTCAGATGTATTCTTCCATGTTCTTTATTATATTCTTTATTTTTTTTCTTCATTGAGGATAATGTTGATTAAGTTAGAGGGAGAAAAATAAAAATTTTAAAATATTAAGTCCTCAAAAAGGTTAGTATTTAGTATTTAGATACCTGATTATGTTTAAGAATCGAATTAAACTAAGCATTTTTAAAAGAAAATTGATACACAGATCAGAGAATCTATGAGATATCGAGGAATCAAGTATTAAGAAAATTCAATAAAGAGTTAAGTCTAGAATATAAATTTTTTTTTTTTGAAGCATTTCTAATTATTTCTACTAGCATCAAAGAAAAGTCTACTTTTTATAGGCTTATGTAGGATAACTATACGTTTCTTCATACAATAAATTTATTTTAATAAAATAGTTTTCAAGTACTTCTCACTGAGTAATCGGACCTCTTTACCTAAGCAAGCATTGAGTTTTACATCAAAAGGTGAGAAGGACAAAGAAGCTCATTGTAAAGCTAGTCTTAACTCGTAGTCTATTTAATTCAAGCTAGTAAGCCCAAGGGATATTTTTGGAAGCATCGGATCACCATCTAACGGTCAGAATTAAAAGAACTCAATAGGGGCTATTTTAATCTGAATTTCACTCAGATTTCTTTCTATTTTCATGATTAAAACAATCCTTAGTCCCACATTGCCTCCAGAAAAAATATCTAGTCTTCCTAGCTCTATAAAAAGGACCCTAGGCCTTCAAAAATCAACATCTCAGATTAAGGTGAAGCTTTGGTACAGGATGAAGTCAGGCTATGGGTCAATGGCTGCTTCAAAGCAATGGATGTCGAGAAGAAGAGCTAGGCTTCTACACAATCTTTCCATCAATATCGATCCAAGATAAGAGATCAGCCCATTTGATTTTTTTTATTTTATGTATTTAAATTATAAACTTTTTAATGCAATATTTATTTTTATGCTCTTTAATTTTATGATCTTTATTTTTATTATAATTTAATTTTTATATTTTAATTATTATTTTTTATTTTATTGCAAGTAGATGCTAAGATCTAACTAGTAGATCTTAGTACTAAATTTAAATTTCTGCACATTTTAATTTTTACTTTTAATTTTTTAACTTCATTTTTGATCCTAAAACTCTTCTTTTTTCTTTTTCTTTTGTAAAATCAAAGATTTCAAATCTAAAAATACTACCTTCTCTATGGATTCGATCCAACTCACTGCTATCTATGGATTTTTAATTATTTTAAGAAGTTAGATTAAACTGATAAACACGGTGTCTTAACGACAACATCGCGTTCCTATCTATCGAGGTTAAGATCAACTCATCAAACCTCATACCTATCATATGATAGAATCGATCGATTCAAGTCTAATGTAAAATTCAAATAGAAACTTCTTTGTATTATTTCATACTACCATGGCCATGGCTTTAGGACTCAATCTCATGATCATCATAGGACTACTCCTCTATCGAGGTTGATAGATCCTATCTTGGTGCGATCTAATTCCTACAATGAACATGCTATAGACAACATACACCTTAAGATTTCAAATGACTAGGAGATTGAGTTATGGTATAGTAAAACTATAATATCCTTAAGGTAAATTGCTGATGCACCTCAGATCAAAAAATTAGATATACTACTACAGTAATGGACGAGTCATTAACGAGAAGGAACACTTTTTTATAACTGCTCAAAATTGGTCACGCTCAGTATCTTTATTCTTAACAAGCATCTATACTTTCACTTTGATATTTCCACATTGTAAATTTAAGACTTATCTATCTTAAAAAAGCGATTGTACATCAATCTTCTAGATCGATCATCATTCTCATGATGATCCTATGATCGAAAATAATTTATAAGTTAATTATGATATCACATATCTCAATTCTTAATTCTTGAGAATATATATTGTCATACCTATTAATCCAATAGATGAATCACAGACACAATAAACATAAATATAATTAAAATAATAATTTAGATTTTATTTATAAGTTAAAAATTATAAATTATGCCTATAGAAAATTTTACAAGTATCGACCAATCTGGCTTCTAGGGCATATATTTAATAATTATAACCAATAAGAAGTTATATAAGGCATTAGGAAGTTATGATAACCAACATGCTATATAAAGACCCAAGAAGTCATATTTATTCATAGGAAGTCATATATGTTGATAGGAATTCATATAATGCATCAAGAAGCCATATATATTATTTAAAATATTATATATATTTACAAGAAGACATATATTATTCAAGATGTCATAATATTCATAAAAGATCATATAAAACATCAGGAAGCCATATATATTATTCAAAATATCATATAAAGATACAAAAAGTTATATATATTATTTAGGATATTATATATATTTACAAGAAGTCATATACATTATTCAGAATGTCATATATATTTACATAAAATTATATAAGGCATTAAAAAGCCATATATATTATTCAAGATATCATATAAAAGTATAAGAAGTCATATATATTATTCAGGATGTCATATATATATTCATAAAAAAGTCATATAAAGTATCAGAAAATCATAATAACCAATAGAATATCATAAAAGACACATGAAGTCATATGTATTGTTCAAGATGTCATATATACTCACAGAAAGTCATATATATTTGGAAGTAATAATATTATTCTTTCTTTGTTTTATGGAGGGAAAGGATATTTTCATTAGCAAAAATCTAATGGAAAAAAGCTAAGTAATATTAAATATCTATCTTATTATTAATTACACTATATGGGTAATATAATTAGATGGTGCACTTCATGTCAACTTTATTGCTCCGCATGCAGTGCACAAAGAATTACTCCAAACTTTTTGTAGTTTGGACAAGTGAGGCAACAATTGATGGATTACTTTTGAATAAAATATTCCTAAATCCTAACCCACCTCTATTTGGAGAAGAAGTAAAAATGTCCTAAAATTATTCAGTTAGGAAGAAAAGGATTGAATATTTCAATCCATAAAAAAGTGAGGCAATTTTACCAAAATAATATCAATTTAAAAAAATTATGAAAATAATGTCCCTTCCAAACTATTTATTAAAATACCACCAGACACAAAGTCACCTTTTCAAAGAGTGACTTTATTTGTTGACTTAGCACCAAGTCATTAGGTGATGTGGTAATGAGCAAAAATGAGTCGTTCTTTGAAAGGATGACTTTCTGAGACACCAATTTTTTTCGAGAGCTTCCTGAGAGATGGTGGGACATAGAGACCCATTTTATGGTAGGGCATTTCTATAAGTCATCCTATCATAGAGCATCTTACTCGAAATCTCTAAAACCCTACCTCCCCTCTCTCCGTCACTTAGGAAAAAACCAAACTCCCTCATCCCTCTCTCCCATCTCTCCTAAACCCTCTCGATCCTTGTCGGCCTTCCCCGCGTACCCCCCTAACCTCCCTCTTGATCCTAGGTGCAAGATCCCCTCTCCCCCTCCATCTCCCTCTCGGTCCGCGGTGCCCCTCCCTCCTGCTATCGACCCACCACCCCTTCCCGCACACCTTTGCAACCTCCCTCTTGGGTCTCTGATGCAAGAACCCCCCTCCCCCTCCCTCTTCCTCTCAGTCCGTAGTGCCCCTCCCTACACACCCCCACAACCTCCCTCCACCCATTCTCATGCACCCCCCAACCTCTCTCTTGATCTCCGATATGAGACCCCCCTCCCCCTCTTTATCCCTCTCAATCTACGGTGACCCTCCTTCCTACTGTCAGTTCGCCGTCCTTCCCCATGCACCCCCGCAACCTCCCTCTTGGGTCCCTGGTGCAAGAACCCCCCTCCCCTCCCCCTCCCTCTCCCTCTCAATCCATGGTGCCCCTCCCTCCTCCTGTCGGCCCCCAACCTCCCTCCGCCTCCCTGCACACCACCCTCAACCTTTCTCTCGGTCTCGGCACGAGAACCCCCCCTCCATCCTCCTTCCTGGTATACAGCCATGCCTCCCTCCTCTCGGTAGTCCCCAGTGCTGCTCCCCGACCCCCCTCCTCCTCTCGATGGTTCCTCATATTTTTCAGGTGATTCATTACTTCCCTCACATTTTCTTTAAAGTTTTTTAATCCCCTAGAAAATCTGCAATTTGAAAGAACTTAGCATTTGAACTATTCAGGTTTCCTACTAAAAGTTGGTATGAGCAATCTTGTACAACTTGGTCAAGTATCTGAATCTTGGATCTTTTAACAAGATTGTTGTAAATAAGTTGTCTATGAGCAGCTTGAACTTAGTTGTATCATATACAAGCCAAGCTTGAGCTAGGCCTAACTTGGCTTGTCTTCGAAGCTTCTTTTCCATCCTTTAATTATAAAAGATAAAACTCCTCCATGGAGGACACAAAGATACCAATAATAAGATATAAGGAAGGATAATAGGTACTTAGTTTCTCAAAAAGATAAATAGATATTTTGAGACTAATGCAACGGGCATATGTTCTATGCAGTTAGTTCTCACAATATTATCTATTTGTATTATTATATAAATATAGAATATAGTAAAATTACTTAGCTAAGGTGGATGTCTAGGTGGCAATTAGGCAATTTAAAATTTTAAGTATTGCTAAGATATTTGATGCATATATTTAGTCATTTATTTTTAAAAATTTTATATTACATAGAACCATAGATCCATCTTTTGATTAATGTACATATTTTACTGTATCCGCATATTTATATTTTTTTGTATGGATGAAAGAATTATATACATTGATCAATTAATTATCTAGTTTGAATAGTTTAAAAATTATAATAAATTCTATGGATAATTACAGTAATCAAATCATAGAGGGTTCGAAAAAATTTTGGATAGTATTTTTCTTTAATTATCCTCACACATCTTCAACCGTGTGAAAAAAATTAAGAAAAAATGCTACTAAATTTTTTTCGACCTTTATTGTGATCGTTTGATTACTGTAATTGACCTATAGACTTAATGCAATTTCTAAATGGGATAGAACCTTCTATACCTATTAGTTGATAATAGGATATATTTATCATATAAGTTATTTTAAATATTAAGTATTTTCTGCTAGTAAATATATATTAATATGTTCATACAGTAATTTCTCATAATAATTTATAATAAAATATATTCAAATTGTGTCACTGTTATCTTCTATTAAGATGAAAGAATCAGTTGTGACGCTACTTTATGTTCTATTTTTTTCTATTCAATCACTTATTTTTAAAAATTTTATATTGCATAGAATCATAGACCTATCTTTTGATTAATGTACATATTCTATTGCATCCATATATTTATATATATTTTTAATATAAATAAAAAAATTATATATATTGATCAATTGATTATCCAATTTAGATAGTTTAAAAATTATAATTAATTTTATAGATAATTATAATAATCAAACAATATGCAGAGGATTCGAAAAAAAATTTGGATAATATTTTTCTTTAGTTCTCCTCACATATCTTCAGCCATGTAAAAAGAACTAAGAAAAAATACTATCAAAATATCTTTCGGCCCTTATTGTATATTGTTTGATTACTGTAATTGATCTATAGAATTAATATAATTTTCGAATGGGATAGGACCTTCTATACCTACTAGTTGATGATAGGATGTATTTATCATGTAAGTCATTTTAAATATTAAGTACTACCTCCTAGTAAACATATGTTCATGCAGTTACTTTTCACATTAATTTATAACAAAATGGATCCAAATCGTGTCACTATTATCTTCCATTGGGATGGAAGGATCGGTTGTGATGCTAATAGTGCATGTTATGATGATAGAAGAATTCGAATGACTATGGTAGACTGTAACCAATATACCAAAAGCTTGTACGACTCTACTATGCTATCACCAGATAAAACCCCAATCACTGTGAAGTTTTTTTAGTATGTAGATTTTTGATTCAATTTGCTCCATGATATTTGAATATTCCTATTAAAGATGATTAGAATATGAACATCATCTTGGGCATCCCATCACAGGAGGTTTTTTTAGCGGTTAAGATTTTCATTGAGCCAACAGTGGTAGAAGTTTCGGATGGTGGTGAACAGCATATGAATGTATCTTAGGTTGTATCTGCCCCACTTGCATGGTTGGGTATGGAGAGATCTCTACTTGATGCAACTTTAATGGTTGATGAACCTGTGTATGAGTATTGAGGCATCCTTGTATGTACCGTTGGTGGACCAGCAGCATCGGTAACTGATAGTCCTTAGTTAATGGTAGGGTTAGTCTACATATTAATGTTTATATAATACTACATTTGATCATATGGGGGTCGGTCTTAGTTATGTGTCAACTACCATGAAGTATGTGGAGCATGAATCTTACAATCCTACACCAGTTAATTAGCCACATGCAACACATATCGAACTTGAAGGATTGGAAACCATAATGGCCAATTTTGCAACTTTATTTGAAAATAAAGTCATTGTTAGTTATGATCCTAATCCTATGGATAATGAAGATGAGGATGATGATGTGGAGTTTGATGACAGTGATAGTGGGGAGTCTAGTATCGAAGAAAATATCTTACTACATGAGGCACCACTTGTTCCCGAATTCAGATTAGTTGATGCATTCGACAATGATAAAGCCGCATCCCATGGAGCATTGCCAAAACATCCATTCTTTGGTGGAAATGTATAGTTAAGAAAGAAAATATTATTCAGGTCAAAAGAGGAAGTCTAACATGTCGTGAAACAATATACCATTCGCACCCATTGTCCTTTCAAAGTCATATAGTTAGATAAAATTAAACGGAGTATCGTCTGTAAATAGTTAGAGAGTTGCAGCTGGCATCTCCGGGCATACTGTCGGACCAAGATATAGTGATGGAAGATTATGATATATAACATGCCACACACATGCTTGAATGCAGATGTAATGCGAGATCATCCATAGCTTGATGCACGCATAATTGCTGATATCATTAGAGGATCAGTTAGGGCAAAGACATCTATATCCATATTAGCCTATCAGACATATGTCTGTGATACATGGTAATGCTAGGCATTTTACAGGAAGACATGAATAGCTAAATAATTTATTTTTGGTGAGCTGTTTGGAGATTGGTTCGAGTCCTACAACACATTAGGTCCTTGGCTAGCTGCAGTTTGTCATACTAATGAAAAAATATGATAGATTTTTATGATTTTTTTTCGACAAACCCAAATACTGAGATGTTTCACCAAGTTTTTTGGACATTCGGGCTATGCATTCAGTGCTTCTACTTCTGTTACTTGCTGATTAGTATTGACTAAAAGAAAAATCTAGAATTTCTAGCATATATATTAAAACTTTTTTCAATATTCTAATAGTAGAAGTAGAAGATTAATTCAATTAATCTATAAAATATGCAAATAAATCCTAGATCTAGTATATAATGACATGATCTATGCATGCATATAAATCTGAAAATAAAATACAAAAGAAAAGATGTTGATCATATCAACATCAATCAAAATCTAGATCTGATCTAGACTATAATTGAGATCGAATCTTAATATCTTTTTCACAGATTTAGATCTTCACTTGCTGATTTGAGTTTGAGGATATTGCTTCCAGCCGCACACATATCCAGCCTCTATAAGAAGTTCACATGAAGTTTCGATCATGATCTAAAGTCTAGCAATGTAGAAATCAGCACGGTATGCTAGCACTGTACTGATCCTTCTTTGACGATTGATGGCGAATCTCCTTCTTCAAGATGCTTGAACCTTCCAAGGACTAAAGGAGGAGAAGGGAGGATCTGAGAGAAGCTTTCTTCCTCATGTTTTTCTCTCAAAAAGTGGTGGAAGAAGATGCAAAATACGAACCCTAGAGAAGACCTTTCTTCTCTATCTTTTTTCTCTCACCTAGACATAACAATTTATGCCTTTACAAAATCCTTTGCCCAGATCTCTTTTGTAGCCAAGGGTCCCATGACCAAGTCCTCTCTCTCAGGTGTAAATGCTAGATAAAATTCATGGCCTAACTCTCTTTAAATAGAGAGATGTAAGAGAGTTCTTGTCTAGGTCAAACACTTAGATAGTAGAGTTTAAATGAGACAAGGATTGGGGCACCCAACTCTTGGGCCTCTCCTCATTATTTGGCATGGACTCCTTGAGAATGGTGCACAATAGCTCCATCTTTTCCACTAAAAAATATCAAAAAAAATCTGATATAATTGGCACCATAATGGATAGAGTTTTGGTTTCTCCCAACCCTATGAAATAGAGTTTAGAATCAAAACTACTTGCTAGTTTTGACTTATTCCAAAACCACAAACCATCCAAAGAGTTAGAGGGCGAAGGGATTGGCGTGGAGCATCTCTAAGAGTGAGATATCTCATGCCAAAGTGAAGGGTGGGGCGTGGGAAGGCTTAGATGGCGCAAGGGAGAAGTCCCAGTCAAACCAGGACTTCAAGCTTTGACTAGTCAAAACTAAATCTTTAGCCCAATTAAAACAAAACTTGTGCAACCTAATTAAGAATGATCTTAGTCCAACTAAGAACCAATTAAATTAGATTAAATTAAATTTAAATTTAGTTTAATTTTTAATTAAATTAATAATTAGGTGCATACAAGTTTCATTTAAATAGGAACTTGTTCTTCCTTGCAATTGACTTCTCCTATAAACTATTGGACTTGATCCAATTAAGCCCAAACCAAATCTAATTGAATCTTATTCAATTATACTCGATCTCAGTCCTTTAGCTCAATCAAATTGAGTCAATTAGTAATCTGATTGCTAATCGATCCTCCTGCAATACTTACATTAGGTTAAACATCAATCATATTGAATGTTTTATCCTAAAATGATTCTTAATCATTGATCAACCATTCGATCAGATCAAGATCTCTTATGTGTATGATCCCATAGGTTCAAACTTAAGTCGGTAATATAGGAATAAATTTTTGTATCAATCGAAGTGCCCATCTAGCAATAGTACCTGACGATCGGATAGATTGAATATATAAAGCAACACTCTTAGAACCCATCTGAATATGATTTTTATATAATTTATCTTCTTAACCTAAATGCTTATAGGATGACTCAGAATTTAACTATCAACCCTGAATAGGTCATCTACATTATATTTCAAAATACCAAATTCATCTCATGGACTATCCCGACCAAGGTTTTACTAGATTGAAATACAATGATGCATTGTCTCCAAACTCTTATCGTGGTCAATTCTATCTTGATCATTCACCAACTTTATAAGTACTTGACTATGCCCAGAAACCTTTCTTAATTGAATTAAAAATTCAGATAGTCCAGCATGAAAGCATAGTGAGTTGCTTGCAAGCCACCATGGCAATATTAGGTCGAAGGGACACTTATACCCATATTCCATCAGAATAATTTTCGATGGCAGAATGCTCTAGAGTTGGTCATATTCAGTGATCATGTACCCTACATCTTATCTGTATGCCATATTAGTATCTCTATACTTCTTGGTTAAGAGGACAACCAACTCATATGGCACATAATGACTTACACTCGATAAATATTATTGTCCTGGTTAACAACGTATCATTTGGTCATGAATAGTTTAAGAACTAATTAATAAATTCTCTCTTTATCAAATCCAAATAGTCCTAAGGACTTCATCACAATATAAAAGTTCATTAGAAAATGTAGATTTATGATGAAAAATGCTAGAATAAATATTTTATTCAATAATAAATTATTTATATTTACAAAATTAGCATAACCATCAACAGGCTGATAATTGACTTTGGGATATATTTTCTAACATTGATATAATATGTGTATGGCTGATATAAAGGTACACTCATGATAGCTATAGGAAGAATGAAAATAGAAGTATCTATCCTCAGACATTTGCCATTTGTAAAGGCGAGAACCATGATAGTTGGTCATGATTTTTATGGCATTTATGCTATCATATGGCACGTGATCGAATGGAGATCAGCATAGTCTCAGACTGACATAAGAAAATATTAGTTGCTATTTCAAATGAATTTGTTAGATGAACAGCATCATATAGATATTATAGATTGTGCTCGAGATATATTGAGGCAAACCTAAATGATCAATTCCATGATGCAATATTTTTAGCTTATTTTTATTAAACTATAGAGCAAAACCAGTCTTGAAAGTTCAATCACAGCATACAATACATTGAGAAAACATAGTCTTATTGCTTTCAATACCTTCAAAGAAATCTACTTGATGATCCGAGTAAATAGTCGCTAGCACATGACACGGATGGATGCAGGTATAGAATAACGAATATAAATCTATCCGAAAGTTTCAATAAGGTATTGAAGGGGGCTTGCTTATTACCAGTTACTACACTTGTCCATCTTTCCTTTAAATGTTTGTTGGAGTGGTTTAATATGTAACGTGCAATAGCAATAGAGGAGAGAGGTTGGCAGGGTGTTTATTGATAAAATTATACGTAAATTAAATGGATGCCAGCTGAAGTTTAGAAAATATGGTATGGTAAAGTACAATAACCAACTAAATTTATATGAGATTCGATTGAGTCGCAAGCATTATAGCCCCGATGAATCTGATTATATACAAACAATCGACTTAGGGGTAGGTACATGCACATGTCGGAAGTGGCAGTTACTGCACTATCTATGCTTTTATTTGTTCGCTATATGTGCTAATGAGAATTTGGATTGAAAATAATTTATTGATGACTATTATATTATTGCCCATTATGAGTGGTCCTATCCTATAAAAGATCCTCGTTATTAGCCTACATAGGCTGCACCTTGACTCATACTACACCCATCCACTTTCTTTTATAAAACAGTGCTCAACAAAATAGATATTTGTCCAGCTACCATTACATCTTATGTGTCTTCTTGGTGGCTTTAAGCCAAGTCTAATAGAGCTTTCCGTTGATATTATGGAAAAAAACACTCTGGTGATGGATAGACAAGCTTAATTAGCTATAGCACGATCAGAAGATATTGTTCCTTTTTCTTCTCCTTTTCTTCAACGAAAAAATTTAAGGTAATTCCATGGAACCCGTAAGAAGATATCACAATGGAGAGACATGAAGAATAGCCCCAGTTGAGCAACATTCATCATTTGAACTAACAAAATACAAGCATATGCAGGAAGATAATTAGTTCTCATGCAAAAATAAGAGAATATATGATCCATATAGGCAATTGAAACTTGCAAGTTTTTGTGTCCTAATATATATATGGTCCTAAATGTCCATGGACATGTACCAGAAAAAAGAGGCAAAAAAGTGGGGGCATGGACAAGCAATAACTAAATAAATCCTACAGCTTAAGGCCCAGATCATGACATATAATCACCAATCTTACCAATATATCAAGCCTGCCAAACTGATTCCTGACAAAATGTGCCAAAGAAGCAGCACTCGTAGAGTCAGTAACATCTAGCTGATGGAACACCACATCGGACGCTCCTGAAGCCCGAAGCTTGTCAACAGCTGCAGTCCCCCTCCCCTCATCTCGTGCCGTTAACAGCACCTGGACTCCGTTGGATGATAGCTACCTGCATATCTCCAGTCCAATTCCTTTGTTGTCCCCCGTCACTACTGCAATCCTACAATACATATTGGGAATTAAAGATTTAATATACTAGGTTCAAGGATCATTCAAGGGAGAACTCTACCTCTTTAGGGTTCCTCTGCCTTGGGCCCTTTCCATCTCGGATTCAAGAAGATGTTTCACTGAAATGAATTATTTTTTAGGTTAACTCCTACCAGGTTCCATCCATAGAAAGAGGTCAAGGAAGGCCCCAAACCTCGATCGGCAAAACTCGATGAAGGCGCGGGACACCTGGTATCAGGATCGAAAACCACCATCTCTTTGGCATCTTAGAAGGAAGGCTTCAGCTACCAAAACAACAGAAGGCTTTCATCATCACTTGCGTCAGATACTTCTCAGGACGAGAGGAGAAAGAACTAAAATCCCATCCGATTTGCTAGTGTCATGTGGAATCGGTTCAATAACCGAGCGCAAGCAGGTTAACATTGCCAGTCGGTGCTGGAGGGAGTCTTTTCTATATTAATATTAATTTAAAAAAATTTTATTCAAATGATGCAAGTTATAATTTTTTTATCGGACTAATGCAAGAAGATAAAATATCATTTAGAATGATGATTTTTATCCAATAAAATACCATTCAAAATAGCATTTATAGTCCATTTTCTATCCCAATCAACATCCCACGTGGAACCGGAAAAAAAAGAAGAAAAAACGTTATCTAGAATGATTCTTTTAAAAATGGCATTCCAAATGACAATTTTAAATCCTTAAACCCCCCTCTGGTCTAGTTTCTTCTGACTTTCTCCTCTCCAATGAATCACTCCCGTATCGAACTTTCCAACTTTCTCCTCTCTTTGATGCTGCCGCCCCTCAGGTTTTCTTCTCCCCTCTCCCCTTTCTCCCCCATTCCATGCCCTCCCTTCGCACCCCTGCCCCCAATTTGGCCACCCCACCCCTGCCACAAATATGCTCGCGGCCTTCTTTCCTTCCAGTGGCCACCCACACCCGCCACCCCCCACCACCACCCTCCCACACGGTCGGACCTTACCCCATCCACCCCACCCCCTCTCCCCATCGGCCATTTTTCCACCACCACCCTTACCCCACCCACCACCCCCTCCTCACCATCTTTCCCCCTCCCCCTCCTCACTATCTAATTAGGCCACGGCTTTCCAATATGCATTTAATACATGTAGTTTCATTATTTAAAAATTTTGAATAACGAAAATATTCTTCTTCTTCCAAAAAATTATGACATCCTATGTCGATATTATGATATTTTATGTTAAAATTATGATTTCATGTATATGATGTCATAATTTTTTTTTAGAAGCTATAAAAAGAGAAAGATATTTTTGTCATCAAAAATTTATAAAATTTTTAAATAATAAAATTATTTTTTTTATTTTTTATGATATCCTATGGTCAAATTATGACATCAATATAGAAAGTTATAATTTGAATGCAGAATATCATAATATGGTACATGATGTCGTAATTTTTTTAGAAATGAAGAAATATTTTTATTATTAAAATATCAAATAAATAAATAGAACTGCATGCATTAAATGCTTATAAATAATTTTCAATAATGAAAATTTTTTTTCCATTTTATGATTTTTGAAAAAATATTATGACATCCTATGCAGAAAGTCATAATTTTAACGTAAGATGTCATAATATGAACACAAGATGTCATAATTTTTTAAAAAATGAGGAGTATTTTCATCATTCAAAATTTCAAACGAAAATGTAGAACTGTAGGCATTAAATGCATGTTAGAAAGTGGTGGCTATGTGGCACAATTAGATAGAATGGCATAATTTTTCTACACCAGATGCCATGCACAAAAAATTACTCTAAAAAAAATGTCAAGCTTGTCTCTAGACCAATGTTAGATTAGGCCAAAATTTTTATACTTAGGCTAGCCAATTCGGTTGAAAACACAAAGTTTTAAGAAATTCCTTGTACATCGTGTGCAGTGCAGCAAAATTGATGTAGAGTGCATCAACTAATCATATTAGATCATGTAACATAATTAGTAATGTAATAGACATTTAATACTGCTCAACTTTTTATTGTCAGATTTTTACTGACGAAAATATTCTTTTTTTATAGAATAAAGAAAAAATAATATTATAACTTTTTGATATTTTGTATGATTTTCTATGAATGTATATGATATTCTAAATAATATATATAACTTTCTGTATCTTTATATGACATCCTGAATAATATATTTGATTTTTTGATATCTTATATGACTTCTTGTGAATATACACGATATCCTGAATAATGTATATAACTTCTTGTGAATATATAAGATATCCTAAATAATATATATGGCTTTCTAATACTTTATATGACTTTCTATCAATATATATGATATTCTAAATAATATATATAAATTTTTATAAATATATATGATATTCTGAATAATATATATGATTTTCTGTATCTTTATATGATATCTTGTTAATTATTACTAAAGAAATTTTTGTGCTGGCTGGATCGGATTGGATCAAATGCAGCGAAATTTAAAACTTTTAGGATCCAATCCAGTGGAGGTTTCATAGATCTGATTACAAAACTAAAAAAAAAGCATGTAATCATAGGGTGATCACATCACTTTGCGTGGATAGACGATCTCCATGATTTGATGATCTGAATATGATCGAGGTTCACTTTCAAGTCATACACGTGCTCGATCTCTATCGATATCCACTTAGGTTTAGATTTGGACATCTTCTCCTGCTTATCTAACTTTGGCAAATCAGATCTAGATCTTCTAGATCTGCCTTCGATCAGATCATCGATAGCACTTTGCGATAGAAAAATTCTGATTTTTCGGACTAAGTTCGTTCAGATATGATCAGATCAAGAGATATATTTCAAAATTTTTTTTTTTTAATCTAGATCAGATCTGGAATATTTTAGATCTGATTTTTATTATTCTAATAATTAAAATAAATTAAGATAAATTAAATCAAATTTAATTTACCTTGATGTAGGGTAATTCTATTATCCGTTGATGATCCTGTAAACAGCGGAAGGTTCTGAATCTAGCCACGCAAGTGCCTGGCCTCTACCGGTATCCACTCGGGTTGGATCTGGAGATCATTTTCTTCTCTATCATGTCTCCAAAAATTAAATCTGGATCTGATTTAGAGGATCTTCAAAATACCTTTCGAAGATCAGTAGTTGTTCTTTGCAGCAGCGCCGCCTTCTAGCTTTCTATCGCATTTCTCTCGTCTGGATTGCACCAACCAAGATCTCAAACTACTTTGGGCGTGGAGAGGAGAGGGAGAAGATGGGCTTGGCGTGGAGGAGGAGGAGAGAACCAACCTTGGGGTGTGAGATTTTTCAATGCTCTTTGGGTTGGACATAGGGTCTTATTTATAGACTATGCGTGATCCAACTTCTCTTCTTCCCAACCAATCATAATCCTTTGTGAAATCAGATCTAAATCTGATTGGTGGAAATAGAGTCCCTTAGATTTCTTCTTAGATGGCGCCTAAGACCAGTCAAACTTGATTCTTAGGAGGAGTCTAATTGAAATCCAAAAAGGAGATGGAGTCCCTGTCCAACAGGGACTCCTGGGCGCCTCCAGCTTGGGCACACGCCAAGGGTGGCGTGCGCCCTCCTCCTTGCCAGGTTCTGGTAGGGGGACAAGCCCCCACCAGCTCTCCAATAGGTGCATGACATGTGGACAAAAGTCAAAGTATCAATGGTCAACATTTGACCAGTCAAAGGTAGACTTTTGACCAAAGTCAAAGAACAAGAAATGGCAGGTGACCAAAAATGGCAGGTAATTGTCTTACAAAATAAGACAACCCTTTTCTGACTTGGACAACCTCCAGTCAGACCATATGAAGGCCTCTGATTGAGCACAAACTCCTTTGGCTCAGTCAGGACAACTTATTTATGATAGTAAAAGAAGAACGTTAGGTTCAATCGAGTGCTAGCACGATTTTCTTGAACCTAATTGAATCTCATTCAGATCAATTGAACTAGATCAGTTCAATTGATGATCACCAGATTCAAACCCTTGTTTGTGTGACCCTAGTTAGGTTCAGTTCTGTATGGTAATGGGATATGTCATGATCTCTATCATCGACATCATCGAAACTCCTTTCGATGGATCAGAACTCTTCTGATTCGAACAGCTAGAATGATCGATCATCTAAATCATTCTAATTGCTCCCAAAATCCACCAGTGACACCTAGCAGTATATGGTGGCAACCCATCAGAGCTGAATGTGAACCTCTTGGTGCAGCTACCTGTGTGATTAAGTTCTTCTATCTTGAGCCCCGATCAGATTAGGGTTAAGGTGAACTCGTCAAACCCTAGTTTCTGTCATATGATGTAATCATTCGATTCAAGTCCGATGTGAAAATCTAAATAGAAACTCTTTCTATTATTTCACTCTACCATGGCCATGGGCTTCTGGACTTGATTCTCATGATTCATCATAGGGCTGCTCCTCTACCACCGAGGTAGATAGATTCCATCTTGATGCCAATCCAGTTCCTACAATGAACATGCTATAGCCAACATACACCTCAGGATTTCCATATGGCTAGGAGACCGAGTAATGGTGTAGTCAAACTATAACACCCTCAAGGTGAACTACCGATGCACCTCAGGATCAAAGAACCAGACACACTACTGCAGCATCGAGTCAGTCATTGACGAGAAGGTAGACTTCCTAATGACTACTCGAGGTGGTCACGCTCAGTGCCCTCGTTCTCTAACGAGTACCTGTACTCTCGCTTCGGTGTCTCCACACCGTAGACTCAAGACTCATCTACTAAAGAGAAGCGATTGTACACCAACCTTCTGGATCAATCACCATCCTCGTGATGATCCTATGGTCGGGAGCATTTTATGAGTTAATAATGATTATTCATGTCTTAAATTTTCAACTCTTGAAAATATGAATTATCATTACCATTAACTCAAAGGATGTATCACAGACACTAAATACACATATGTGATAGAAAATAATCCATTTTATTGATTATTAGTCAAAATTATAATTTTGCCCCTAGAAGTGTATTACAAGTGTCAGCCAATTCTGGCTTCTAGGGCACATATATCTAACAATCTTCCACTTATTCTAAAGCCAATTGGCTACAAGTCTAAGTCCCATCTTCTCAAGGTGGGCTTCGATCTTCTGCTGGCCCAACGGCTTTGTAAGTGGGTCTGCCACATTATCTACGGAGTTGACTCTCTTGACCTCGACGTAACCCTTCTCGAGGTAATCGCGGATGAGGTGGTATCGCCGCTCAATGTGCTTGGATTTCTGGTGAGACCTCGGCTCCTTAGCAAGGGCTATGGCGCCATTGTTGTCGCAGTATAGAGGAATGGCATCTGATGGCATTACTCCGATTTCTGCAGCAAACTTCTTATACCAGAATGCTTCCTTCGCAGCCTCTGATGCAGCGATATATTCTGCTTCCATGGTGGAATCTGCTATCACCGTTTGCTTGAAACTCTTCCAGCTGATAGCACCACCATTGCACACAAACAGACTCCCAGATGTCGACTTTCGATCATCTATATCGGACATGAAATCCGAGTCTGTGTATCCCTGAACTTGGAGTTCTCCGTTACCAAAGACCAACATCATATCCTTAGTTCTTCTTAAGTACTTAAGGATACATTTCACAGAAGTCCAGTGTTCTTCACCTGGATTTGACTGATATCTGCTTGTGACACTCACAGCATGGGCTATATCAGGTCGTGTACATAGCATGGCATACATGAGGCTCCCTATTGCAGAAGCATAAGGGATCTTGCTCATGCATTCTATTTTCCTCAGGTGTGCTGGGGCACATCTTCTTGGAAAGATGAATACCATGTCTGAAGGGTATTAATCCCCTCTTAGAGTTTTTCCATACTAAACCTCTTTAGTACTTTCTCTATGTACATCTTCTGTGAAAGTCCTAGCATCCTATTCGGTCTATCCCTATAGACCTTAATTCCTAGAATAAAGGATGCTTCACCTAGGTCTTTCATGGAGAATTCCTTGGACAACCATAATTTTGACTGTTGTCATCATGGGAATATCATTCCCAATAAGGAGGATGTCATCCACGTACAATACGAGGAAGACAACAGCGCTCCCACTGACCTTTTTGAAGACACATGGTTCCTCTTCATTTTTGATGAAATCAAATATTTTGATCACATCATTGAAATGAGTGTTCCAGCTCCGAGATGCTTGCTTAAGTCCATATATGGACCTTTGCAGCTTGCAAACCTTGTGATCAGTATCACTGGATGTGAAACCTAGCGGCTGTTCCATATAGATATCTTCCTCAAGATATCCATTTAAGAATGCCATTTTCACGTCCATTTGCCATATTTCATAATCGAAATAGGCTGCAACGGCAAGCAATGTGCGGATGGATTTTAGCATAGCCACTGGGAGAAAAGGTATCCTGATAGTCAATGCCTTCGCATTGACTATAACCTTTTGCCACTAGTCTAGCCTTGAATGTCTCCACATTCCCATCTGCACCAATCTTTCTCTTGAAGATCCATTTACACCCAATAGGTACTATACCTTCTGGTGGATCTACCAAGGTCCAGACTTGGTTTGAGTGCATCGAGTCAATTTCTGACTGCATTGCCTCTAGCCATTTCTCGGAGTCGATATCTGATATCGCCTCGTTGTAGGTTTTGGGATCATCACCATGAGCACCATTACCTACGAGGAACATTTTCTCTACTTTCTCTGAAATAATACCTAAGTATCTTTCAGGGGGATGGAAAACTCTTTCCGATCTACGAGGTGGAGGAGGTAGTGTTCTTATTGGCTCAACCTGATTTGGTTCCAATTGGTCCTTAGCTCGTTGTACTTGTGAGACTTTCTCATCAAGCTTAATCTGCTTTCCAATGCCGCTATCTTGAATAAACTATTTTTCAAGAAAGATGGCATGTCGACTCACAATCACATTGTGGTCTTCTGGAATGTAGAAATAGTATCCTAATGACTCTTTAGGATATCCTATGAATCGAGCTCTGAAGGACCTAAACTCTAACTTGTCCGCTTGTTGTCTTTTGACATGAGCTGGACAACCCCAAATTCTGAGATGACTCAGACTTGATTTCTTACCATGCCATATCTCATACGGTGTGGTAGGAACGATTTTAGAGGAACCCTATTCAGTAGATAAATTGAAGTTAACAATGAGTGTCCCCAAAGAAAATCAGGGAGGTCTGTGAAGCTCATCATGGATCGGACCATATCCAATAGAGTCCGATTTCTTTGTTCTGAAACCCCGTTGAGTTGAGGTGTTCCTGGTGGAGTCCATTGAGAGACTATGCCATTTTTTTTGAGATAGTCTAGGAATTTTCGGCTAAGGTATTCACCTCCTCGATCTGATCGAAGAACCTTAATGGGTTTTTTAGTTTATTTTTCTACTTCATGTCTGAATTCTTTGAACTTTTCAAAAGCTTCAGACTTATGTCTCATAAGATACACATACCCATACCTAGACAGATCATCGGATAAAGATAATGAAGTAGACAAAATTGCCTCTAGCCGGCACATCAAATGGGCCGCACACATCAGTATGTACTAAGGCAAGGAGATCTGTGGCCCTTTCCCCATGTCCAACAAAAGGGAGTTTAGTCATTTTGCCTTGAAGACAAGATTCACAAGTTGGATATGACTCGAGAAGTCAATGGACTCAATAGCCCATTTTTCTCCAATTTGTTGATCCTATCTTCTGCTATATGACCTAATCTCAGGTGCCATAGATACCTATCATTTGGACTATCCCTAGGTCATTTGGCATTCACGTTTTGCTCGATAGTTAGAATAGGATACATCAATATGTAGCTGATAAAGACCATTAATAAGGAAAACCATTTGCAATTTTATTTCTTTCATAAAGAATGTTACAATGGTCCTTAAAGAAGGTAATCACATAGCCTTCTAGTGCTAAGCATGAAACAGAAATCAAATTCCTGCTAGCTGCAGGCACATAATAACAGTCTTTCAAAACTAAGTCTAAACCAGATGGTAATCGAAGAGGGTATGTTTCCACGGCTACTGCAGCAACTCTTGCTCCATTATCGACACGTAGGATCATGTCTCCATCCCTCAGCCTCCTGCTATCCTCAAGACCCTGCATGGAAGTGCACAGATGAGCACTAGAACCAGAGTCAAGCATCCAACTGGATGCAGAAGAAACCATAAGGTTAGACTTGAAGGAAAATCCTAATTTTTCAGATCAGGTTCGTTCAGATCTGATCAGATCAAGAGATATATTTCAAAATTTTTTTTCTTTGATCCTAATCAGATCTGAGATATTTTAGATTTGATTATTATTATTTTAAAAATTAAAATAAAATTAGATAAATTAAATCATATTTAATTTACCTTGATGTGGGTAATCCTATTATCCGTTGATGATCCTGTATGCAGCAGAAGGTTCTGGATCTAGCCACACAAGTGCCTGGCCTCTACCGATTTTCACTCGGGCTGGATCTAGAGATCCTCTTCTTCTCTATCATGTCTCCAAAAATTAGATCTGGATCTGATCTGAAAGATCTTCAAAACTTCTTTTGAAGATCAGCAGTCGTCCGTTATAGCAGTGCAGTCTTCTAGCTTTCACTTGCTTTTCTTTGATCTGGGTCGCACCAACCAAGCACCAAAACTCTTTTGGATGTGGAGAGGAGAGGGAGAAGGTGGGTTTGGCAAGGAGGAAGAGGGAAGAGGCAGCCTTGGGGCATGGAGAATTATGATTCAATCATACTTTGAGTTGGGAGTAGGGTCTTATTTATAGATTAAGCGTGATCCAACTCCTCTTCTTCCCAACCAATCACAATCCTTTATGAAATCAGATCTAAATCTGATTGGTGGGAATAGAGTCCCCTGGATTCCTCCTTAGAGGGTGCCTAAGACCAGTCAAAGTTGGTTCTTAGGAGAACTCTAATTGGAATCCAAAAAGGAGATGGAGTCCCTGTCCAACAGGGACTCCTAGGCGCCTCCAACTTGGGCACACGCCAAGGGTGGCGTGCGCCCTCTTCCTTGCCAGGTTCTGGCAGGGGGACAGGCCCCCACCAGCTCTCCAATAGGTGCATGACATGTGGTCAAAAGTCAAAGTGTCAATGGTCAACATTTGACCAGTCAAAGGTAGACTTTTGACCAAAGTCAAAGAACAAGAAATGGCAGGTGACCAAAAATGGCAGGTAATGTCTTACAAAATAAGACAACCTTTTCTGACTTGGACAACCTCCAGTCAGACCATATGAAGGCCTCTGATTGAGCACAAACTCCTTTGGCTCAGTCAGGACAACTTATTTATGATAGCAAAAGAAGAACGTTAGGTTCAATCGAGTGCTAGCACGATTTTCTTGAACCTAATTGAATCTCATTCAGATCAATTGAACTGGATCAGTTCAATTGATGATCACCAGATTCAAACCCTTGTTTGTGTGACCCAGTTAGGTTCAGTTCTGTATGGTAATGGGATATGTCATGATCTCTATCATCGACATCATCGAAACTCCTTTCGATGGATCAGAACTCTTCTGATTCGAACAGCTAGAATGATCGATCATCTAAATCATTCTAATTGCTCCCAAAATCCACCAGTGACACCTAGCAGTATATGGTGGCAACCCATCAGAGCTGAATGCGAACCTCTTGGTGCAGCTACCTGTGTGATTAAGTTCTTCTATCTTGAGCCCCGATCAGATTAGGGTTAAGGTAAACTCGTCAAACCCTAGTTTCTGTCATATGATGTAATCATTCGATTCAAGTCCGATGTGAAAATCTAAATAGAAACTCTTTCTATTATTTCACTCTACCATGGCCATGGACTTCTGGACTTGATTCTCATGATCATCATAGGGCTGCTCCTCTACCACCGAGGTAGATAGATTCCATCTTGATGCCATCCAGTTCCTACAATGAACATGCTATAGCCAACATACACCTCAGGGTTCCATATGGCTAGGAGACCGAGTAATGGTGTAGTCAAACTATAACACCCTCAAGGTGAACTGCCGATGCACCTCAGGTCAAAGAACCAGACACACTACTGCAGCATCGAGTCAGTCATTGACGAGAAGGTAGACTCCTTAATGACTACTCGAGGTGGTCACGCTCAGTGCCCTCGTTCTCTAACGAGTACCTGTACTCTCGCTCCGGTGTCTCCACACCATAGACTCAAGACTCATCTACTAAAGAGAAGCGATTGTACACCAACCTTTTGGATCAATCACCATCCTCGTGATGATCCTATGGTCGGAAGCATTTTATGAGTTAATAATGATTATTCATGTCTTAAATTTTCAACTCTTGAAAATATGAATTATCATTACCATTAACTTAAAGGATGTATCACAAACACTAAATACACATATGTGATAGAAAATAATCCATTTTATTAATATTAATCAAAATTATAATTTTGCCTTTAGAAGTGTATTACAAGTGTCAGCCAATTCTGACTTCTAGGGCACATATATCTAACAATCTCCCATTTGTTCTAAAGTCAATTGGCTATAAGTCTAAGTCCCATCTTCTCAAGGTGGGCTTCGATCTTCTGCTGGCCTAATGGCTTTGTAAGTGGGTTTGCCACATTATCTGTGAAGTTGACTCTCTTGACCTCGACGTAATCTTTTTCGAGGTAATCGCGGATGAGATGGTATCGCTCCTCAATGCGCTTGGATTTTTGGTGAGACCTCGGTTCCTTAGCAAGGGCTATGGCGCCATTGTTGTTGCAGTATAGAGGAATGGCATCTGATGGCATTACTCCTATTTCTGTAGTAAACTTCTTGTACTAGAATACTTCCTTCATAGCCTCTGATGCAGCGATATATTCTGCTTCCATGGTAGAATCTGCTATCACGGTTTGCTTGAAACTCTTCCACCTGATAGCACCACCATTGCACATAAATAGACTCTCAGATGTCGACTTTCGATCATCTATATCGGACATAAAATCAGAATCTGTGTATCCCTAAACTTGGAGTTCTCCTTTACCAAAGACCTACATCATATCCTTAGTTCTTCTTAAGTACTTAAGGATACATTTCATAGAAGTTAGTGTTCTTCATCTGGATTTGACTGATATCTGCTTGTGACACTCACAGCATGAGCTATATCAGGTCGTGTACATAGCATGGCATACATGAGGCTCCCTATTGTAGAAGCATAAGGGATCTTGCTCATGCATTCTATTTCCTCAGGTGTGCTGGGGCATATCTTCTTGGAAAGATGAATACCATGTCTGAAGGGTATTAATCTTCTCTTAGAGTTTTTCATATTAAACCTCTTTAGTACTTTCCCTATGTACATCTTCTGTGAAAGTCCTAGCATCCTATTCGCTCTATCCCTATAGACCTTAATTTCTAGAATAAAGGATGCTTCACCTAGGTCTTTCATGGAGAATTCCTTGGACAACCATAATTTAACTATTGTCATCATGGGAACATCATTTCCAATAAGGAGGATGTCATCCACGTACAATACAAGAAAGACAACAGCGCTCCCACTGATCTTTTTGAAAACACACAGTTTCTCTTCATTTTTGATGGAACCAAACTTTTTGATCACATCATTAAAATGAGTGTTCCAACTCCGAGATGCTTGCTTAAGTCCATATATGGACCTTTGCAGCTTGCAAACTTTGTGATCAGTATCACTGGATGTGAAACCTAGCGGCTAAAAAAGAAGAGATATTCTTTGAAAAGATCAGCAGTCGTCCTTTAACAGCAGTGCAGCTCTAGCTATTCCACTCATTCTTTCTTTGAATCTGGATCGCATCAACCAAAGCTCCAAACTTTTTGACATGGGAGAGAAGGGAGAGGGTTTTGGCATGGAGAAGAGGGAAGATGGCAGCTTGGGAGTTGGGCCTAGGGTCTTATTTATTAGACTTAAGCGTGCCAACTCCTTTCTTCCCAACCAAATTCACAAACCTTTCGGTAATTCAGATTAAAACTGATTTGGAAATAGAGTCCTGGATTCTCTCCTTAGAGGTGCCTAGATCAGTCAAAGTTGGTCTTAGGATGAACTCTAATGGAATCCAAAAAGGAGGATGGAGTCCCTATCACATAGGGACTCACTAGGCGCCTCCAACTGGGCAACATGCAAGGGGTGTGGGCGGTTGCGCCCTCATTTTCTTGCTCGTGTTCTGGCAGGGGGACAGGCCCCACTAGATCTCCAATAGGTGCATGGACATATGAGCAGAGTCAAGTATCAATGGTGAACATTTGACAGTCAAAAGCGTAGACTTTGCACCAAAAGTCAAAAATAAGAAATGACAGCATACCAAAAATGATAGTAATGTCTTAGCAAAATAAGACAAATCTTTTTTGGATTGACCAACTCTAGTCAGACATATTGATTGGTCTCTTGATTGAGCAAAAACTTTCTTTTGGCTCAGTCAGGATAATAATTTATGATAGCAAAAGAAGAATGTTAGGTTTCAATCGAGTGCTAGAATGATTTTTAACCTAATTGAATCTCATATTAGATTCAAATTGAACAGAATTCAGTTTCAATTTGATGAAATCACCAGATTCAAACCTCTATTTATGTTGATCCTGTTAGGTTCAGTTTTGATATGTAATGGGATAATGTTCATGTGGAAAGAGAATTCTCTGAATTCTCGAATCCAGGTTCGTTCAGATCTGAAGTCAGTCAAGAGATATATTTCAAAATTTTCTCTGATCCAATCAGATCTTGATATGTTTCAGATCTGATTACTTATTATTTAATAATAAAATTAAATTAATAAATTAAATCAAATTTAATTTATCTGATTGGGTAAATCCTATTATCCTGTGATGATGATCCCTGTTTGCAGCGGAAGGTTTCTGGATCTAGCCGGCAAGGCCTGGCCTCTACCGGTATCCACTCGGGTTGGATTGGAGATCCTCTTCTTCTCTATCACCTTTCAAAAATTAGATCTGGATCTGATCTGAGAGGATCTTCAAAAACTCTTTTGAAGTGAGCAGTCATCCTTGCAGCAGCGTGCCTTCTACTTTATCGCTTCTTTGATCTGAGATTGCACCACAACAAGTCCAAAACTCTTTTGGACGTGGAGAGCAAGGGGAGAAGACTATGGCATGGAGAAGAGGGAGGAGCCTTGGGGATGGGGAATTATGATCTCAATCCTTTAATCTCATACTCTGAGTTGGATACAGGGTCTTTTATAGACTAGCTGTGATCCAACTCCTCTTTTCCCAACAATCACAACCTTTGTGAAATAGATCTAAATCTAATTGGTGGGAATAGAGTCCCTGGATTCTTCCTTAGAGGGCGCTAAGACAAGTCAATTGGTTCTTAGAAGAACTCTAATTGAAATCCAAAAAGGAGATGGAGTCCCTGTCCAACAAGGGACTCCTAGCGCCTCCAAACTTGGGCACACGCCTAGGTGGCATGCGCCCTTCTCCTTGCCAGGTTCTGGTAGGGGGACAGGCCCCACCAGCCCCTCAATAGGTGCATGAACATATGGTCAAAAGTCAAAGTGTCAATGGTCAACTTTGACCATCAAGAGTAACTTTTGACCAAAGTCAAAGAAAAGAAATGGAAAGGTGACCAAAAATGGTAGTATGTCTTACAAATAAGACAACTTTTCTGACTTGGACAACCTTCCAGTCAGACCAATATGAGGCCTCTGTTTTGAGAGCACAACTCCTTTGCTCAGTCAGATAACTATTTTATGATAGCAAAAGAAATGTTTAGGTTCAATCGAGTGCTAGCACGATTTTCTTGAACCTAATTGAATCTCTTATTCAGATTAATTTGAACTAGATCCGTTTCATTGATGATCACAGATTACCTTTTTGTGTGACCCAAATTAGGTTTAGTCTGTATGGTAATAGAATATGTCATGATTCTCTATCATTGACATTATCGAAAACTCCTTTCGATGGATCAGAACTCTTCTGATTCGAACAAGCTAGAATGATCGATCATCTAAATCATTTAATTGCTCCAAATCTACCAGTGACACCTAGCAGTATATGGTGGCAACCCATCAGAGCTGAATGCGAACCTCTTGGTGCAGCTATCCCTGTTGAATTAGTTCTTCTATCTTAAGCCTCGATCAATTAGGTTAAGGTGAACTTCGTCAAACCCTAGTCTCTGTCATATGATGTAACATTTGATTCAGTCCAATGTGAAAACTAAATAGAAACTCTTTCTATTATTTCACTCTACCATGGCCATGGATTTCTTACTTGATTCTCATGATCATCATAGGGCTACTCTCTACCACGAGGTAATAGATTCCATCTTGATGCCAATCCAATTCCACAATGACATGTCATAGTCCAACATACACCTTACAGGTTTCATATGGCTAGGAGACCGAGTAATGGTGTAGTCAAACTATAACACCTCAATGTGAACTCGATGCCTCAGGTCAAAGAACATGACACACTACTGCAGCATCGAGTCAGTCATTGACGAGAAAGGTTTAGATCCCTAATTACTATCGAGGTGGTCACGCTAGTGCCCTCGTTCTCTAACGAATACCTATACTCTCGCTCCGGTGTCTCCACACCAATAGACTCAAGACTCATCTATAAAGAGAAGGTTATACACCAATCTTTCTGGATCAATCACATCGTCGTGATGATCCTATGGTCAAGAGCATTTATGAGTTAATATGATTATTCATGTCTAATATTTCAACTCTGAAAATATGAATTATCATTACATTAACTCAAAGGATGTATCACAGACACTAAATACACATATGTGATTAGAAAATAACCATTTTATATTTTATTCAAAATTATAATTTTGTCCTAGAAGTGTATTACAAGTGTCAGCCAATTCTGGCTTCTAGGGCATATATATCTAACATTCATGATCTCTATCATCGACATCATCGAAACTCTCTTCGATGGATCAGAACTCTTACTTATTCGAACAGCTAAATGATTGATCATCAAAATCATTCTAATTGCTTCCAAAATCCATCAGTGACACCTAGCAGTATATGGTGGCAACCCATCAAGTGAATAGAACTTTGGTGTAGCTAACTATTGATTAAGTCCTTCTATCTTGACCCCGATCAGATTAGGGTGTTATGGTAAAACTCATCAAACCCTAGTTTCTATCATATGATGTAATCATTCGAAATTCAAGTCCAATATGAAAATCTAAATAGAAACTCTTTCTATTATCACTCTGCCATGGCATGGCTTTAGGACTTGATTCTCATGATCATCAACGGGCTGCTCCTCTACACCGACGTGTAGATAAGATCTCATCTTGATGCACTCCAATTTCTACAATGAACATGCTATAGCCAACATACACCTTAGGATTCCGTATGGCTAGGAGACTCGATAAACGGTGTAGTCAAAACTAAACACCTCAAGGTGAACTGCCGAGCACTCAGCGTCAAAGAATCAGACACAACTACTGCAGCATCGAGTCAGTCATTGAGAGAAGGTAGACTCCTAATGACTACTTGTGAGATGGTCACGCTTAGTGCCTCGTTTTCTAACAATAATCTATACTCTCGACTCGGTGTCTCCACACCATAGACTCAAGACATTCTATTAAAGAAAAGTATTTGTACACCAATCTTCCAGATCAATCACCATCCTCATGATGATCCTATGGTCGGAAGCATTTTATGAGTTAATAATGATTATTCATGTCTTAAATTTTCAACTCTTGAAAATATGAATTATCAATACCATTAACTCAAAGGATGTATCATAGACACTAAATACACATATGTGATAAAAAATAACCCATTTTATTAATATTAATCAAAATTATAATTTTGCCCCTAGAAGTGTATTACAAGTGTCAGCCAATTCTGGCTTCTAGGGCACATATATTTAACAAGACTCAATAACGAGCATACCTCCACAAGGACCTTCCTTCTTGTTCTTTAGGATGGTTAGGTAAGTAGGATAGTTTCGCTTCTAGTGGCCGTCACTGTTGCAATGAAAATACTTTTCTTTGGCAGCGGCTTTGATCTTTGGCTCTGTCTTCTTCTTCTTTGCTCCTTCCACCTTCTGCTTTTTCGCAGACTTCTTTTTCTTTTCAAAAGACTTTTTTTTGGAAGAAGTCCATTTCATAGCAATAATTGAGCCTTTAGAACCTTTCATAGAAAGCTCAATGGTGGACCAGATATTTCATTAATTCGGCCAAAGAAATTCTTTGAAGTTTATGCAAGTGGTAATTTATGATGAAATTGCCATATGCATCGTCAGAATGTGAGAAATAATATGTTCTTACCATATCCAAGTCTAACTTAACACCGAGCTTCTCAAGCTCTTTTCAAGTTCTTGAATCATCATCAGATCAGGATCTTGGGACTCGAACTGCCATAGACATCTTAGCCTTAAAAAGTTCATTCGTGACTTGATACTTGGTTGCGCGACTTGTTCACCAACACTCTCTACAAGTGAGCCACATTTTAGGCGAGCAGCCGATATCTTCATGTTTGGGTGCTAGAGCTCATCAGACATCGAGCCAATATGTTAATATCTGGACTATTATCTTTCAGTCTATCGCATTTTTTCAGAGACGCTCCTTTATTCAGTGGATGGATGGCTGTAAGGTGGGAGGGTTCTTGGTCCAATACATGTGTTTAAATTTCAGAACCAAAATGAGTTTTGTAGTTCTGAGCCAATTTTATAATTGAGGTTCGATGAGTCTATGTGTATCCAGGATACGTGCTAATGGATTGACGTAGACTTTTTCTATAGAGAGTCAAAGAGATTCTAGTTAGATACTAATAATTATTTGATTTGACCAATTTATTAAGAATTTTATTTTTTAAATTAAATTAGCTTTCACTATTTTTTTGATCCTAACTCCTTCTGAGAGATGCCGAAATCTTCCATGATTAATGAATTCTGGGTGGTGCGGTCTCACAAATCTGACTTATCACCTCACTAACCAGTTATGGTGATGGGTTACCAATGAGTGACAACCAATTCTGTAATAATTCTCTAATCATGGTGTACCCAAACTTGATCTCTGAATTCTGAATCCACCGTATCCAAAATAATTGACACTCCTTAGTTAATTCCAGTACCCACATTTGCAACAGACTGCGTTCCTGTCTTCTACTGTTCCAAAATATGACCCTAACTCATCCTCCAGGCCAATAGCAATCCAATGCCTAATGGACATGGTTGCTTTCTTCCTTAGTTGCAATTGAGCCACTGTATCAGCCGAAAGAACAATCAATCCGGTGAGGGCCCGCACATCTACAATGGTAGAGACCTCAACTTAAATTTTTCCTTAGGAAGAATTGATTCAGGATCTCATTAAACTAGAATTGTATAGTCATAACAATTAGATGACTACCTAGTGGCATGGGTTAGCTTGGATTTATTAACCACCCTAGCATCAGAACTGTTGTCTATAGATATGTCAGATCAAGTGAGACTGGTGGAAAAGTATGCATTAACTTCGTACAAGAAATGCATTCGAAGGTCGAGTAGCTCCAATTAAAAAAACAGTCGGTGTATGTGTGCCAAACTTACCTTAGACACCAAATTATTGAGGTTCAGAACAATTGGGCTTAGCCTACAATCCAACTCTAACCACCCTCCTCGGCCTAATTAGGTCTTTGCTATGATTGTGAACTCGATCTTATCCAGGACTTAATCCTATTAGGGCTGGTCACATTTAAGCATTATTGACATCATTAACCAATCTCTTGATTCGAATTTGGATCACCGCTTTAGAACTTAATTTGATACCCAAGTCTACGAACACGTATTGAATATATCTTAGATCTTAAAAATTTTCTTTAATTTTAGACTTACTAATTATATTTCATAATCTTAATTTTTAATATGTTGATGTAGAGGTATGCGATAAATAATATATCACAAATAATCCAGGTTTTAGGATCTAGGATTTGTAGGACAACTAGTTTTGGATTTCTGATTTAAGGAACGACAAGCACAGATCCTACACAACGTATAAGATATCCCATCAGATGGAGAGGAAGGGGATCTTTAAACCTTCTTCATTCTATGACCAGACGGTCAAGAGGAATGTCTTAATCAGAAAATGTAATACTTACAAAATAATTTTAAGATCTAATATATATATCTCATATTACGAAATTAGATTCTAACATGGGATATTGTTGCATACATCATCCATGTATCGAATCAATGCATAATTTTCAGATCTAATTATCTATTATAATCTAAAAAAATTATATTTAAAATGGATATTATCAAAAATAACATTCTCTAATTTAGACAACTATGTAGAACTATTCTACAACTAGTCTAGACATGCATCAATATATTTCATATGAATGTTTAAAATTACAGATATATTTTAATTATTATTTTTTAGATATTATTTTATAATAATATAATACAAAAAATAGTAAATTAAATATGATCTAAAATATGATTTATATCAAATTAAATTATAAACATGTCAAGCATATTCTATAGAACTAATTGATATTTTTATAACAGTCATGCATATTTTCTAATACTTAGATTCCAATCATTTAATTTTAATTTTTTCCGTAATTTATGAGATCTGATCACACTCTCATGTGACATCTAAATTAATTATTTTTTAAATTAAAATAATTAAAATCTAGATCTAATACTTTAGAAATATGGCTCTGGAATTACCAAATTAAAGAAAAATCCTGATTTCTGGACTAGGTTCGTTAGAATTTGATCGGATCAAGAGATATTATTTTAAAAACTTTTCTTTAATTGCTAAGATTAGATCTTAGATATTTCAAAATTCTTAATTTTAATATTCTTATAATTAAAATAACATTCAAATATATTAAATCAAATTTTAATTTACCTGACGTAGCGGTATTCTCTATAACCATTGATGAATCCTATAACGCGCGAAGGGTTCTTGGATCTAGCCATGCAAGTGCTTGGCCTCTATCGATATTCATCTCAAGCTAGATTTGAGATCCTCTTCTCTTGTCTATCACATCTCCAAAAATTAGATCTGGATTATTTGGAGGATCTTCAAAAATACCTTTCGAAATTAGCAGTTTTCCTTTGCAGCGATGGCAGCGTTCTAGCCTTCTGTCGTTCTTTTCTCTTCGTCTGGATTGCACCAACCAAGATCCCAAACTATTCTGGGCGTGGAGAGAGAGGCGAGAAGATGGCTTTGGCATGGAGGAGGAGGAAGAGAACAGCCTTGGAGTGTCGGGGATTTTTCAATGCTCTTTGGGTTGGCGTGCAGGGTCTTATTTAATAGACTATGGTGATCCAACTTTCCTCTTCTTTCCTACAATCATAATCCTTGTGAAATTAGAAAATCTTGGTGGAAATGAGGTCCTTAGATTCTTAATGTTAAAGACAGTCTAGGTTTTAAGGAGACTAAATTAATCCAAGAGTGTTCTTCTAACGGGATTCCTGCCTTCAACTGGCACACGCCATGGGTGCTTAAGCGACCCTCCTTCTGGCATTCTCATAGGGAGGCGATAATGCCACACCTCCAAAGTGCTAAAAGGAGTATGATCAAAAAGTTTCAATGGTCAACATAGACTCATGGTCAGCTTCAATTATGCACACGCAACAAGAGGAGGCAAATGACCCTATTGTGCAAGCTGGAATAGAGATGGACAAGTATATATCCCCCCGGGCGTGCTACCCCTGAGCCCCTAGGCAACCCCCCCCCAGTCTCTTGCAGATCTCGTCCCCCCCCCCCCCCGGTCCCTCACTCACACGCCCCGATGCACCTGGGCCCCCAAGCAAGTACCCCCCCCCCCCCCCCCCCCCCCATCTTATAAAATAGATAATGTTCTTTTCCTGATTCGACAAGATCTACAGACCAATGAAGCTTTTGATCGAGCACAAAACTCCTTTGGGCTCAGTTAGGGAAACTATTTATGATAGTAAAAAGCAGTTTTAGGTTCAATCGAGTGCTAACAACGGTTTTCTTGATATAATTGAATCTCATTCAGATCAATTGAACTAGTATCAGTTCAATTTGGATGATTCACTAGATTCAACTTTATTTTGTGTGATCCGTTTAGGTTTCAGTTCTATATGGTATATCAGAATATTATATTATGATCTCTATCATCAGACATCATCGAAAACTCCTTTCGATGGATCAGAACTCTTCTATGATTGAAAGCAGATGATCGATCATTTAAATCATTTTAATATTGCTCCCAAAATCCACCCAGTTGCACTAGCAGTATATGGTGGTAAACCTATTAATGCTGAATGTTGAACCTCTTCGGTGCATGCTATGTGTGATTAAATTCTTCCTATCTTTGAGCCCAGATCAGATTAGGGGTAAAAGTGAACTCGCAACCTTTAGTTTCTGTACAATATTGGATGATAACATTCAATTTAAGTTACGATGTGAAAGCCCTAAATTAGAATTTCTTTCTATTATTTTCACTCTGCATGCCATGAGCTTCTGGACTTGATTCTCATGATCAATATAGGCTGCTCTTCTACCACCGAGGTAGATAGATTCCATCTTGATGCAATCCAGTTCCTATAATGAACATGCTATAGCCAACATACACCTTAGGATTTCGAATGGCTAGGAGATTGAGTATTTGGTGTAGTCAAACTATAACACCTTAAGATGAATTGCCGATGCCACCTCGTCAAGATCAAGAAGCCAGGCACACTACTTGCAGATCAAGTCAGTCATTGACGAGAAGGTAGACTTCCTAATAACTACTCGAGGTGGTCATGCTCAGTGCCCTCGTTCTCTAACGAGTACCTTTACTCTCACTCCGATATTTTCACACCATAGACTTAAGACTCATCTATTAAAGAGAAGCGATTGTACACCAACCTTCTGGATTAATCACCATCCTTGTGATGATCCGATGGTCGGGAGCATTTTAATTAGTTAATAATGATTTTTCAATGTCTTAATTTTCAACTCTTAAAAATATGAATTATCATGCAATTAACTCAAAGGATGTTCACAGACCATCTAAATACGACTATATTGTGATAGAAAAAATATCCATTTACTTGAGTTGA